>JAUJYZ010000002.1:22500-122083 GCA_033675265.1 Actinostola sp. cb2023
GTCCACTTCTCACCATCATCACTGTACTGCAGCGAGTATTCGGTCATCCACTGGTTCCAAGGACTAATCTTTCCGGATCTTCCCTGTGTGGCTACTTTAGAAATATTATAAGTACTTCTTAGATCGATCTGCAAGTATTCACCAGTTGCCTCTATGACTATGGGTGCCCAACCGCCACCGTTCTCGCCCAGGTGAGTATTCAGTCTACCATGCCATGGTACTAATGTATTGTCATGGTACGATGAAGCTGTAATGCTATCATCCGAAATGAATCCATCTTCCATGCCTAAAGGCCCACAACCTACAGATAAATCTGCCTTAAGAAGAGTTTTGAAAGTGCCGAATAAATTGCATATCATACAGAAAATTAATTCTGAATTTTTTTTAAAATGTGCAAAGATAGAACCTGGAGATGAACACTGACAGACAAATAATAGACATACATGCAGTTAGATCGATGGACCGACAGACAGACAGACAGACAGACAGACAGACAGACAGACAGACAGACAGACAGACAGACAGACAGACAGACAGACAGACAGACAGACAGATAGATAGATAGATAGATAGATAGATACAGATAGATAGATAGACAGACAGATAGATAGATAGATAGATAGATAGATAGATAGATAGATAGATAGATAGATAGATAGATAGATAGATAGATAGATAGATAGATAGATAGATAGATAGATAGATAGATAGATAGATAGATAGATAGATAGATAGATAGATAGATAGATAGATAGATAGATAGATAGATAGATAGATAGATAGATAGATAGATAGATAGATAGATAGATAGATAGATAGATAGATAGATAGATAGATAGATAGATAGATAGATAGATAGATAGATAGATAGATAGATAGATAGATAGATAGATAGATAGATAGATAGATAGATAGATAGATAGATAGATAGATAGATAGATAGATAGATAGATAGATAGATAGATAGATAGATAGATAGATAGATAGATAGATAGATAGATAGATAGATAGATAGATAGATAGATAGATAGATAGATAGATAGATAGATAGATAGATAGATAGATAGATAGATAGATAGATAGATAGATAGATAGATAGATAGATAGATAGATAGATAGATAGATAGATAGATAGATAGATAGATAGATAGATAGATAGATAGATAGATAGATAGATAGATAGATAGATAGAATGAATGAACTTTATGATACTCAGAATTTCATTTCATTACAAAATAATAGCTTAGTCACGGGAAAAGCTGAGTTAAAAGAGTAAAAATTACAGATACACAGATACACACACAGACAGACAGATACACAGACAGATAGAATGAATGAATGAACAGACTTAGTATTTGACTCAGAATTTCCGGCATCAATTACAAGTAATTGCTTAGTCAGGAAAGCTGAGTTTAAAAGAGTAGAAATTACAGACAGACAGACAGATCACAGACAGACAGATACACAGAGAGATAGACAGACCGATAGATAGACAGACAGATAGATAGACAGATAGACAAAGAATGAATGAATGAACTTTTTGATACTCAGAATTTCATCAATTACAAAATAATTGCTTAGTCACGGGAAAGCTGAGTTTAAAAGTGTAAAAATTACAGATAGACAGACAGATAGACATGCAGATGTGAGAGAGGGCTTGGCCCTTGCCTAGTAAGTACGAGCACATGCAAATATGCAAATTAGGAGAGATTGAGTGTTCGGGTAGCTTTGTCTTGATGTAAAGCATGTTTGGAGAATAAAGACTTGTTTTAAAGTAAAACTAAGCTGTTTGGCTTACAAATTGGCGACCCTGCCAGGACTAAAGATGGCTGACGGAGGACCTGCAGATGGAGATAGAATCGATAATTTATGGTTCAGTCTACTGAGCATCGAACAACTGAAAATTATGCCGAACACTTCTAGTTGGAACTACCCTGCGAGCAGAGTCTGGAGGATAAAAGAAGACTCTGCTCGCAGGGTAAGTTGGAACACGAGGAGTAAGGAAAGATGGCGGTTGCCATGAGCATTTCTGTGAGAGTTTGCACCTCAAACTAGGTCAGCTGGAAGAAGCAGAAGTCATTCCTTTCCTCCAAGAAACCAAATTGTTCGCCGTTACCTTGAGACCTACCCAGACCTGTCACTTGATCGCCTAAAGGAAGTTCTACGAAGTCACTATGGTGTAAAGCACACGACTGAATTATATCAGAACCTTGCCTCGATCTCACAAGACCCAAAAGAAACCCCTCAATCCTTTCTAATGAGAGCCCTAAATTTAAGACAACAAATCTTATTTGCTTGCTATGAAACACTGGATCGGAAGCCTTGTATACAGCTGAGGACAACGAGAATCGTGAGTTCGAAGATCGTGACAATGAAGCAGAAAGAAAACACCATACAGAAACAAGTGCCCCGACAAGTACCTCACAAGGGATGGGCCAACAGGCCAAGAGGAAGAGTCGGCCGAAGACGACAGCACCCGAAGGAGACCCCAACACGTATCAAGACCCCCAACCAGAGTAACGTATGATTATCTGGGACAGTCGTCCATCCAATCATGTGTTACCGCAGGAGTCCAAGGTATGACTGTTGCACCCCAGCAGTCTGGTGGAGGCCTTCAGTGTTTCAATGTTACGGCCTCCACAGTATAACTACGCACAACCGTACATACCATGGATTCCATGCATATACTATCCAACAGGAATGTTTATTCGTGAACACTGCAAGTTAACTCTTGAAGAAAACGTTTATTTGAAACAGTTTCAACATTGTTATTGCTCAAGACTTTGGGCAGAACACAACAACCATAAGGCATTGGCCTTACAATAAGTATTGCAAAGACTTTAAACATTGTACCTTTAGTACAAATTAGTTTGGTAGAAGAAGAAGTATCAGATATAGGGTACCCTGGCGTGCGCAACCAGAGTGCCACTAGTTGTAAAAGATTGTATGTAAAACGGTTAGAGAAAGTATAAATTAATGACCCCTAAGTACATGTTGGGGACAACATCCTTTCCAGAGGGGAAGTATGTGAGAGAGGGCCTGGCCCTAGTAAGTACGAGCACATGCAAATATGCAAATTAGGAGAGATTGTGTGTTCGGGTAGCTTTGTCTTGATGTAAAGCATGTTTGGAGAATAAAGACTTGTTTTAAAGTAAAACTAAGCTGTTTGGCTTACACAGACAGATAGACAGACAGACAGGTACACAGATACACAGAAAGACAGACAGGCAGATAGATAGATAGACAGACAAACAGATAGATAGATAGATAGACACTGAAATAGATAGACAAACACGTTGTAGGTCGCGATTGTCAGCGACATAAACAATTGCCAATTAACTCTATGACTTCAATCGTTCATATTACTATCAGTACAGCATTTTGCAAAAATTCTGTAAAATCCAAATATATCGATATATCAATATATAGTAATTTGCATAATCCTAATTCTTTGATTTTAGCTTTTATTAAACCTGAATCTAAACCCAATTAACCTTTGTAGTATGTATGTGAAAAAATAATTAAAAAATTGAATTTTAGAGGGCTTATTCAGCCATTTTATGATGAAAATTACCCACAATGCACCCGATATATTGATATATCGATCTATATTGCTTTTACAGAATTTTTGCAAATTATAAAGGGCTGTATAACAAACAATTAGTTTAGATACCAACATACGGGTACTGTCGTGATATGACAGCGTTGGGCAAGCCACAGGAATCCCGCTTTTAAAAAGTTGCATAGAATGTAGAAAGAATGCAGAAATGGCCGGGTTTTACTTACGGTTCTCACAGTTCTTGCCATTAAACACCTTGGTACAGTTGCAGGAGTACGTGTCATTGTTGTAGAATGGGATACAAACTCCCTTGTACTTGCAAGGGAAATCCAAACATTTGGTCTTCATGACGAAAGACAATATGAAAGAGGAAAATACAAACAAGATTAAATAAACAAACAAAATTAAATGTATGATTCTGACTCTGAACTACATTCGTAAAGATATTCAAAACCCAACAAAATATAATTGACAAATATAATGATAGTTTTGAAGGTTTTCTTGTTCAAACAGTAATCCTACCTTGATAGCAAAGTGGTTGAAGTTTTTGCTGTTTCTCAGAGAGCGGGGCCATTGGAACATGTCTGTGTCAAGCAACTCACACTGTCCATTGGATTGAGCGAAGTTGAATGACCTACAATTGAGATTTTCTGCACAACGTGACGAACAAATCTTTTCAGTCTTGACATGCAGGACTTTGATCGGTATCACGCTCAAGATCTTTTTCTCTATTTTGACAAACTTGGCAAAACTCACACCATGTTTTCTATCGTAGACGAGAGAAGTGTTGGCTGCACTGTATTCAATGACCTCAGTATTTTGACATTTGATTTGAATGAAATAACATGAAAGTATCCAAGCCAAGCAAGCCAAAGCAGAGATCACATCCATGCTGGACAGATATAAGTCTTAACTTCACCTGCGCTCCTTCAAGGTCGACAGAAACCTGGCACAGTCCCGCGGCGCGGTCTTGCTGAAAGTTCATGTAACTTTAATGCCAAATTTAGGCCTAAAAATAATCACAGTTTGTTTAAGATTTAGGATTTCGGGAAACTCGCTTTCCATATCGGTGTTTGGTTTTCAAATGTATTTATGTGCACATGATGCAGGTAAGCTAGCTAGAGGTATTTGCTTTATTTATTTATTTACGGCTTATTTCGTATGCATGTATCAGTTTTCGTTCAGATTGACTGCAAAAAACAGGTCAGTCAAACAGCTGCAAGAACAAGAAAGATAACTTTCAATGACGCAATCAGTATTGAAGACAGAATGTCACCTAGTTATACCATTGTCAAGTACACGTATTGATTCGGCTCCTTTTTAGTCTACTATTGTACTAATTTGTAAATATCTACGTAGGGAGTAAGTATCGCGTAGCGTGGACCTAATTAGGTCAGTGGTTTGAAAATAGGATGCTGTACACAGTTGCTTGAAGTGATTCGCTTGGTTTTGACATCCAGCCCCCGAACTGTGTGGGGTGATAGTAAGGATTAATTATGGGTGGTTACGCAATCCAATATGGCCGACGCGCGAAGACTTTAGTCACGTGACTGACCAAACAACAAAATGGCGCGGGTCCTGAGAAACCTGGGACGACAAGATATCCACTTTATTCGTATTTCAATGACGGCCCAAACTAATTCCATTACCAGGACGAATTCAATCATAAGCCACACATACTTGCATCAGGTTTTTGGGGCAACTCACTGAAAGAATCGCGAGGCTCGTATACGATCATCCAACATGGCGGCTGCATCTTTGTTATTGACATTTAACTCAAACCATGGCAAACAAAAATACTTGATTTGGGGACTAATTTATTTGAGAGTGATTGATTGTTGACTCAACTCTGTTTATTCATGTACATATGTGTGAAATAACTGTTTTATTTAATCAGTTCAATTACAAGGTGCATGATATTATTGCTCCATTTGGTTACTACCATTTAGTATCGCATGGGATTCCTGTGGTTTGTTTTGCCACAGGTAACCCAACTGCATAATGAGATATTTATATCTGTGAAATCAATTGGGTGATCTAAATTACTAAGTTACTATATTTAACTTGAAGGTTGGGCTTGCGAGTGTCAAATAATACAACTGATTAGAAAATATATAGATTAAAGATTAAGCTCCTCGATCTCTAAAGGCGTGTCTCCTTCCTTTGGGACTTTTGCCACAGGAATCCCACAATCGCATCGAGATATGCATAGGAGTTGAGACAAGATATACAAGCATGCATGAGTGAATGAGTTGAAGTTGTTCTTGATGGAGAGTGAGCTAGTTTAAAGGCCCTGGCAAGTATCCTTGACAACCGTCGTCAAGGGCAAAACAATTAATGCCAACTCGAAGCATTCAAGCATCAAGAGTTCCAGACTTCCGGTACGCGCGCAATGCATTGTGAGATTATTACAAAGGAAAAGTGAGCACCAAGTGAGCAAAAACATAGCTTGGGCTACCTGTGTCTAGAATTGATGCTCACTTTTTCTTTGTAATAATCTCATAATGCATTACGTGCGTACCTGAAGTCTGGAACTCTTGATGCTTGTATTCTATACTACATGATCAAAGACCGGATGTGCATGCCCAATTAATTCCCAATGTGCGCGCACATATTTGATTGGCATAGTCAGTACATTCATAGCAAATTCTTCACTTAGAAAAATAAATATATATTATGTATTTTGTTGGGCTTCCTGTGGTGACAGCATGTATTGAATAATAAAGTAATACCACAGGGAGCCCAATAGGTCTATAATATATTACCTGTACCACAGGGAGCCCAATAGATCTATAATATATTACCTGTGCCACAGGAAGCCCAATAGTTATATAATATATTACCTGTGCCACAGGGAGCCCAATAGGTCTATAATATATTACGTGTGCCACAAGGAGCCCAATAGTTATATAATATATTACCTGTACTACAGGGAGCCCAATAGGTCTATAATATATTACGTGTGCCACAGGGAGCCCAATAGGTCTATAATATATTACCTGTTCCACAGGGAGCCCACATAGGTCTATAATATATTACCTGTGCCACAGGGAGCCAAATAGGTCTATAATATATTACCTGTTCCACAGGGAGCCCAATAGGTCTATAATATATTACCTGTGCCACAGGGAGCCCAAATAGGTCTATAATATATTACCTGTGCCACAGGGAGCCAAATAGGTCTATAATATATTACCTGTGCCACAGGGAGCCCAATAGGACTATAATATATTACCTGTGCCACAGGGAGCCCAATAGGTCTATAATATATTATCTGTGCCACAGGGAGCCCAATAGGTCTATAATATATTACCTGTACCACAGGGAGCCCAATAAGTCTATAATATATTACCTGTTCCACAGGGAGCCCAATAGGTCTATAATATATTACCTGTACCACAGGGAGCCCATCAAAAATATATGATATATTTTTATTTTTCCGGAAGAAATAGATGCACGCGTGCTGACTATGGACAATACAGTTAGAATCATTTGCAATCATTATACAGTTCAACTCTCATTGTTGCCCAATTATTCCATTTTCGAACAACGAATCGAAGGTAGCGAGCAATGATTGGAACTGGTAAAACATGCGAGACAATTGTATCTTTGTCGCTATTCCCTGGAAAAACCTGTAGAGAAAAAGAATAAAGTGACTTCAATGTACGGTTATTAACAATATTATCCCATGGCGTAGAATATAAAATTAAAGACGACTATAGCATGGATATTTTCACTAATTAATTTCAGAAAGTAATTTTTAAATTAGACATTTGTTAATGTTATTGAAACTCAGTTCACACCAAAATTGCACGTTGTGATTGGTTTATCCACGCGAACGACTTCCTCTAGTCCGTTTATGTCCTCACCTGTGTACTACCGCTGACACCATAGTCCGTCCACTTCTCACCTTCATCACTGTACTGCAGCGAGTATTCGGTCATCCACTGGTGCACACTACTAATCTTTCCGGATCTTCCCTGCGTGGCTACTTTAGAAATATTATAAGTACTTCTTAGATCGATCTGCAAGTATTCACCAGTTGCCTTGTTGATGGATGCCCAACCGCCACCGTTCCCGACCAGGTGAGTATTCAGTCTACCATGCCATGGTACTAATGTATAGTCATGGTACGACGAAGCTGTAATGCTATCATCCGAAATGAATCCATCTTCCATGCCTAAAGGCCCACAACCTACAGATAAATCTGCCTTAAGAAGAGTTTTGAAAGTGCCGAATATATAAATTGCATATCATACAGAAAATTAATTCTGAATTTTTTTTTAAATGTGCAAAGATAGAACCTGGAGATGAACACTGACAGACAAATAATAGACATACATGCAGTTAGATCGATGGACCAGACAGACAGACAGACAGACAGATCGACAGACAGACAGACAGACAGACAGACAGACAGACAGACAGACAGACAGACAGACAGACAGACAGACAGACAGACAGACAGACAGACAGACAGACAGACAGACAGACAGACAGACAGACAGACAGACAGACAGACAGACAGACAGACAGACAGACAGACAGACAGACAGACAGACAGACAGACAGACAGACAGACAGACAGACAGACAGACAGACAGACAGACAGACAGACAGACAGACAGACAGACAGACAGACAGACAGACAGACAGACAGACAGACAGACAGACAGACAGACAGACAGACAGACAGACAGACAGACAGACAGACAGACAGACAGACAGACAGACAGACAGACAGACAGACAGACAGACAGACAGACAGACAGACAGACAGACAGACAGACAGACAGACAGACAGACAGACAGACAGACAGACACAGACAGACAGACAGACAGACAGACAGACAGACAGACAGACAGACAGACAGACAGACAGACAGACAGACAGACAGACAGACAGACAGACAGACAGACAGACAGACAGACAGACAGACAGACAGACAGACAGACAGACAGACAGACAGACAGACAGACAGACAGACAGACAGACAGACAGACAGACAGACAGACAGACAGACAGACAGACAGACAGACAGACAGATACACAGACAGACAGACAGATACACAGACAGACAGACAGATACACAGACAGATACACAGACAGATACACAGACAGATACACAGACAGACAGATACACAGACAGATACACAGACAGACAGATACACAGACAGATACACAGACAGACAGATACACAGACAGATACACAGACAGACAGAATGAATGAATGAACTGTATTTGACTCAGAATTTCATCAATTATAAGTAATTGCTTAGTCAGTAAAGCTGAGTTTAAAACTGGGAGTAAAAATTACAGACAAACAAACAGACAGATAGATATACAGACAGATACACAGACAGACAGATAGATAGACAGATAGACAATGAATGAATGAATGAACTTTATGATACTCAGAATTTCATCAATTACAAAATAATTGCTTAGTCAGGAAACCTGAGTTTAAAAGAGTAAAAATTACAGATAGACAGACAGACAGACATGCAGACAGACACAGACAGATAGACAGACAGATACACAGATACACAGACAGATAGACAGACAGATAGATAGACAGACAGACAGATAGATAGATAGACACTGAGATAGATAGACAAACACGTTGTAGGTCGCGATTGTCAGCGACATAAACAATTGCCAATTAACTCTATGACTTCAATCGATCATATTACTATCAGTAACAAACAATTACTTTAAATACCAACATACAGGTACTGTCGTGATATGACAGCGTTGGACAAGCCACAGGAATCCCGCTTTTAAAAAGTTGAATGTAGAAAGAATGCAGAAATGGCCGGGTTTTACTTACGGTTCTCACAGTTCTTGCCATTAAACACCTGGGTACAGTTGCAAGAGTACGTGTCATTGTTGTAGAATGGGATACAGATTCCCTTGTACTTGCAAGGGAAATCCAAACATTTGGTCTTCATAACGAAAGACAATATGAAAGAGGAAAATACAAACAAGATTAAATAAACAAACAAAATGTAGGATTCTGACTCTGAACAAGATTCCTCAACATATTAGAAACCCAGAACACAACGGCACAATTGACAAATATAATGATAGTTTTGAAGGCCGGTTTTCTTGTCACTTCAAACAACCTACCTTGATAGCAAAGTGGTTGAAGTCTTTGGTTCTGTTGGTTGTTTTCCAGATAGTGGGGCCATTGGAACATGTCTGTATCAAGCAACTCACACTGTCCATTGGATCGAGCGAAGTTGATTGACCTACAATTGAGATTTTCCACACAACGTGACGAGCAAATCTTTTCAGTCTTGACATGCAGGACTTTGATTGGTGTTCTTCTCAAGATCTTTTTCTCTATTTTGACAAACTTGGCAAAACTCACACCATGTTTTCTATCGTAGAAGAGAGAAGTGTTGGCTGCACTGTATTCAATGACCTCAGTATTTTGACATTTGATTTGAATGAAATAACATGAAAGTATCCAAACCAAGCAAGCCAAAGCAGAGATCACATCCATGCTGGACAGATAAGGCTTAACCTGACCTGCGCTCCTTCAAGGACAGAAACCTCGCACAGTCCCGCGGTGCGGTCTGGCTGAAAGTTCATGAAACTTTAATGCCAAATTTAGGCCTAAAAATCATCACAGTTTGTCTAAGATTTAGGATTTCGAGAAACTCGCTTTCCATATCGGTGTTGGCTTTCAAATGTATTGATTTGCACATGATACAGGTAAGCTAGAGGTATATTTGCTTTATTTTTTTATTTACGGCTTCTTTCGTATGCATGTATCAGTTTTCGTTCAGATTCAACAAGGTCAGTCAAACAGCTGCCAGAACAAAAGATAACTTTCAATAACACAATCAGTATTGAAGACAGAATGTACCTAATTATACTATTGTCAAGTACATGTATTGATTAGCTCCTTGTTAGTCTTCATTTGTACTAATTTGTAAATATCTACGTAGGGAGTAAGTATCGCGTAGCGTGGACCTAATTAGGTCAGTGGTTTGAAAATAGGGTGCTGTACACAGCTGCTTCAAGTGATTCGCTTGGTTTTGACATCCAGCCTCCGAACTGTGTGGGGGTGATGGTAGGGATTAATTATGGGTTGTTACGCAATCCAATATGGCCGACGCGCGAAGACTTTAGTCACGTGACTGACCAAACAACAAAATGGCGCGGGTCCTGAGAAACCTGGGTCAGGTTTTCGTGTAGCTGTTTTTGCATTAAAAACAATAGCCAGGATAATTTGTACAGCTACACAAAGATCTTGCCGAAACCTGGGACGAAAAGATATCCACTTTATTCGTATTTTAATGACGGCCCAAACTAATTCCATTACAAGGACGAATTCAATCATAAGACACACATACTTGCATCAAGTTTTGGGGCAACGCAGTGGGCCGAAAGCCGATCGCGATGACAGTTCATTTCTTGTTTACAATTTATGCGCTTAATGTATTTTTTTGTTGTAAATGCTTTGCTGATTTTCTTTTTTGTTCAATGTGTAATTTAATCAAGTAAGGAACACTAGCTGTCTTAGGACGCTGGGGCTCTAACCGGCCCAAATCCCGTCAATTGATTGATTGATTGTTGACTCAACTCTGTTTATTCATGTACATATGTGTGAAATAACTGTTTTATTTACTCAGTTCAATTACAAGGTGCATGATATCATTGCTCTATTTGGTTACTACCATTTAGAATCGCATGGGCTTCCTGTGGTTTGTTTTACCACAGGTAACCCAATTGCATGATGAGATATTTATCTGTGAAATGAATTGGGTGATCTAAATTATTTACTATATTTAACTTGAAGGTTGGGCTTGCGAGTGTAAATAATACAACTGATTAGAAAATATATAGATTAAGCTCCTCGATCTCTAAAGGCATATCTCCTTCCTTTGTTACTTTTGCCAAAGGTATCCCACAATCGGATCGAGATATGCATAGGAGCAGGGGCGGATCCAGGTTTTTGTCAAACAGGGGGTTGTGTCGCGGGCGTTGTGTTGTGTGAGCGGCAAAGCCGCGAAGTACTAGGGGGGTGTGGGGGCATGCCCCGCCAGTAAATGTTGAAATCTACAAGCTCTAAAATGCAATTTTTAGAGATCTGGAGTTGTTTTATTAACACAACAAAACTCAATTTTCAGTAAAATTTTGAGTTTAATTATTGGACATCCAACAAAGATGCTTGGAAGTCTTCTTGGGTGAGCTTACAAGTATGAAGCTTCACCCAGTACGTTTTTGACGCTAAAAACGGCAGGTTCTTTCTGTTATCAGTCAAACCGGCTTCGAAGTCGAACGGTCGTGTAAACAGTATGAATGAATTATATTATTCTTACGAGGGAGAGAGCTGAAAGTGCAAGAGAGACCTACGGACAGACATATATATACAAGCGGTATTAAAAAAATATCCATAGGGGGGCAACCCACAGAACCCTTCCCCTGGATCCGCCCCTGAGGAGTTGAGATAAGATATACAAGCATGAATGAGTGAATGAGTTGAAATTGTTCTTGATGGAGAGTGAGCTAGTTTAAAGGCCCTGCCAAGTATCCTTGACAACCGTCGTCAAGAGCAAAACAATTAATACCAACTCGAAGCATTCTATACTACATGATCAAAGCCCGGATGTGCATGCCCAATTAATTCCCAATGTGCGCGTACATAGTTGATTGGCATAGTCAGTACATTCATAACAAATTCTTCACTTAGAAAAATAAAACTATATTATGAATTTTGTTGGGCTTCCTGTGGTGACAGCATGTATTGAATAATAACGTAGAACCACAGGGAGCCCAATAGGTCTATAATATATTACCTGTACCACAGGGAGCCCAATAGGTCTATAATATATTACCTGTGTCACAGGGAGCCCAATAGGTCTATAATATATTACCTGTACCACAGGGAGCCCAATAGGTCTATAATATATTACCTGTGCCACAGGGAGCCCACCAAAAATATATGATATATTTTTATTTTCTCAGAAGAAATAGTTGCACGTGCTGACTATGAGCAACACAGTTAGAATGATTTGCAGTCATTATACAGTTCAACTCTCATTGTTGCCCAATTATTCCATTTTCGAACAACGAATCGAAGGTAGCGAGCAATGATTGGAACTGGTAAAACATGCGAGACGATTGTATCTTTGTCGCTATTCCCTGGAAAAACCTGTAGAGAAAAAGAATAAAGTGACTTCAATGTACGGTTATTAACAATATTATCCCATGAGATGGCGTAGAATATAAAATTAAAGATGACTTTAGCATGGATATTTTCACTAATTTGTGAAAGTAATTCTTTAAATTAGACATGTGTTAATGTTATTGAAACTCAGTTCACACCAAAATTGCAGGTTGTGATTGGTTTATTTTTGCCACGCGAACGACTTCCTCTAGTCCGTTTATGTCCTCACCTGTGTACCGCTGACACCATAGTCCGTCCACTTCTCACCGTCATCGCTGTACTGCAGCGAGTATTCGGTCATCCACTGTTTCAGAGAACTACTCTTTCCGGATTTTCCTTGCGTGGCTACTTTAGAAATATTATAAGTACTTCTTAGATCGATCTGCAAATATTCACCAGTTGCCTCCTTGACTTTGGATGCCCAACCGCCACCGTTCCCGCCCAGGTGGGTATTCAGTCTACCATGCCAGGGTACAAACCTGTTGTCGTAGTACGACGAAGCTGTAATGCTATCATCCGAAATGAATCCATCTTCCATGCCTAAAGGCCCACAACCTACAGATAAATCTGCCTTAAGAAGAGTTTTGAAAGTGCCGAATAAATTGCATATCATACAGAAAATTAATTCTGAATTTTAAAAATGTGCAAGGATACAACCTGGAGATGAATGCTGACAGACAAATAATAGACATACATGCAGTTAGATCGGCGGACCAATAGACAGACAGACAGACAGATCGACAGACAGACCGACCGATATGCATGCAGAAAAGCAGACAGATCTAGACAGACAGACAGATAGAATGAATGAATGAATGAATTTTATTTGACATAGAATTTCATCAATTACAAGTAATTGCTTTTCAGGAAAGCTGAGTTTAAAACTAGTAAAAATTACAAATATAAATTTATATCACAGACAGACAGATAGACAGACAGACAGACAGACAGACAGATAGACAAACAGATAGACAGATAGATAGACAGATAGACAGACAGATAGACAGACAGATAGACAGACAGATAGACAGATACTAGCAGATAGATCAACAGACAGACAGATAGATAGATAGACAGACAGACAGATAGATCAACAGACAGACAGATAGATAGATAGACAGACAGACAGATAGATAGACAGATAGATAGACAAACAGACAGACCGATATGCATGCAGACAAGCAGACAGATAGACAGACAGACAGACAGACAGACAGACAGACAGACAGACAGACAGACAGACAGACAGACAGACAGACAGACAGACAGACAGACAGACAGACAGACAGACAGACAGACAGACAGACAGACAGACAGACAGATAGACAGACAGACAGACAGACAGACAGACAGACAGACAGACAGACAGACAGACAGACAGACAGACAGATAGATAGACAGACAGACAGACAGACAGACAGACAGACAGACAGACAGACAGACAGACAGACAAGACAGACAGACAGACAGACAGACAGACAGACAGACAGACAGACAGACAGACAGACAGACAGACAGACAGACAGACAGACAGACAGACAGACAGACAGACAGACAGACAGACAGACAGACAGACAGACAGACAGACAGACAGACAGACAGACAGACAGACAGACAGACAGACAGACAGACAGACAGACAGACAGACAGACAGACAGACAATTAGCATCTTTATTTAAAAACGATAATTCCATATTAAGTATAAAGACATACAGATAGATAGACACTGAGATAGATAGACAAACACGTTGTAGGTCGCGATTGTCAGCGACATAAAAATATTGCCAAATGAATGACTTCAATCGATCATATTACTAATTAGTTTAAATACCAACATACAGGTACTGTCGTGATATGACAGCGTTGGACAAGCCACAGGAATCCCGCTTTAAAAAAGTTGAATGTAGAAAGAATGCAGAAATGGCCGGGCTTTACTGATCACTTACGGTTCTCACAGTTCTTGCCATTAAACACCTGGGTACAGTTGCAGGAGTACGTGTCATTGTTGTAGAATGGGATACAGATTCCCTTGTACTTGCAAGGGAAATCCAAACATTTGGTCTTCATAACGAAAGACAATATGAAAGAGGAAAATACAAACAAGATTAAATAAATAAACAAACTGTATGATTCTGACTTTGAAAAAACATTCGTAAAGATATTCAAAACCCAACAAAATATATTTGACAAATATAATGACAGTTTTGAAGGCCGGTTTTCTTGTTCAAACAGTAACCTACCTTGATAGCAAAGTGGTTGAAGTTTTCAGTGTTGTTTATCAGATAGTGGGGCCATTGGAACATGTCAGTATCAAGCAACTCACACTGTCCATTGGATTGAACGAAGTTGAATGACCTACAATTGAGATTTTCTGCACAACGTGACGAGCAAATCTTTTCAGTCTTGACATGCAGGACTTTAATCGGTGTTACTCTCAAGATCTTTTTCTCTATTTTGACAAACTTGGCAAAACTCACACCATGTTTTTTATCGTAGAAGAGAGAAGTGTTGGCTGCACTGTATTCAATAACCTCAGTATTTTGACATTTGATTTGAATGAAATAACAGGAAAGTATCCAAACCAAGCAATGCAAAGCAGAAATCACATCCATTCCGAAGTACGGTTGCGATTTTATGAATTTTTAATGCAAAATACTAGTCCGTTTTCCTCTTTGTATCAGTATCATTCAATTCAATTCAATTGTCCTAAAATAATTAGGTATTCAATATTGATTCCAATTGCCCTATACCACTATGACGTCAAATCAAAACAATCTATTGTTTAAACGCTAAGGATCATGGTCGCTAGAGGGGGACAAAACAGCAACAACACAAAGGATTTCCCAAATAAATGTATTTTACAGACGGTCTGAAAGCGATAAAAGTCACCAAACACAGTAAATATTGTGGGAAAAGTATCGATGAACATAATATCTGGAAACTAGCCAATTTGAAATCAAGCGAACCTCAGCAGAGCAGATTTAGTTCAAATTTCTATTGTTCTTCACGATTCTGTCCCCCTCATAAATAAGCCGTTACGTCATAGTGGTATAGGGCAATTCGGCTTGTTAATCTTCAAATGTATGTGATTCGAGTTAATGACTCATGCAACATGCATCGAGGTCTTTGCCAGTTTATTTTAGTCCCCTGAAACTGTTTAAACGTGCTTGTTTTGTATTTATAGAGTGGTTTTCATAAACCCGTGAAATACACTCTAATTCTTTTGTTTTATTACACCTCTAATTAGTACACTTTGTTTCACGGGTTAACCAAACCACTGCAAATCAGCTGCAAAAGGTGATATCAGTCATTCAGTCTATTCAGGGCGGTGTATAATCAGCAGTAAAGACAAAATGTAATTTACTAATTATGCGATTGTAAAGTGCATGTACATACGAACAAGTTTTCCTTGACAAGTTTTCAGTTGGCAAGGAAAACTTGTTCGTGTAGACGACAAAAACATCGCCAATTTAAATTTCCTTGTCAAGGAAAACTTGCTCGTGTAAATGACAAAAAAAAATCATTTTTTCCTTGTCAAGGAAAACTTGTCAAGGAAAACTTGTTCGTGTAGATGCGACTTAGCTTTTACGTATCATCTGCGTGTTGGGTTAATTGGGAGTTTTCAGCTGCTGGATCAACAAACAGTCTTCCGTGCAGCATCAAAGCAGCTGCACCAGTTCTTACTCTACTAAGAAAAACCCGCCCTAAATTCATGCTCTAATTTCCTGAAGTTAAAAATTAATTTCCAAATAATATTTGCGTGAATTCATATGCAGATCGATTACTTCACTTGAGGCGAATTGACTGTAACATCAATACAACGGAAAGCCGTAAGAAATCATGAGGATGAACAATTGTCATCTCGCACCTGCCGTGCTGTTGGGACGCCGACAAAGAAATAGAAATAGCACTATTTAGTACTATTTAAAGTTAGTACTATTTCACGCTTTTCTAAATTGCACTCTAATACAAATACTTCAAATAGAACGGCTATAAAGAATAGAGTCCATTTCAAGTGGGCTTACATGAAGTACTTACCGTCGTGTAGGTAGTATATGAGCTTGTTATTTTTATTGGAAATCTTTCTTTCTATTATTGCTGTGTTGCAACATGAATCCCTGGAGATTTAAAGTACAAAGACGCAGCGGCCATGTTGGTGGTACAAACAAGAGAAGCTAATGAGGAATAATAATAATAATAATAATAATATATTTATATAGCGCTATTTCCTAAAAGTCCAATAGCGCTTTACAATATTTAACTAAATAATTAAAAAGTAATCCTAATTAAACTAAACTATTTATATGTATTCATCTTCTATATACAATCATACAAAATCTAAAGATAAAAACCTAAAAAATCTGAAATATCATCTAAAGCATAGTAATTATAAAAATAAAGTTTAATTGAATGCTTGCGTAAAAAGAAAAGTCTGCTGTGAAATGAATGCTGGAATGCTGTGAATGAGGGTTTATCATGTAATTTCAAAACTCATAAGACAAAAAAATGATTATCATAGCTGGAAAGAGCTCGTTGAAATTAGTTAAAACCTTTGGAAATTTACGCTGGTAGGCAACTCTTGCCTACCAACAAAGGTTTTCATACAAAATTTCGATGTTTGAAAAATCATATCTTCGCAATTTGTGAAGCGATCTTTTCCAAACTTCACATTTTTACTAATTTCAACGAGCTCTTTCCAGCTATAATAATCATCTTTTTGTCCTATGTCTCCATAAGTTTTGAAATTGCATGATAAACCCTCATTAAGGTTGAAGTCTTTATACTATCAAGTCTTTCCCATTTATATTACAGAATGGCAGACTAGATTTTTCATCCTAGCATTTTCTACTTTGAATGCATGTAGCTATAGGTCGTGGTCAACGTACAGCTGCGACTTTGCTACTTTGACCAATACGCACTACCCATAGTACAGTTTCTAATTCCTAATTATAGTTTTCGGTTTTTCTTAGTTATATTTTATAAACTCTGTATTTTGTCTTCTAAATAAGTGTGTAAACAAATATTTCGAAATCTTCACCCTCTACATAAGTCGATTCGATGTCTCAGCTTCTCAGAACTGACTTTCCTTTGATTCGGGAGGGCCGGGGTGGGACCGTAACCAAAACTAAGGAGTGGATCTTTTTTTTCTGTTCAGTTTGTTTTCCTTCTTCTTTTTTTTAGCGCGTTTCATTTTCTCTCTTTTTTTTCTTGTCCTTTCCTTTTAGTTTGATTATTTTCATTTTTATCGGATTTCTCTTTGAAAAAAGTTTTGATTTTTATATCTATGCAAAGAAACAATTTTAAAGACGGTTTTTTCTACGGAGCCCCGTAAGGGCCATCAATTTTAAAACAATAATTTCATGTAAGAATATCGCGCGATACAATTTTCTATCGCGCGATACTGTTGTACTATCGCGCGATAACAACTCATTATTATCGCGCGATAATTCATTGTTATCGCGCGATAATGTGCTTCTATCGCGCGATACTTATCGCGCGATGTTTTTGTTGCTATCGCGCGATAATTCGTTGTTATCGCGCGATAATGTGCTTCTATCGCGCGATACTTATCGCGCGATAATTCGTGTTATCGCGCGATAATGATTGTAGAATGTAATACGTTACTTATTTGACATGTCAGCAGACAAACATGGTGGCGAACACACTTGTTCTTCTTCTTTGTACATTTCTTGTACTTCCCTCGACGAATATTGCTTTTCCTGAATACTTACCGGCAAGCCAGAGCAATATTATAACTGACAGGGATACGTTGGTCGAGAAATATTTCAATCGGGCCTGAACTATGCTGAAATTCTTGCTTTTCTTGAAACTTACCACGCTATCAAGTTGAGTCTTCGCTTAAACTCAAACGTATTCTAAGAGCCAAGAATTTAAGAAGAAGAAAGACCTACAGTAGTACAGATGAAATAATTGACGCCATAGAAATATAACTACAGGGAAGTGGATGTTGTTTAGGCTACAGGCAAATATAATCACTTGTTGAGAAACAAATATTCTCTAGTTATTCCCAAGGAAACTGTTCGACATGCTCTAAGAAACACTTGACCCTGAAGGAGTTAAATTCTTAAATTCTTGGCTCTTAGAATACGTTTGAGTTGGCGAAGACTCAACTTGATAGCGTGGTAAGTTAAAAGAAAAGCAAGAATTTCAGCATAGTGATTTCAGGCCCAGATTGAAATATTTCTCGACCAACGTATCCCTGTCAGTTATAATATTGCTCTGGCTTGCCGGTAAGTATTCAGGAAAAGCAATATTCGTCGAGGGAAGTACAAGAAATGTACAAAGAAGAAGAACAAGTGTGTTCGCCACCATGTTGTCTGCTAACATGTCAAATAAGTAACGTATTACATATACAATCATTATCGCGCGATAGCAACAAAGTATCGCGCGATAAGTATCGCGCGATAGAAGCACATTATCGCGCGATAACAACGAATTATCGCGCGATAGCAACGAATTATCGCGCGATAGCAACAAAGTATCGCGCGATAAGTATCGCGCGATAGAAGCACATTATCGCGCGATAACAATGAATTATCGCGCGATAAACAACGAATTATCGCGCGATAATAATGAGTTATCGCGCGATAGTACAACAGTATCGCGCGATATTCTTACATGAAATTATTGTTTGTTGATGGCCCTTACGGGGCTCCGTAGTTTTCGCCGTTGCAATCTGGTCGGGCATTAGGATTTTAAAACAATAGTTTGACCTAACCTAAATATGCAATTTTCCTTGTTGGCTACACTGACTCATTTTATATCACGATTATGCCCGTTGGGCTTCCTGTGTGATAATATTTTACCGCTGAGCTGATCTGAGCCGACGTTGTTTGAGTCTATCGACATTTTGTGAAAGTCGATCAAGTTTTCTCTCGTTATTATCATTGTATTGATACATCATACTTCTGTAGAATGACTCATAGAGGAAGCACGTCAGGGCAAGCTGACGGCGGTCAAGGTCCAGGATTTGTAGGCATCAAGTTTTGCCAAGAATGGTACGTAATGAACGAAAGACAAGATGGGCGACTCGATCGCCATTTTGATTCGAGCTCACAAAACGATTTCATTGAAAGAGCAGGATCGCATACTCCACCTTTGCCTTAAATCTTAATGTTTTTAATTTAAGCAACAACATGTTGTATCCTAAAGAAGACAAAGAGAATAAAGTTTTACTCTATGCTGTAAGTATTTTAGAATTAAAGATGGATTATAACGCATGATACAATGTACTACATACAATACATGTATGTACAGTAGTACTGTGCAAATTAATATATAAGGTTTCGAGTTACGTGGTTACACAGTTAAACCCATTTATGTAGAGAAGATCGAAGGTGAAGAAGAACCGTTTGTTTTAATGGTTTTATGTTCAGTGACAGTGATTTCTGTTCAGTGATGGTCAGTGACAGTGATTTCTGTTCAGTGACAGTGACGGTCAGTGACAGTGATTTCTGTTCAGTGACGGTCAGTGACAGTGATTTCTGTTCAGTGACGGTCAGTGACAGTGATTTCTGTTCAGTGACGGTCAGTGACAGTGATTTCTGTTCAGTGACGGTCAGTGACAGTGATTTCTGTTCAGTGACGGTCAGTGACAGTGATTTCTGTTCAGTGACGGTCAGTGACAGTGATTTCTGTTCAGTGACGGTCAGTGACAGTGATTTCTGTTCAGTGACGGTCAGTGACAGTGATTTCTGTTCAGTGACGGTCAGTGACAGTGATTTCTGTTCAGTGACGGTCAGTGACAGTGATTTCTGTTCAGTGACGGTCAGCGACAGTGATTTCTGTTCAGTGATGGTCAGTGACAGTGATTTCTGTTCAGTGACGGTCAGTGACAGTGATTTCTGTTCAGTGACGGTCAGTGACAGTGATTTCTGTTCAATGATGGTCAGTGACAGTGATTTCTGTTCAGTGACGGTCAGTGACAGTGATTTTCTGTTCAGTGATGGTCAGTGACAGTGATTTATGTTCAGTGACGGTCAGTGACAGTGATTTCTGTTCAGTGATGGTCAGTGACAGTGATTTCTGTTCAGTGACGGTCAGTGACAGTGATTTCTGTTCAGTGATGGTCAGTGACAGTGATTTCTGTTCAGTGATGGTCAGTGACAGTGATTTCTGTTCAGTGACGGTTAGTGACAGTGATTTCTGTTCAGTGACGGTCAGTGACAGTGATTTCTGTTCAGTGACGGTCAGTGACAGTGATTTCTGTTCAGTGATGGTCAGTGACAGTGATTTCTGTTCAGTCAAGGTTGGTGTTCCTGAGCATTAAAGTGCATATCAGGGTTTTGGGTTTCTTTTGAAAACCGATTACATATAACGTGAATAGTGGAATGGCTCAGTATTTTGTGATTTGAGCTTCGCATTTGCGAGTTATGAAGGTTTGAAATCATGATATACTAATTAGGTGACGTCAATGCAGGCATTTGCCGTAACTTATTTTAACTTTTTCAAGTAGCACTCTTTTCTAAAATAGAAATAAAAGTTTAACATCATTTATATAAGTTGTAGAATAACTTTTTGCCAGTTAAAAAATGTCAGTAATTTGCAAAGGGGCGCTTTTGTATAATAAATGATGCTGGCGTTGACGTCACTGAATTAACATATCACGATTTCAAACCATCATAACTCGCAAATGCGAAGCTCAAATCACAAAATACTGAACCATCCCATTATTCACGTTATATGTAATCGATTTTCAAAAGAAACCCAAAACCCTGATATGCACTTTAATAAAATATGCCAACCTTGCCTTGGAACCATTGTATATGGAATGACCATTGTATATGGAATGAATGACTAAAACTGTTTCTTCTACAGTGTCGTAATTGTGACTATCAACAAGAAGCTGATAACAGTTGTATTTATGTTAACAAGATCACACATGAAATCAAGTAAGTTTTCATAACTCTCAATATTAGAGTGCATTTTAGAAAAGTGTGAAATAGTACTAATTTTAAATAGTGCTATTTCTATTGTTTTCTATTGTTTCATTAGTGCTATTTAGTACTAATTAGCTATTTAGTTTTCAAGCTTTTCTAAATTGCACTCTACATGCAGAGGGTTCGTTTTATAAAGTATATAATAGTACACGTATATCTACATCTTCTCAACATGCTAAAAATCTTCAAACCAGAGATCGTCTTATTCAATATGCTTTTTTTATTTTTCTAGTGAAATGACCCAAATAGTTGCTGATGTGGTAGCTGATCCAACCCTACCGAGAACAGATGACCATGAATGTCAAAGGTAAGCACTCTGATATTGCAGTATTTGCATTTATTATATAGCACAGATACTACTCGTGCTCTTATTGGTCAATTAGCGGGCCGTAATAAAGTAAGGAAAAGCTATATAATAAATATCTTATTAACCTCGCTTGCTCGGTCCGTATGGGAAGTTATGGATCAGGCAGTGCGAAAAAACTTGGTCCATAACTTCCCGTACGGACCTCGCATTTGGTTAATAAGAGGTATTTATTCTGATTCTGTTTACCACGTTAATTACATACATTCTTTTATATGATAGATGCGGAAATAGAGAATCAGTGTTTTTTCAGTCACAGTCACGAAAAGCAGATGTAAGTATTGTACATGTTTACAGTACAATGGGTAATAATATACACCTATTCCAAAAATCGTTGTCCCCGCCGAAAGCAACAAGCAAGAAGCTGACGACCGCAAAGGACATTGGGACTTTCTCCTTATTCATTTATTCATCCGTAGATATTTTGACAACATGCATTTTCAAATGGCTGAATATTCCAAATGATTGCTATTTTCTCGTAGGGTAACTTCTCAAGTAAAGGATAAATTAATTAATTAGGAGATTCCCAAAGTCCTTTGCGGTCGTCAGCTTCTTGCTTGTTGCTTTCGGCCCGGACAATGATATTTGGAATGGTGTATATCAAACACAAGAAGTAATTTATTATTCCTCTGATTTCAAAACACCAAAGTGGGGAGAAAAAATGAGAAAAAATTGGAAATTGGAGGATGAACTCTTTCAAGTGCTTACCTTCAATAATTCTTGGAGAAATTCAATATTAAAGTTGACCAAATTTAATGATAATTAAGATCACATTTCAAACCTCCTCCACGATAGTGATTTCCTTTATTTTGTCCTCACAAATTATTTATGAATTTGAGAAGTAAGATTATAAGTTGAAGTTGATTCATCATCAGACAAGTCAGTTATTCATTTGTACGTTTCCAAGAAAGAAAATAATGTACATTGTACTCTCTAGAGCATGGTCACACGTGGTGTGAAATGGGAAAACATTGTAGCTTCGTACATTAAGAATGAAAATAAAGTACTCTCTAGAGCATGGTCACATGTGGTCTGAAATGGGAAAACATTGTAGCTTCGTACGTTAAGAAAGAAAATAAAGTACTCTCTAGAGCATGGTCACATGTGGTGTGAAATAGGAAAACATCGAAGTGAGCTACATTTGTACATGTAAAGAGGTCTATTGTGTCTGGTTGTGGGAGTTCAGAGTGCACAGAGTTTGCATTAGATGTTGTATTATACCCCATTCACACCAAGGCTTAAACATGGTTTAAGGTGGTTTAACTAAACAGGTTTAGAAAATTATCTACAAACGCCATGAAACTTTTGGCCAAAACTGCTGGTAAACGGTCCTTTATGTTGCATAGTAGAAATTCCAGGTAGTTTGATTCTCTTGTGAAATTAAATGCCCTCGAATTAGAGAAGTGAGAACAAACTTAGTTTAACTAAACAAGGTTTGGTGTGAATGGGGTATTAGTTAATCTGAGGAAATACTGATTATTTTCTTTACAGCAAATGTCATTGTACTATGTCTGCACATCACCTGACTGTGGATTCAAGTGGACAGACTAAGGACTACATGTACATCGTGCATTTACAACCATTAACTATTTATGAAAAGATCAATCCTCAACGTGATATAGTATAGTGACTAGGGGAATTTACAAAGGCTACCTTAGCTTTTTCCTGTGTATCAATTATCTCATGACATGTACATGTATAATGCTAAAAAAAAAGGTGATAATAATGAACAACAATGAAGTTACAGAAAAGAACTTTATCATGATATTTTGCCATGTTTAAAATAATTATTTTAATTATGTACATTTTTCAAGCCCTTTGTGGCTTACGTTTAAACTTTTTTAGAACCAAGAAATAATAGTTTAGTGATTAACTATGATGAAATATAATAATTATCTGTACAATTATTTACTTTGGTATTTCTGAACGTTAAGGCCCAGACACATGATGCAACTTTTCTTGCAACGTTGCGGGCAACAAGGGTTTTTTGGGGTGTCACACGATGCAACGTTGCGCACAAAGGTTGCAGAAGTAGAACCCGATCCTACTTCTGCAACTGTTGCATGCAACGTTGCAAGAAAAGTTGCACTGTGTGTCTGGGCCTTTAGAATAGTAATCATTCTTCATAAGAAAACAGTATTTTTAATACTCTCCTTTCTAAGAATTTTAATATCTCATGTTTCATGTTGTGGAGGTGTCGCACCAGTAATATACCCTGGACGAGGGACAAAATAATTTTAGTTTCATTGTTTTGTCTCGCACACTAGGAACTAATGGAATAATCAATATAAGTTTCCATCGATCATCTACTAACTTTATTTTATTTTTTATAAATTTGAAAAATGATGGGCTTCCTGTGTAATTGTTTATCTGGGGAAGACTGATTCTTGGTTGAGGCCACAGGAATCCCAAGTTGAATGTTATATGATATGTTGCTTATGTAGTTTTGTTGTCTGGCGGGTTGATTGGAGGAAGTCGAAGAGGTTTTGGCTGAGTTTGATTCTGTTTCTTCTTCTGTTTTTCCTCTTTTCTCTTTGTTTTCTCAGATTTCTGGAATTTTAAGGGGGGGCAACTAATTTTTATACATAAACCGCGGATGAATGGTGAGAATGCATGCCCAGAAATAAAATGGAGGAACAAGGAAGAGAGAAAGAAACTTCAATGAGAAGAAGAAAAGAAAAAGATGATAGGAACAGAGAAAATAATAGGAAAGGAAGAATGAAAAATGGAAAGGGAAAAACACAAGCGAGAAAGGGAAAAACGAGAAAGGAAAGGGAAAAAAGACATGAGAAAGGGAAAAACACAAGTGAGAAAGGGAAAAAGACATAAGAAAGGAAAGGGAAAAAAGACATGAGAAAGGAATGGGAAAAACAAGTGAGAAAGGGACTAAAAGACAAATGAGAAAGATAGGAAAAAGACATGTTTCAGGTCTTTCAGTAAAACAGGAAAAGCAATAAACTAGGCATTTACTCCAACAACATTTTCGGCACTGTTAAATTCCTCACTCGATGTCGTCCCCTTGGCCCGGGAAAGTGCGGTTTTTGATCTGTAGTAATTTGTACAAGACGCTCTAAAAGTTTCCTGTTTTCTTGGTCGATAATCGCTTGCCGTCTTTGCTCAGCCTGCGTGAAAAATAACATCAAAAAGCCTGGGTCACAATAGACCTTTTTACCGATACGGCAGCCATCTTGAATTATGGAATGCCCAGGGTGCAAGCTAGTAACCATTTGGCCGTGAAAAACTACGAAAACCTAATTTAAAGCAATGAATTTGTACAAAATTATACAACAATGTAAGTAGTAAGCCATACAACACTATGGTTAGAGTGAAATAGAAAAATAATATATTGACGCGCGACTCCACATGTACAGTTTTTGGGAGTTTTTGGGTCATTTGCACCCTGAGCATCCCATAATGTTTTAGCCAAAACAATAGAATCCAAAATGGCCGCCGTATAACATGGCGGCTGTTAAATTTTACCACAATCCTTTGCGAACCTAAATGAGCATTTCTCACATTACAAATGATCTGCATGAGACGTTCACATAAATAAAGCTGCTGACAGCTTCATACTTACAAATTTATATGTCATCTCAAAACTATATTGCGATATCGATGGGGGGGGGGGGGGGATACACAACCGTCACAACGCCATCTTTTTCAGCAGCCTGTTTTTTTTTATTGGCCTGATTTATTGCCCCATCGACAGCACTTATTTCTAAAGTAGGAGAGCGTGGGGAGAAAACTGAAGTGGAACACCATATTTTTTTTCTTTTTAATTTAGGAACAGCTAAAAATACACTGATCAGTGATCACGATTGTAGTAATTAAGTTCTTGTTCTATTTTATCCAATTTTGCGCGAAAACAAGAATCCAGCGCGCGCTCTCTTCAAAATCACTTCTTCGAAACATCTCAGTACATGTAAATTTTAAGATATTTCCGCACAACCAAGAAAGCTGGTTTTTTTAAAGCAAAATGTGTCAAAATATCTCTCCTTTGGCTAGATTTTTTTATTTTTTATTTTTTATTTTTTATAAAAATAAAGATGCCTAGATCACTAATTAAAAGTGCTTTTCACTAAGGTCCTAAAAGAAAAGATATCTTCCACACCGATAAGTGTTTATTATACTCGGACAGGAAATTTGTCTGACTTACAATGGCCCGGCGCATTCTCATCTGCAACTGTACTTCTTCATAGTTGATTCTCAGTCTATTTTGATCCCTTACTGTCCCTTTTATTTCCTCCAACTGAAAATAAATACACGAGAAAGTAAATTAGATGAGATAGAAATATAAGAAAATGAAACTTCGATTAAGAAGCGCGTTAACTGTGACTCGAGAAATCTTGGGACTGATTTGAACGGGTATTCACTACGATAACAAGTTCATTTGGGCTTTTGTTGTTGACGTTAGTACTTTGGAGTTCTTCCACTTAGATAAACATGAAGATAAACGAGGTACGACAGTATATTGTCGCAGTTGACAGTAAAATCCTTTTCTATTAATTAATTAACATTGATTAAAGCCAAACTTAATTGTCAAAAACGGGTTATTTTGGGAATTGAATCAAGATTATAGTAGTGAGAGTTGCCCACAACAAAGAGAAAATGTTGCCGCAATTGACTGAGATCACTTCATATTTAATTTAGTTTTGTTCCATCGTTTTAATGTTTGATTTTCGTCTGATATACTATCGATTGTCCCACTATTTTAAACGAAAAAAACTCACAATATTTTTAAAATATTTGAAATTTGGCCTCGTGAAAACAAATAATTTTGGTGTTTCCGGCCGTGATCGTGAAAATCTTTATAAATCCGCTTTTCTCAAAATTATAATTAAATCTTAGTTCTGTGTTTTTGCGGCAAATGTCTTACAAAGAAACATGCAAAAAACTGACCAGAAGTCGGAGAGTAATAATAATATACTAGCTAGAATCGATACCTGTAATTAAAAATTATATTCTTAACAACTCCTTCTTTTGAATTACAATGCCTTTGTAACCCTTAAAAGGGTTTAATTTTGTGGGTTTCCCAACTTCGTGGAATCTTCTATTAAAGAAGCATGGCTAGCTCATGCGTCCAGAAACCATCGACGTACGCGCCAATTATAGAACAATATATGAAGCTTCAATTGAGCTTATCCTATTCATTAACATGTCCAGTACACAGTGATGTTTGCTCTGGAGAAAAGAATGTTTAATTCTACATGCATAATCGTCCGGCAAAAGAGTAAAAACAAACCAGCAATCTATGCTTCTACCGTATGAAGAACAGTAATAGTGTTCAGTAAAAAAGTTGGCTGCATCAAAAACGCTTTGAAATTACCGCGTTATCAGAATTGAACTTCACATGTTAATTCTTTCACGAATCTTTCGTAGTAGTGACAGCACATGAAGATGCAGATTTACAGACCTCGACATTATTGTTCCCCTTTTTGCTCTGTCACGAAGTCGTTTACTTACTCTTTTTCTGTGTTTTTCATAGGTGATTTTATCCCACTTTCTGCCCAATGGATCTCTAGCAGGAGCGATCGATGCGTTCATTTTTCTTCTGCTGTAGTTATAGTTCATACGGCGGAGACTGCGGACTAAGTCAACTCGGCTAGAACGGTATGCACCTCACATCACGGATCAAGCAAGCCGTTGAGGTGGGTTAATCATCATCGAGAAGTCATCCTACGCGATTCCTACTGCACTTGAACACATCCAGCTAGATCACTGGAATTTCGGTCCGTCTTGTTTCTACGTTTTTCTACTGCATCAATCAGTGTAATGCTTTGTCGTATTGCTATGGCAACAGCAGACTCCAACCTTTCTTTTAATGAATAGAATATCAGTGTTGATTTGACGCGCGTTTTGCGGCTTATTTACACGCCTCGCCAGATTCTATCATTGAGGGAGAACGATTGGCTACTGAGTGAGTTCCTGTAGCTTGCTGTATAAACATGTCCAATGATCATTTACCGTTATAATAAAAGCTAGCCTGAGTTCTAATATTTTCGAGAAAATAACTGAAAAAGATGAAGAAGAGAAAGCAACTGAAATTGAATAAAATATATCTGAGTAATAGTTTGATCAGTATACGTGATATCGAATCGAGTCTCAGTAGTCTAGTCTAATTAGATACAGTTAATTTTAGCTTGCCTTCTTGTTTCTGCATGGCGAGTCCCCCGCACAAAATTAATATCCACTAGCTACGTTTTTTCTATTACTTTTACAGTCTTGTTTTATTGGAGAGCCTTTCGATCATCATTCTATTATAAACCATAGTGCCATTCTAGTGCCATTGAAAACAGTAAAATACTTATTGGTTTCGATCATCAAGAGAAAATATGCTTTTCTGAAACGAATTCGGGAAAGAGTAAATTTGCATATAGATAGAGTGCATGCCAAACAATATAACCGTGAAATAGTACTAATACTAAACAGTACTAAATAGTTTTATATCCATTGTTTTCTATTGTTTCAGCAGTGCTATTTAGTACTGATAATTATTATAGTTAGTATACTGTTTCACGGATATATGCAGGTTCATTTTCATGTCAATTGACGTTTTCCTTTACAGGTGTGCGATATATTGACCATTTTAGTCGCCCAAACGTGTTTACAGATTCATAAATTGGGTCATTTGATGTGCATTCAATCTTCCGGTGATTTAATGATGGCAAAACATCGCCAATTTTTCCTTGAGATTAAGGAAAACTTGTCAAGGAAAACTTGTTCGTGTAGACTTTTAATATACTCGGCAAAATATAATAATTTTCTGAAAACGATATCAATATCGAACTCCGGAAAAACTGCCACACATCTGCACGGATAATCTTAGTACTGAGTTATACAAAAACAATGCAGAGCTAGCTGAAGCATATCATGAAGTATTATTTAATGAAAAGTTAATTTTAAAAGTCAAATTGAATTGCCTTCGTCTTTGAATAACTGAAATTACGAGCGTTCACTCGTTAATTTATTCTGCGTTTGACAATAAAGGATTAAACATCAAAGTCTTGTGTTTTTATTGACTTAAGTTGTTAACTTACGGCTTAATGCGACCAAGATTTCATTATATATATATATACCGTGGACGATTTCCATGGTAATAAGCGATGCAAATCGCAAAGCGTTTTCATTACGGGAAAAAACGGAGAAAATGTGATTGTTGTCATGGCTTAGATTGTCTTGATTATCGCTCGTTTCAAAGGAAATGAGGACCACAGATGCTTAAGGATTGGCAGTGAGAAGGAAACAAAATTCAAGGTTAGTTTAATTATTCTTGTGGCCCGGGGTCTTGTGGCGAACAGTGCTTTTCCTATCTCTTTTGTTTCTCGCTTTCATCTGCAATTTGAGCGCAAATAGCGCGCGAAAATGAAGCACACACACCTGCATAGAACGACTTGAAAATCGAAAATTTGAAAACGGAGTATAAGCTCAAAAGTATCATATTATTTCACGCGAGAGTGTTTCGAAATATTGTAGAATCGGCAGTGTTTGTTATTCAAACGCCAAGCTCGCGTGTTGACATTGAAGGCAAAAAGCTTCAAATGACACTGTATACGTATAACCGCTATATAAACGTCTCCCTTATTGTTCACGTTTTGTCTTTTTAATCTTCTAATATACATTATATTTCATTTCCACTTCTCTTGAATATACTTACTTGTTGTTGCTAAAATATTGGCTATTGAAAGAGATGAACTGAACACAACCAGTGCATGGAAAAAGTCAGTTATTCCTATCGGCAATAGCCATCAAATGACGATTCACTCGTGCGCTCAGTTGCTGACGAGTAGGAAAATATTGATTGTACTTTTTTCAACGCATAGTAGAGTGATTCCAATAAACCTGGGCATTACTAACTACACCAACACACACTATTAGACACTCACTCTTTTGTTTTCTTTTGTTTCTTTGCATCTAATAAACACCGACAGCTAATTAGTAGTGCCCATTTATTGGAATCACTCTACTAGTATAAACTTCAAATACTGCATAGAAGGACGGTACTTAGCTGGATTATCGACGGCTTAGTTTAGGCACTGCCAGCGGGATAGATCAGGATCCATCTAGCTCATATACAAACTCAAAGTGGCTTCGCTATTAAGACTAAAACCGACAAAAGCAGACTCGATATTTATTGTTAACATTATTTAGTGTATCCGCTCAGTTACTCACTCACGCTTTCGTGCGTTGCTCGAGAGACCGCTAGGGTGTCCGACACTATACTGAGATACTAGCAATCACAATACAATATAGGAAGATTACCTCAGTAATTAGGACAAAATAGCACTAATTAACAAGATAATCAAAACACGAAGCAGTTATAGGATCATGTTATGCGGGAGTTTGAACCGCGGTTGGACCAAGTGTGGCTTGACATGTGCGCTGCCTACAAAGTGAGAGGTCCGCCGCTATTAAATCCAGTCCGTGTAAAGGAGCCGCTATTGGAGAGAGGGGAGTAAAGTGCGCACCGTGGGTAATTAAGCGGTTGACTGTCATGAGTTACCGACGTTAAATAGAGTCCCTATACTTTACGCTTCACTCAGTTTCCATCAGCAAATGAAATGGCCTTCCCGTCTTTCCGCATCACTATGACCTTAATTGGAGGGACGAGGACGTAAACCGTTGCACTGCTGTATGAACGTCAGTAACAATCCCTGGACGGTATTTTCATTTTACTATTTTGTATATTTGTTTAGTAAGATGATATTTCAAGATAAAAGATTCTGTCACGTGACGTCTTTGGAACACAAGTAAGCGATGACCAGTTTATACTTCTATCGTAATGGCGGATTCCCACCAGCAAGTAAATATCTCGACAAAATATGGCAAAGTCAAAATCACAAGAAGCACAGAAAGAGGGTAAGAGTTTTGTTTCACAAGATTAAATATTGTATTCTAATTAAAAAAATAAACCAATCAAATCGCTCGTTCTATTTTCGCGCCTTTTTTCGATTTTGCGCTGCGCGCGCTCGCGTCTCAATTCTTCACGTGTCAAGCCAAAATGGCCGCCCTGGGGCTAACACCGTTTTAAAAGGTTTGTTTTGAGTAATTTTAGCTAAAATTAGCCGTGATGAAAACACCGAACTTTAGCTATTCCTTGATATCCAATGTTTTCATTTATCGACTGTTGTTGCCAGCTACATGATATTTACAGTCGTTTAACAGTAGATAAACTTTACTACCACTGATGTTTCACGATGTTCGGCCGAAGCCACATCACACTCAAGTACGAGTCATGAACGTTGAGATTTCGGTGAACTATTTGTACAATAATTTACGATTATAGTATCGCCCCTTCCACACGGATGATAACGCAACATTTTAGGCGTTTTCATTTCTCAACCATGTGGCGACTATATCGTTTTCACAGCCAGAAAACTCAACTTTTCATGTAAACGCTCCGGCTCCAGCGCAGTTTACGCACGCAAACCTATCATCTCCGTGTGGAGTCCGAGACTCTTGCCTATCAGTATCTGTGTGCTGGTTAAGGCCTAAATTGAGATATTCACTATTTTAATAATTTACTATTTTAAAATTTTAAAATTTAATTTCAAAAGAACAATCACTCTAATTATATAAACTAATTGCGATTTTGAGACGGCGATACCACAAAATATTGACGGCTAGTTGGGAGAAAATATATTCCGTATTGGGCGGAGTCGCGCCGTCTCAAAATCGCAATTAGTTTTGTATCACGATTCTACAATAATTCGCAAGAAAAACTAATAAAATTACAAGGAAAGCATTCTGATTTTGTTCAAATTCTCACCACCTCGCGCGTTGACGTGGCGACGATTGAAGTTTTTGAAAACTGTTTTCAGTACAAAAAGATTTAAAAAAAAGTTTAAATGACAGTTTAAACAAGTTAACATGATAGTGATTATAAAGAACTATTGACAAGCTCCCTCTTTTATGTCATGACAAGCATTTCATCTCTTATTTTGGCAGAAAAGCGAATGAAAACAAATCCAAAGTTTATCGTACGGTTCGCCGGATTGAAAGTGAATCGATTCAGTCAATATAATATCGTGAAAATTCAACGATGTTTAACCCTCAATCTTCTGTATATACAAGGCAAATGTGACTGCAATATGTCAGTCGACGTCAAGTCCAATGCAGGGTGGAAAATAGCTCAAAAGACGGCAAATTAAGCACAAGATTCTACAAGATTGGCCGGATTTTCACGGCAAAGAACAACTTTCACTGTAAATTCATTCAACTTCATTCAATGTTATTCTGCAATAAACAACAAACGACCAAATAATTATAATAACTCTTTTATTGTCTTAAACTGATCAAGGTTTTCATCATGTGCCTGATTGTAATTTACACTTTTACAGCATCAAGTTTTATCAAGAAACTAGTGTTCGTAGCTTTCGCAGTGAAATGAAATTTTAGCTGTGAATGAGGTTTGACAGAATCATTTCTCACCTTAACTACGACCTTAGCTTCCCTTGTTTATACACATAACATAATACTGATAATACTGCATTGTAGAAACTCCTTTTTACTGTGGAATAACCTTGAATTTTCCTTGAAAAATCGAAGAACATTCCTGCATTCGCATTGTAGTTGAAGCCAGATACCAATAAAATGTCATTTTCGCTGTCAATCATATCCTGTGAGCCAATCGCGCGCGGTAATTTTGAGACGTCAATACCACAAAATATTGACGTCTCAAAATAAAACAAAGTGACTTGAAAATCGTGATACTGCTCGGTATTTTGCCAAGGAATATCATGATCCGGCTCATTTCAGTTACATCGGATCCGTTCGCTCGTTTTGTATAGAGCTTTTGATATCGATCATGTATATAAATAATGCACTATGTTCAGTCAGTTAGTACAGTTTGTTAATGAGTTTTCAGTATTGTATATCTGAAGGTAAGGAGGATAGAAGTAAAATTATTTCGAATTCGTACCTTGTCAGTTCTTTTCATATTTCTCTATTAAAAGATGATGAAATGAGGATGTGCTACAATTGTTTTTGAAATTGATCATGAGATAACACTATACTCGAAATCAAATAAATGTTTATGCAAACAATATTATGAAGTTCCCAATTTTTCATGACAGCACTCCAACTCATTTCTCTATTTTTAATAAAACTTTGTTTTTTAATCAACCGACACCACTCATTGCCATTAATTTTACACCTTTTTAATCTTTTTTACTGGAGTAATTATTCTAATACACGATATATCATATGCAAATTATTCTATACGACTCGTTGCCACAACAAACACGATTGAATATTCTAGTTTGAACTTTTGACAGAGGATTTTTGAAGGTGTTAGTTTGGTGTTAATCCAGCTCTTGTGTGCTTACCGAGTTAGCCCCCTTCATGCATTGCTACTTTATTTGTCATATTTAATCTGAGTTTCTTAACGAACCAAGCGACCATAAAGATCTGAGCCGAAGCGATCGTCGTCTGACACAGTTGGCCAGTTGGAAACTCTTGCGGACTACATATATAGTCATCATATAAGACGTATATCGCGGCAGAAACAACCTGTCAACCATTTTCAATACGGGAAATATCATCATCGGGTGGAAATCCAAAGAGTGAAATTCAACATTCAAAAAATTGTCGAATGTTTCCAAAGAGAGATCAATGAAAACCATCGATGCGAACAAACAGCGAAGAGGCCTGTTCTATAATGGTATAGCAGATATTGACTTAACCAACTCCGGATAATATCATATATTTGAACAGTATAAGCGGAATATTAGGTAATTATCTGTACACGTTTTGGAAAAAAACTGACGATTATGGCGTCGCGAGGGAACAGTTTAATCGATCAACGACAGAAGAAACGACAAGAAGAGGAATATCAACGAAGGGTAGGTGTTTATCATGGAGTATATATCAGCTGCGAAATTGTATATCCTCACTAATATAATCTTCAAAAGAAATTCTACTATTAATAATTTATAAATATATCATATAACAAACTCGATGAAATTTAAATGTAGTATTTATTTTTCCGAGCGAGACACCTATAATGGCTATATTAAAACTTCTGATACTGATAGTCGAGATTTCTTCCTGATAGCGATTTTCGATTAGTATAAGAATTGAAATTTTAAACTCCGTAAAATGGCGATTAATCTCGATATCTAAGAACTAAATGGTTTCAGTTTTGAATCGATGGAATATATTTAGCGAACGATGGACTAAATTATGTTGTCATTATATACTCGATTATCATTTGTTTTGACATCAGATTTTTTTGTGGTCAAGATTCATATCGTAGCCGTTGCTATGTCGTCAACTAATAGAGCACTGTAAATAATGATATGTTTTCGACACAAATGTCTAGTACTAAATTAAAAACTGTATGTTTTAATTAATATTTGCAGAAATTATAATTTAGGCGATATTGATTGCATACATGTAAAATAGAATTGACTCATTTTATTTTTGATTCGCTCCAACATTAATGCATTTTTTTTTTTGATCAGCATAATATTTCATATCTGTCTTCTATCTTTTTTTTTTTTTTTTTTTTTTTAACAAATACAAAATAACAGGAGAAAAAATATATATATATGATAATAAGATAATTATAAGATGTATGGTGAGGATCACACAACAGAGCTAGGCTCTACATTAAGTTTTTGGGGAAAATCCCATTATTTCCCACTTTTTATTTTCATCCTTTCAAGCCTTTTGTTCATGAGCCTTTCTTTGATTTCATGAAGTTTTCTCAGTTTTAATCATTTACTTGTCTCTTTTTTTCCTTAGATCAAGAATGCCAAAGGAAAACTTGACCTCACTCCACCACGCAACTTGAGCCTGAATATACAGCTGAATAGAATACATGTAAGTACACATGTTTTATAAGCATATGTACAAACTTTCCCCCTTGTAGACACCCTGCTATTACAGACAAATGTTGAATTCCCAGCTAGAAAACGTACAGAGAGTTTACTGAAAATAACTTGCACCAAAAACAGACCCGAGGGTATCCAGTATAGGGAGAGTTGTGGTCAGTGGAGTGGACTGTCAGAATGATGCTGGGGATTAAGTTTAATGAATTACCTTGTATTCATTCATTTTCCTCTTTGTCTCTTCCTTCCCTTCTTTCTTTTTTCCTTTTTTCTTTCTTTCTTCTTACTTTCTTTCTTTCTCTTTTTCCTTTCTTTCTTTCTTACTCACTTTCTTTCTTTCATTCTTTCCCTATTTTCATTTCTTTCAGTTTCTTACTCACTTTCTTACTTTTTTTCCTTTCATTCATTCATCCATTCATTTTTTCCTATCTTTCTTTCTTACTCACTTTCTCTTTCTTTCTTTCTTTCTTTCTTTCTTACTCACTTTCTTTCTTTCATTCTTTTCCTTTTTTCATTTCTTTCTTTCTTGCTCACTTTCTTACTTTTTTCCTTTCATTCATTCATCCATTCTTTTTTCCTTTCTTTCTTTCTTTCTTACTCACTTTCTTTCTTTCTTAGCTTTCTTTCTTTTTCTTTCACATGAAATATTTCACAGCAATAATGTTAACTGATGGGAGTGTTATTTTCAAAGGTGGAACAAGGCCGTCAAGCAGAAATTGATAAGCAAAACCTTGTGATTATTGAAAGGTTGACTGGAATCAAGAAGTCACCTGGAAGAGTTGATCATGTAAATAAATCATGGAAACCAGGGTGAGTGGAGAGGGGGGTGTACAATGCACTACATATTTTATTAGGGGGGAGGGGTTGTCTACAAAAACTGAGGGGGGAGGGGAACAAAAATACAATTTTACCTGCAAGTAGCGAAGGGGAAAATATCAATATTTGGGTGGCTATAAACCTTTATGAGGGACCCCCTGAATAGCGTCCATAAATAAAGATACTGTACCCATCAATCTATCAATAAACAGACATATATTAAAAATGGGGTTTAATTCTATAGTAATGACAGATTAAAGAGATTCAGAGAAAGAACACAACGTAGAATTGAACATGACAACAAGGTACGATGTAGATTAAATGATTGACAATGTTGATTGGTGTGATGATAGCAATGATGATGATGGTAGTATTGTGATGATGATATGGTATGTAATGATAACCATGGCAACAATGATGCTGATAATGGTGGATGCTGGTGGCAGTGAATAATGATAACGATGATGATGGTGGTTGTGATGATGATTGCATTGATGGTGATGATAATAATGATATGGTATGTGATGATAACCATGGCAACAACGATGATGATCAGTAATGGTGGATGCTGCTGACAGTAAATTATGATAACGAATATGTTGATGATAACTGATACTTTCATGATGTTTCAGTTGTTGGCTGAGCGCTTACAGAATACAGACTCTTACTACAACAGTGAAGAATGGGTAAGAAATATATATATATATATTCGCATTCGATCATATCTTTCAATTGAAGAGTGTCGAATAGAAATTATTTAATTATTATTACTATTATTATTATATGTTAAAGAACTATGATTTTTTCCGAACATTTGTTCTGTATATTCCTCATAAGTTTCCATTTCTATTATTATATGTATTATTATTATTATTATTATTATTATTATTATTATTATTATTATTATTATTATTATTATTATTATTATTATTATTATTATTATTATTATTATTATTATTATTATTATTATTATTATTATTATTATTATTATTATTATTATTATTATTATTATTATTATTACACCTGTTTTCAAAAACGTTGCCCTTTTACAAAATACAAAATAGTAAAATAACAAAATAGGAATTAATTAGAGAAACAAAAGAAATGCGCTCAAGCTGAACTCTGGCTCATTGTTTCTCTAATTAATTAATTCTACTATTTACTATTTTGTATTTTGTAAAAGGACAACGTTTTTGAAAACAGGTGTATCATTATTATTATTATATATTGATTTTGCAAGCAACCACATGAAATGGAATTGCCTAGCTAGAATGAAAACGCAACGCGACTGAACGTGCATAACTCATGGCTATGAACTTGTGGCTTTGATTTAGCAGGTGGTTGCCATGGCTACAATTATACCTAATGTTAACGTCAAATCCGATAAAAATGAAAACAATAAAACTAAAAGGAAAGGACAAGAAAAAAAGAAGGAAAAAAAACAGAAAAAAAGACCGACTCCTGTGAGAGTCGAACTGCAAACCTTCGGCTCCTTGGTTTTGGTCACGGTACCACCCCTCCCGTATCAAAGGAAAGACGAAAAAGAAAACTCGAAAAGAAAAAGAAATAATGGGACGATTTTCCCGAGACATTCTAAGAAGCTGAGACATCGAATCGGCTTACGTAAAGGGTGACGATTTCGGCCCCGCCCGCTAATTCAAAACGGCCTCAAAGTCATATCCGATAAAAATGAAAACCATAAAACTAAAATGAATTTAAGGGTGCGTTCGATTGACCTTATTCCGGAATAGGAATACTTGGAATAATACGGAATGTCCGTTCAATTGAGTCTGTTCCGATTCCGGAATAAGAGGAATATATTCCAAACATTCTGCTCATCATAGCAGAATGCTTGGAATATTCCGGAATAATGACGTCATCCGTCTGCCCCAGAATCTGGAATTATTCCTATTCCGGAATAAGGTCAATCGAACGCACCCTAAGGAGAATATCGGGTAAGAAAAAAAAAGAAGCGCTAAAAAAGAAAACATAAGAAAACAAAAATAGTCGACTCCTGTGAGATTCAAACCGGCTCCAGACCTATGGCTCCATGGCTTTGTTCAACCGATGACGACAAATAAAAAAGCCCAATACTCGTTGTTTAGAGATGACCGCTGTCCTTGACAAAAGACGCATTTGTACGGAAAACACTAGATCCCAATGACCAAAACCAGGTCAAGATTTGAATAACAATAGATGCCTCGTTCTACAAAGACATGTCCTTTGTAGAACGAGGCATATCTAACAATAGTTCTTATTGTTATTGTACAATAGTTCCTATTGTTATTCAAATCTTGACCTGGTTTTGGTCATTGGGATCTAGTGTTTTCCCATTTGTACAGGGTTAGCCTCGATTAAGAAAACAGTCCTTTCATTTCAAAAATGTTTCTACTGTTACATGTCAACATTTTTTCGTGTTCTTGTTGATATTTGTGAATAATGTATATTGACTCGAGGCTAACCCTGTACAAATGCGGCTGTTATCATTAAGTACAGCGGTTTTACAGTGGTATCTGTGATCTCGGGCATTGCACAGGACGCCCGAGTAATTAGTGCGATTAATGCTTAAATCGCTCCATTTTATCCAATCAGATTGCAGGATATATTAGTGATTTCAAAATGAATATGATTAACAATTAATAATGATTAACAATTAATAAAGATTAATGATTTTATAGGAGAAGGATTACAAAAAACACTTGTATTACATGTCAATGTTGGAAAACAGTACTAAAGACTACGACTCAGTAGAATATGAGGTACGTAATCCACGCAAGGTCAGTCTATCGTCATGGGTAGCCGGGTTTGATTGACTTACACCTTACACTTTATTTAATTTACAACAAAGAAAAATGCTGCTATGCAAGTTGTGCTCTTTGGTGCATGTAATACGCACAGCAATCAACGCCGTATGAAAAATGTTGCTATGCAAGTTGTGCTCTTTGGTGCATGTGATACGCGCAACACTCAACGCCGCACTACTTGCAACTGAAACAACATCCAATTTACTCATGCCTTTACTCGACCTACATTCATTTATTTAAATCTGCATCTGCTTATCGACTCGTGCTAGCCGCGGTAAGTTTAAATCTGTTGCGGAGTTTCTGCAATTATTGTTTGTATTTGCAGGACGACGAAAGTGAAAGCGAAGATGAAGATGACACCGATAGTCTTCCTGCAGTTCCTCCAGTAAGTAATGAAACCACCGTGTATGACCACAGGCAGCCCAACCATGAGACTACTTTTAAATGGCTCGGACACACGATGCAACTTTTCTTGCAACCATTGCGCGCAACGTTGCATCGTGTGACACTCCAAAATATTATTGTTGCGCGCAACGTTGCATCGTGTGTCTGGGCCTTTATAGTTCATAAAAAAAATATTTGTATGTGCGCGTCTTTTTTTGATTGGTTTTCTGTGGTAGAGCGCGCGCAATATGTATCAGTGTTGGGCTCCCTGTGCATTTCAATACTGCATTTACGCGGGCAGACTTGATTGCATGATGCGCCCTATGAAATTGCTGCAATCAGTGTGGCACGCGGTAATTTAATGGACAGACAGACACGGGGTGCTTTACTATTTTTTCTTTGATCGAAGGGAACGCCAACACCTGGTAAAAATAAAGACAAGAAGAAAAGTAGCGACGACGAAGATAACGTCACTCTTCCTCCGATAGATGAAAAACGAAAGAATGATAAAAAGAAAAATAAAGATAACAGTGGTTATTCTGAACAGCTAACCATCATGGACGCCGAAGAGTTACACACAGCCATTGAAGGTAACTTGAATCGCGGGTCTTTCTTTCGTCCATCTTGATTGAAACTATTAACTTAAGTGCCTCGATTTCATGTGTTCTCATTTCAAAACCGCTGGACCGCGTGCTCAAATATAGCATCTAAATAAGGCTGGCAAGCAAAGAATATATAACCTTTATTATTCATACTCAATTTATTCGCTAATCTTAGAAAATGACAAAGACAAGATATTGGAGATTCTCGGAAGGACATCGGAAAAAGAAAAACTTCAAAAACTGTGCGACAAGTACAACAAATTGTATGACAAGGTTAGTAAGTAAACCACGTGACGCAACACGTGATTAATACGTGAGCTTGTTACCCATAATTCTTTAGGATTCCACTCGTGAAAGCGAGGTTAATGTACAAATTCAATAGATAACAAAGTCTCCGCACAAAGTTGTGATAAAATCAAATTCACGATTTTTTTTCTGTTTTTGTATTTTCCAAAAAAAATACACGATCAATTTTTAATAATTTTGTCCTCTGACCTCGACTGTGCGCGCGGCATCCTAAAGAATTCTGGGAAACTACGGGGTGGTATAATGTGATGTATTTTGTGTTTTAGGATCTCATGGATGACGTCAAGTCAAAAGTCGACGAAGACGTTCAGAGCCTCCTTACTTCACTAGCTTCTACCGCAGCAGCAGAAGATGCCAAACGATTGAACGAAGCAATCAAGGTAATATACCCTCATTGTTAATGACGTCAGAATTATTCTAGCTGCACGGAAACGAGGTTTGGGGTGACAAGAAGTTTTAGTTTTTATATGATGATAAAGCCGTTTATTAGAGTGATTCCAATAAACCTCAGTGGGCACTACTAATTAGCTGTCAGTGTTTATCAGATGCAAAGGAACAAAAGAAAACAAAAGAGCGAGTGTCTAATAGACGTGTGTATTGGTGTGGTTAGTAATGCCCAGGTTTATTGGAATCACTATATTGCTGTTCGGCATGCAGTTGGATCAAGCTGCTGTTATTATTACTGTTTTGATAAAGAACATTTCTCTCTTTAGGGTCTTGGTTGAAGACACTATCATTGAGATTCTATGTACAAGAAAAAATAAGGTATAAAAATAAGGTATAAAAATAAGGTATAAAAATAAGGTATAAAAATAAGGTATAAAAATAAGGTATAAAAATAAGGTATCAGAGAGGGATGTATTTGTCCAGTGGTAGGGGTGATCGGCAGTCCTTTTAGGGTTCAAAATATTTTCTGTGTGTGCCTTTTAGGGTTCCGACTCAAAATCAGTTACGTAACTACACTCCCGGGTCGATTGTTATTTATTTCCTTTATTGAACAAGCATAAAAGAACAGAAGAAAGATATCGTCCAGTCACTGATTAAACGATATCAGCACAATCAATTTTTTCGCCATATATGGTCATATATGGTCGTACCTTTTAGGGGTCAGTGAAATCAACATGGCTTCAACAACTCTTTTAATTTATGCGTACCTTTTAGGGGTCGTTTTCAAAACCGACCGCCAATCACCCCCCTACCTCTTGGACAAAGGGAGTACCCCCCCCCCCCCTGAAAGAACGGACTGTTCACAGTCTAAGAGAAAACGGACGATCTGTCTCCTTATTATCTCTTGGTGTGCATGCATGTTCTGGTTTATTGTTGTGGATATCTCCATTCACTAAGTGACTTTTTCTTTTAGGAATTGGCTGCCATAAGAAAAGAATATAAGAAACGTGAGTAATGACATCTGTATAAAACAATTTCACCGCAAAGAGTAGGGGAGTGTCTCCCGGCACGGCAACAGTCCTGTAGGCTTATGGTACTAACAAACGCTCATGATGGCCGAACTGCGTCTGAGCAGTCTGTGAATTTTGTAAAGCGCCACCAATCCGCCGCCACCACAACCACCAATATATCACAAAAACAACGACCAAATAACGTTTCTATCTCACTTCAGAGTTCGATAAGTCTTTGGAGGAGGATCTAAAAGGACGACACTAGTTCGATAAGTCTTTGGAGGAGGATCTAAAAGGAGACACTAGTGGAGACGTGGAGAAGATACTTGTGGAATTAAGCAAGGTAGCTACTGTGCATGTGCGCTATAGTGTACGTACGCAGGCGATTCCGTAAGGATTACGCACGTAGATCCCATCCACAGGGAGCCCAAATATACTATCCCGCGCGCTCTACCACAGGAAGCCCATCAAGACGCGCGCACATTCAGAAGAAATAGTTGGGCTACCTGTGGATGTGAGGGAGAGTTGCGCACGTGCCTCCTCTGTAGGGGAAACCTCTTTTGGGTTACCTGTGAGATATAAAAGAAGAGAGGAGACTAGAACCGGATGGAAATGATATAAGGGGTGGACTCACGCCCTTCCCGCATAGGATGAGTTAAAGAGAAATACTTATTTAGCGTTGCTTTTTCTTGTGTTTAAAATTTTCAGATTTTGTTTATCAATATTATTTTATTTTAGGGTCAACGAGAGGAAGCTGAAGAAGTAGACGAAAAAGTGGCAAAAAGAGACGCGAAAACTTTGATTGAGGTGCGAACTAAAATGATACTAAACGCAATGTGTAATCCAAATGGAACAGTCCTCGCTCTTGCACTTTTTTTATCGATACAGTCGGGATGATGGTGATAATGATAATGATGATGATGATGATGATGATGATGATGATAGTGATGATGACGATAATGGTGATGATGACGATAATGATAGTGATGATGACGATAGTAATGATGACGATGACGATGATGATGACGATAGTGATGATGCATATATTTTGTAGCTTACATAGAGCATTTTCACAATGCAATGAAAACGTTTTAAGAAAATAAGAACGACTGTCGTTGTTTATTAATCTACACTGATATTGTCTATTATTAGGCTGGTATTGGTAGTTGGGGTACAAATGAAGATGATTTTATACGTGTGTTTACCCAGAGAAGCCTTCCTCAGCTTGCTGCTATGTATACAGAATACAAGAAGGTATACCTTGTACAGCAAGTTGGCTATTATTAATGTAAAAATATATATTTATAATCGAAGAAATAGATACACATATTGTAATAAACGTTAAGTCACTGCTCCATGCGAAGGGACCGGCTATAGTTGCTAACACTATGACAATATATTGTTACTCTTACAGTTGGCCAAAACAGATATTGAAGAATCTATCGATAAAGAAATGGATGGTGATTTACAGAAAACGTTCCTAACGATAGGTAAGCAATGGTCAATTAGATAGATAAGATAAGCAATTCTGCACAAGTGGACACTTTTAAAATAGTGCTGAGGCCCTCAAAGTGGTCACTACCAGAGGTTTGTTTTCATCCCTCTAATTTTTATTTACTACTTCCCGATTTCATTGACAATTATTTTTATCAGTTAAACATTCCCGAGATCCCTCTGGAGCGCAAGGAGACAAATTGACCAAAGCCCTGCAAGAAAGCGACACGGCAGCGATAGCAAGAATCATTCTACCAATGAATAAGGTAGGAACAAAATTTCAGTGGTTGTTGACTATTTTACGATAATTATAATTTATTATAATTTATTTACTGATACTTGTAATAAATAAAACGCTTTAAAAGTCGAAAACGTTTTGAACATTTGTTAAAACTTTTAAAGCCTTTTATTTATTACAAATTTAAAGCAATTACTGATACTTATAATTTATTTCCTGATAATTACAATTTATTATAATTTATTTCCTGATAATCATAATTTATTTGTTGATAATTATAATTTATTTCCTGATAAGTATAATTTATTTCCTGATAAGTATAATTTATTTCCTAATAATTATAATTTATTATAATTTATTACCTGATAATTATAATTCTATAGAAAGGCCGATGATAAATGAAATGCGCTGAAGCTACTGCTTGTTTATATATTAGGCTCAGCTATCAGTCCTCTGCTCTTCGTACAAGAAAAACAACAAAAGAGACCTTGCTGATGATATTGACAGTAAATGCAGTAGAGATCTCAAGAAAATGCTGTTGGCCAAACTAGGAAAAGGTAAGGTGCATTAGGCCCTACAGGGGAGGAGAAGGGAAAGGAAGAGAGGGGTGAGGAACGTAGAACCACTGAAACAGCGTAGATATGATGGTACAGTTCTAAAGATCTCTACCTTGTTATTTATGAAACGAAAGGTTCCCCAGTTCTCTTCTTGATTTTACGAGTAATTCGTTCTAAAACCGTTTGACCAGAGTCATGCCAAGTGTTTATAGTTTATAGCTATAGTACTGAATTGTTTTCTTTTCTTTTTTTGTGTTTTCCAGAAGACGATAAGACAAAAAACAAGGTAAGAGACTGAGGCGTAGCTGTATTTTACGTGCCACATTTTCCGAAGCGTCAAAAATCTGGACAATCAATACAGTACTGAAGTTACGTACAAACATTGCGGTCCAAGTATCGCTTGCTTAGTACGTGTAACGTCACTTAGTTTGTGTCAATGTTTTGTGTTCAGAACAAGAAAGACAGCACTAGAGGGAAAGGAAACGACGGAGACAAATTACCAGCAATTGGAAAGAAAAATAGTCAACAGAAAAAGAAAGAAGAAGTGAAAAAAGTAGAAAAGAAAAAAGACCAGGTTAAAAGAGAAGACAAGAAACATGAGAAGAAAGAAGAAGACACGAGTCAGAAGGACGTCGACGAGTTGTATCAAGCTATTCAGGGTAAAGAACATTTTATATCGGTTATTGCCACAGACAACCCAACTATTGGTTCTCAGGAATAAATAAGAATATATTTGCATTTGCGCGCCTTTTTATGGGTTTCCTGTGGTAGAGAGCGCGCGCGCTTTACCACAGGAAACCCATCACAAAAAGGCGCGCAAATGAAAATTGATTTTTATTTATTTCTCAGTATCGCCCACACATCAATCTCTAACTCAGTACATAACGTGTCGCAAGTATTCGTACGCACAAGTAGTAGTATAAAGTATAAATCTAAATTCTTGTTTTATACAGATAAAAACAAAGAGAAAATCATGGATATATTGGCAAAGAATTGCAGTGACAAGAAAAAACTACAGAAACTACAAGATAAATACAAGAAGGACCACGAAGAGGTATAAGTCTAGAAATCGCATAATAATAATGGAAACTTTATAATAATAATAATAATAATAATAATAATATATAATAATAATAATGATAACTTTATTCCTCAAAACAAATTACAAATAAGAGATAGAAAAATAGATAAAAATCCTTATTTACAAAATTTAAAATGATCGCTTGGATTGTTCAATAACAATTAACTAATGATATTAAAATACAAACAATAAATATGAATAATATAATATAAGCAATATATATATATAAAAAAGATAAAAATAAATAAATTAAGATATAATATAATAATAATAATAATAATAATAATAATAATAATAATAATAATAATAATAATAATAATAATAATAATAATAATAATAATAATAATAATAATAATAATAATAATAATAATAATAATAATATATAATAATAATAATAATAATAATAATAATAATAATAATAATAATAATAATAATAATAATAATAATAATAATAATAATGATAACTTTATTCCTCAAAACAAATTACAAATAAGAGATAGAAAAATAGATAAAAATCCTTATTTACAAAATTTAAAATGATCGCTTGGATTGTTCAATAACAATTAACTAATGATATTAAAATACAAACAATAAATATGAATAATATAATATAAGCAAATATATATATATAAAAAAGATAAAAATAAATAAATTAAGAAATAATAATAATAATAATAATAATAATAATAATAATAATAATAATAATAATAATAATAATAATAATAATAATAATAATAATAATAATAATAATAATAATAATAATAATAATAAATAATAATAATAATAATAATAATAATAAATAATAATAATAATAATAATAATAATAATAATAATAATAATAATAATAATAATAATAATAATAATAATAATAATAATAATAATAATAATAATAATAATAATAATAATAATAATAATAATAATAATAATAATAATAATAATAATAATAATAATAATAATAATAATAATAATAATAATAATAATAATAATAATAATAATAATAATAATAATAATAATAATAATAATAATAATAATAATAATAATAATAATAATAATAATAATAATAATAATAATAATAATAATAATAATAATAATAATAATAATAATAATAATAATAATAATAATAATAATAATAATAATAATAATAATAATAATAATAATAATAATAATAATAATAATAATAATAATAATAATAATAATAATAATAATAATAATAATAATAATAATAATAATAATAATAATAATAATAATAATAATAATAATAATAATAATAATAATAATAATAATAATAATAATAATAATAATAATAATAATAATAATAATAATAATAATAATATAATAATAATAATAATAATAATAATAATAATAATAATAATAATAATAATAATAATAATAATAATAATAATAATAATAATAATAATAATAATAATAATAATAATAATAATAATAATAATAATAATAATAATAATAATAATAATAATAATAATAATAATAATAATAATAATAATAATAATAATAATAATAATAATAATAATAATAATAATAATAATAATAATAATAATAATAATAATAATAATAATAAATAATAATAATAATAATAATAATAATAATAATAATAATAATAATAATAATAATAATAATAATAATAATAATAATAATAATAATAATAATAATAATAATAATAATAATAATAATAATAATAATAATAATAATAATAATAATAATAATAATAATAATAATAATAATAATAATAATAATAATAATAATAATAATAATAATAATAATAATAATAAAACTGTGTTCAGCGATCAAATGGAAACAACGATCCAGCGATCGAAATCGAAGGAAATTGTTCGAGCCAAAATCACCAGTTCATACTTTTTGTTATCAATATTTGGACCTGTCGGTTGTTACGTGATTTCGGCTCGAACAATTTCCTTCTTTCCTTGTCAGAACATTACTAGCGACCTTAAAAGGCCGTTCACGAGGTAAAAAAAATCGTACGAGGAAATAACGCTTGGCAGCAGATTTAGTGAAAATAGTGTCGTTTGAATATCAGCTGGCATTCACAAACGCGGCTTACAATGCATGATAAATTTGAATGCACCGTCCAAAGGCAGAATAGTTGAATTAGTATTTGTGTTAAGCACAATAAAATCCAAATAAAAAAAAAAACGGCAAACCGGTCATTCATTATGCGGGAATCACCTTAAATCGTGTTGTAGTTTCGTTACTTCTTGCAAGATTACGCGCAATATTTACACAATATGTTTACGCGCAGTAATTTAGAAGTAGAATATTGCGCGTAACGCTGCACTGTGTGTGCAACGTTTCTATCGGAACTACGGCTTCGGGACTGTTACAAAGAGTTTCGTGGCAAAACGCTTTTTGGACAATGAAGTTTCCAAGTATTAATCACATTTTATACTTCACAGGGTCTTGTAGAAGCATTAGACTCTAAAATAGACGAGGACCTTTACGAAGCCGTCGCGGCCATGCTTCTATCACCATCTGAAGCTGACGCAAGGTCTTTACACATGGCTATGAAGGTAAAACGAATTGTTTTAATTTTACTACAACGCAAGCATAAAACCATCCTTATACTTGCGCTTATAATTGCGCTTATACTTGCGTCAGGCTGTTTTCTCAGTGAAATAAGGCCTCGTGTGCTTGCGCTTCTGCTTTACTCATATAATTTTATTTTAAACCACTTGAAGACTTTGGCGTTTATTACCGATATATCATCAGTCATCGATCAAACTTGCGTAAATACGTGGATTACTAATCAATTATTAATTGACATTGATTGATTGTCACAGGGCGTTGGAACAAACGAGACGTTATTGATTGAAATTCTGTGCACGAGAACCAATGCGGTAGGTGGAGAACCCGGGGGTGAATAGAGTATGACTGAATGAACAAAAATAACATATCAATTACACTTGCTTGTTCTAGGAAATCGAGGCCCTGAAGAGAGACTACAAGAAGAGTAAGTCTTCTGTGATTTCATAGTCATATTGCAGTCGCACTTCACTCCCCCAATACACAGTACAGAGGAAAAATGGCAGATGTACATTGTACCACAATTCAGTGCTACGGCTTGTAGAGCCGATTTCGTATGACTGGGAAGATCTGTGAAAACCACGGCACACGGCAAGGATTAATTCGAAATCCTAAAACATCACGGCTGCCGTACCGTAAGTTTTTCACAGTCATAAGAAATCTGCTCTATCTTCAACTGCTTCGTACTTACAAATTTTGATGTTCTCAAAACACTCCGTTGTGATGTTTTAACAAGATATGGCGCGCAAAGGATTGTGGTAAAATGTAAAAGCCGCCATCTTTTCCAGCCACTGTTCGTTCTCAAATAGTCCATTTCCGAGTTCCTTTTATCTCTGTTTTAAAACGAGTCAACGTGCGAAACCTTTCATATGAAAATGAGTTTTATTTACATGAAAAAGGAACATTAATTTGCATAAGAAAGGTTTCGCACGTAGACTCGTTTTGAAACAGAGATAAAAGGAACTCGGAAATGGACTATTGAATGAGATGTAGATAATTTTCTCGGAAGCACTTACGCAGGAATACGGTATAGGGGAGTCTTAGTTAATGTGTTTGTGTTGATAATCATGGGTGCTGCTATTCAACAATTATTCCCCGAAATGGAAGTGAGTAGTCGTGGATATTTACCGAGCAGCGAGTCTTCGGGCGGTGAGATAGATATCTACAACAACTCACCGACACTGAGGGGAATAATTGTTTCAGTATATACCACACAAGTGAATAGCTAGCCAAAAAGATAAAATTTATTTTCAAGAAGAAAAAGACACATCTTGTTTTGCTCGGAGGTAAATAGCCAAGGATATCCGCCTAGTTTGATTAACCAATCACAGTGCACGAAAAGAGATATTCACTTGTGTGGTATATACTAACCAAGGATATCCGCCTAGTTTGATTAACCAATCACAGCGCACGAAAAGAGATATTCACTTGTGTGGTATATACCAAATTGCCGTATCTGTATTTCTTATTTAGAATACGACAAGTCTGTAGAAGAAGACGTAAAGTCAGATACAAGTGGAGATTTTGAGAACCTTCTTGTTGGACTTTTACAGGTTAGAATCTTCATCTCTTCGTATTCATTCTATTCTTATCCCTATCCTTCTCTCCCTTCATCCCTCTCTTCCTCCCTTCCTTCCTTCTCTCATTCATTCCTGCCATCCATCTTTCCCTCCTCCGTTCTCTTTCCTTTCATTGTTTCTTCCTTCCTTCCTTCCTTCCACTCAGAGGTCTCTGTCCTACCTTACTGATTCTCGTCCTTTTCTTTCCTTTATTTCACACATTCCTCTCAGTTCAGTTATTCATTCTTCTCATTATATTTAAAGGGTAAACGCGACGAGAGCACAACAGCGAACGATGATCAAGCGCACAAGGACGCAGAGACACTTATTGAGGTATAAGTGTAACCTGCTTAGCTGAAGTGAGACTGGGGATACGCGCGTTTTCCCTTGCGTTTACGTTCAACTGGGTAAAATACAAGGTTTCAATAATGCCCAATTGAACGTAAACGCACGCGCTTTCCCGATCCTTGCGTAAAACACAGGGAGCCCAATGTAATGCGCGCGCTCTACCACAGGAAACCCATCAAAAAAGACGCGCGCGTACAAATATATTTGTATCTATTATAATTAGCTTCAGAGGAAATGCTGATTGGGCTGCCTGTGTGTCTGCATTTCAATAAATTTCAATGTTTTCGACATTTCTGTTCTAATGATTCTACAAGATGTTGATGTTGTGTACCTTACAGGCTGGGATCAAGAAGTGGGGGACTGACGAAGACAAGTTTATTGAAATATTTACAACAAGAAGTATTATACAACTACAAGCTATGTTATCTGAATACTCCAAGGTAACTATTTAACAAATAGATTCCCGTGCGTCTGTACTCTGCACAGAAGACGTCAAAAATGTGGTGAGAACAAAAAAGTACGCCACGAATGACTGGTGTTCTCGTAACCTGAGTTTCAAACTCAACCAGTCCCCCTCTCCCCCTCTTATACCCCTGGGCCTGAAACTCAGGTTAGTGTTCTCGCCGCATTTTGACGTCTTCTGTGCATTTATAAGAGTGCAGACGCACGGGAAAATGCATGGAATCTATAGCAACAGCGTGGAATTTATATAATATTTTGAGGGTTGAGTGATTTTGTGACGTCATCTGTGTGTCTGTACTCTCAGTAATAACACACGGCCCTCGACCAATCAAAGCGTGCGTAATAGACCAATTATTATATAAATACTGGTGCCGAATAATTTGTTTCTTGTGCAATTATATCTTATATTTTACCTGACTTTTAGAACTATACTTAACTAACTAGTGAGCTAATTTATTGACGTACAGTGCAATGCTGCTTTTGCAACATTGCGCGCAACAAATTGCAGGAGTAGATAAACGCTGAAATCATGAATGTAGCCTGCAACATTGCGCGCAACAAATTGCAGGAGTAGATACACGCTTAAATTATGAATGTAGCCTGCAATATTACGCGCAATTTTACACCGTGTGTCTCTAACTCACTGAAAATCATTTCTGTATTCTTAGTGGGCAAAGTGCGACATTGAAGAATCGATTACAAGTGAGCTGGACGGAGACTCACAGAAAGGTCTGTTGACTGTAGTCTCGTACGTACGAGACCCGTTAAAAACCGTGACAGATAAACTTCACAGCGCATTGCAAGATGGAGATACTGCTACAGTAGCAAGAATGATAGCTGGGAAAAGCGAGGTAAGAACAGAACTAATATTCACTGTCACTAGCAACTCAAGCACAGGAAGCCCATCTATAACTTCTGGAGAAAGCATACTATAATAATATATTATGTATGCATGGGCTTCCTGTGTGCGCGCCTGGGATTTCTTTAATATTCGCGCGTTTTTCATGTTTTCACACTCAGATTTGTATGAATATTTGCTTCTCGTTTCTACATTTTATCCAACGTTGGTGGGACTGACTGTAAATAGAGTCGTTTTCGTATGAGTGGGAAACCTACGGTACGGAGTTACGGTACGGAATCGAATACATCGATTTAACCAATCACAGCGCGCAAAATCATTGCTCAACCAATCAGAATGCTTGGACACGGCACGAATCGTACCGTAACCACTTCCCACGTCTCTATTAAAGAATTTTTAGTGGATTTTCAGTGGTCTTCAATAAAATAATGACACGAGATTGATCGCCCGACGCTGTTACTTGGGATTCCTCTAGCAATGCATTTCATAACCTCAGAATGATTTTCTTGTTTCCAAAGTTGCTTGATTTTTTGTTCTTTTTTCAGGCGGCATCCAAAGAAGTAGAAACATCGTACAACACTCTCTACAGGCCAAAACTCTATTCTGAGGTCGAAAAGCGTTGTAGTTCACAACTCAAGAAAATTATTCTGCCGAAGTTAAAAGGTAGGGAGGAAAGTTGCAATTTGTAAGTCTTCCCTAGTAGGCCATGCGCGCGCACCTCATTTCTAACAGAAAGCTTGCTTCAGTTACGATCATTAACGGACTTGAGATCCGTTTCAAAACCCTTCCCAAGCCCCTCCCCCTAAATTAAAAATAGTCCTGACATTCTTGCTCTTTTTATAGATAAAACCCAGGACAAAACCGCAAAGAAATCAAAGGTGAGAATGATGATTGGTCAGTATGAAATTCCCCCGCACTCCTTGCCCCTGTGTCAGATGCCTATCCCACCCCTCCCCCCAATAGTATGTGTGTGACGTCATCAACATGGCTGCCAAGTCTTTGTGTTAATCAGATCAGTATGACTGTTTCAACTAAATAAATTGATTATATTTTTGTGAATTTGTTTTAAACGTATATTATTTTAACGTTTTAGGCTGAACCTAGAAAGCAAGCAAATGAACAAATGAAGAAGGAAAATGAGAATGAATCCAATAAACTACATAATGCTATTCAAAGTAAGCATTGTGGAAGGCTTTTAAAACTTTATATAGATTTTAATTTTAATTTTAATTATTATTATTTAATTTTAATTTTAATTTTTTATCTTAATTTCACTTAAAATTATAAATGTGACAACGAGAAGATAAAACTAAATACATTTCTGTTTATATTTCAATCACTCTCCAACATACCAGTTATCACCATATGGCCACATCACGATATTTATATAGATTCTCTAAAAATACTGTGTGTAGTCGATCACACCTCCAAGCACGTTGTCACTTTGTAAAAAACATTTCCCCCAACGTCCATTTTGTCCGCGATGCCTACGTTCCCTATTAGGGACCTTAAAGCACCAGGACGACGACATCCATTCCCGATGATCGATTCCTACGTTCCCTATTACCTCTTGAAACCGGCCTGACAATAAGGGATGTCGCTTATGTCAATGTAAGGAAACATACTTTATTTTGTTTTTAGAGAAAGATAAAAAGACGATAAAAGAAATAGTGGTACGTCATGCAACAGAGAAGATCAAAATTAAGAAACTTGTTGAGGATTACCAGAAACAGCATAAAGAGGTATTTTTGCTATCATTTGTCATCATCATCATCATTGTGATTATCATTAACATCATCAGCTATCACATCATCATTATTATCATCATCATCAGTACAGTTATCACCATCAACATGAGTGGCCATCGAGTGTTAGTCGACATCATCATTATCATCATCATCATCATTGTAATTATCATCAACATCATCAGTTATCACATCATCATTATTATCATCATCATTACAAGTACAGTTATCACCATCAACATGAGTGGCCATCGAGTGTTAGTAGTCGACATCATCATTATCATCATCATCATCATTGTGTTTATCATCAACATCACCAGTTATCACATCATCATTATGATAATCATCATTACAAGTACAGTTATCACCATCAACATGAGTGGCCATCGAGTGTTAGTCGACATGATCATTATCATAATCATCATCATTGTAATTATCATCAACATCATCAGTTATCACATCATCATCATCATCATCATCATCATCACCAGTACAGTTATCACCATCAACATGAGTGGCCATCGAGTGTTAGTCGACATCATCATTATCATAATCATCATCATTGTAATTATCATCAACATCATCAGTTATCACATCATCATTATTATCATCATCATTACAAGTACAGTTATCACCATCAACATGAGTGGCCATCGAGTGTTAGTCGACATCATCATTATCATCATCATCATCATTGTGTTTATCATTAACATCATCAGCTATCACATCATCATTATGATAATCATCATCACCAGTACAGTTATCACCATCAACATGAGTGGCCATCGAGTGTTAGTCGACATCATCATTATCATCATCATCATCATTGTGTTTATCATTAACATCACCAGCTATCACATCATCATTATGATAATCATCATCACCAGTACAGTTATCACCATCAACATGAGTGGCCATCGAGTGTTAGTCGACATCATCATTATCATAATCATCATCATTGTGATTATCATTAACATCATCAGCTATCACATCATCATTATGATAATCATCATCACCAGTACAGTTATCACCATCAACATCAACTTGAGTGGCCATCGAGTGTTAGTCGACATCATCATTATCATAATCATCATCATTGTGATTATCATTAACATCATCAGCTATCACATCATCATTATGATAATCATCATTACAAGTACAGTTATCACCATCAACATGAGTGGCCATCGAGTGTTAGTCGACATCATCATTATCATAATCATCATCATTGTGATTATCATCAACATCACCAGCTATCACATCATCATTATTATCATCATCATCATCACCAGTACAGTTATCACCATCAACATGAGTGGCCATCGAGTGTTAGTCGATATCATCATTATCATCATCATCATCATTGTAATTATCATCAACATCATCAGTTATCACATCATCATTATTATCATCATCATTACAAGTACAGTTATCACCATCAACATGAGTGGCCATCGAGTGTTAGTCGATATCATCATTATCATCATCATCATCATTGTGATTATCATCAACATCACCAGCTATCACATCATCATTATTATCATCATCATCACCAGTACAGTTATCACCATCAACATGAGTGGCCATCGAGTGTTAGTCGACATCATCATTATCATCATCATCATCATTGTGATTATCATCAACATCACCAGCTATCACATCATCATTATGATAATCATCATCACCAGTACAGTTATCACCATCAACATGAGTGGCCATCGAGTGTTAGTCGACATCATCATTATCATCATCATCATCATTGTGATTATCATCAACATCACCAGCTATCACATCATCATTATGATAATCATCATTACAAGTACAGTTATCACCATCAACATGAGTGGCCATCGAGTGTTAGTCGACATCATCATTATCATCATCATCATCATTGTGATTATCATCAACATCATCAGCTATCACATCATTATTATCATCATCATCATCACCAATATACTGTTATGTTGTTTACTAATGTTTTATTAGGATGCCCATGAACATATGAGTGGCCATCGAGTGGCAGTCGAAATCATCATCAACACAACGGCATTACTGTACCGCAATTAATATGAAATACCATGCATTGTTATTTAGGATTTACTTGAGCAATTGGACTCTAAAATAGACGACGACCTTCACGAGGCCGTTATGGCTATGGTTCTACCACCGTCTGAACATGACGCAAGAATACTGTTTGATACCATGAAGGTATGTCTCTCATCTCAGAACCTCGCTGCTCAATCAAACACCCCTCCCGCAAAATGATACAATCAAACTTTTGATTTTTTTTTTTGCTTTTGATAAATGAATGACCGAAGCACTTCAGTCACCCGGTAGCTTAGTGTAAACTGGGGATGCCTTCATTTCGTACCCCCTCTCACCTTTACCTAATTCCTAGATCTGCCCCAACTACTGATTTTGTTAGACTGATCGACGTAAACTAACGTACGGTAATGATTGTAAATCTTATTTGTTTCAAATAATATTCCAGCCAAGCTAGACGTATTTCATGTTTTTCTTTAGGGTATCGGCAGCAAAGAAACTCAGCTGATCGCTATCCTTTGCACAAGGAACAACCAGGTGACACGATTATCCCTCTCCCCTCTCCCCTCTCCCCTCTCCCCTCTCCCCTCTCCCCTCTCCCCTCTCCCCTCTCCCCTCTCCCCTCTCCCTCTCCCCTCCCCTCTCCCCTCTCCCCTCTCCCCTCTCCCCTCTCCCCTCTCCCTCTCCCCTCTCCCCTCTCCCCTCTCCCCTCTCCCCTCTCCCCTCTCCCCTCTCCCCTCTCCCCTCTCCCCTCTCCCCTCTCCCCTCTCCCCTCTCCCCTCTCCCCTCTCCCCCTCCCCTCTCCCCTCTTCTCTCTTCCCTGATTAAAACGCGCGCTTTTCAAACTTCGGAGATTCATTGAAATCCAATTTTCAATAACTTTCCAATCAATTTCCATGGTCAGAAGAGCGTGTGTTTTTATTCCAGTGGGGCCAAGGGGTGAGTTGTACAGGTCTTTAAAATGTCATTCTCTTTTTTATTCTCCAGGAAATACAAGACATTACGGAAGAAGAGTACAGAAAAAGTAAGTAAATAAGCGCCCAATTAGCAAGCACTTTTTTCTAAAGGCCAAGTAAATTATGCACCTTGTCGCGCAACTTTATATTGCGTTACCAGTTATTGCGTTACCAGTTATTGCGTTAAATTGCGTTACCAGTTATTGCGTTACCAGTTATTGCGTTACCAGTTATTGCGTTAAATTGCGTTACCAGTTACTGCGTTACCAGTTATTGTGTTACCAGTTATTGCGTTACCAGTTATTGCGTTACCAGTTATTGCGTTTGCGTTACCAGTTATTGCATTACCAGTTATTGCGTTACCAGTTATAGCGTTACCAGTTATTACGTTACCAGTTACTGCGTTGCCAGTTATACAAAATAGTGTTGTTGGTCGTTACAACAAATGGCCAATGATAGTGCAAATTTTCTGAATTTCGGCAACTTGCAACAATGAAAAATGTTGCTATACAAGTTGTGTTCTTGGGCGTTAAGTTGCACGATGTACTCGGTCTCTTTTCTTAGGCGCAAAGAGGTAGAGAGAAGGGAGATCAAACACAATGTATACAAAGAACGTTGCCTCGCTATTGAGCATGCGCAAGTAACATCTAATGGTTGTGTAAATTAATTTCTGGTTCAACTGTATTTAGAGTATGGTCGGTCATTGTTAGAAGACGTCAAGGGAGAATCAAGCGGAGACTATGAGGGACTCCTAACGGACCTTTTGAGGGTAAGAAAATTACCAAATAACCATTGGTAACTATGTAAAATGGCGATCCCGTCTCTCCACTCTTCACTACACTCATCTCAAAATGGAAGAACGTGAAAGATAGCTATAGCTAACTATAGCCATGACCACCCTCAGAGGGCAAAGTGTCCCCACAGAGCAGCCCAACTGTTTTTCTGAGGCTGTTGTTAAAACTAAAAAGATATATGCGCACATCTTGTTTTATTCGCAGGATATAACAAGACGCGCGGGCTCCCTGTGGAAATGCGGACGCACACATACAGGAAGCCCATGAAAATTAAAACGCGCGCAAAATATATCATTATTTTTAACAACAGTCTCTCCAGAAACAGTTAGGGTGCCTATACAATTTTTTTATTTATTTTATTTTTTACTTTTTATTATTATTATTTTTATTATTATTATTTTTTAGGGTGCGCATACATGTCAAATCAAGTTACCATTTCATTTTATCAAAGTGATTCTCTGATATATTTTCATGTATAGGGGCAACGTGAAGAATCGACAAACGTCGATGTAGATCAGGCTAACAAAGATGCAGCCTCGCTGTACGAGGCGGGTGTCAAGAAGTGGGGTACAGACGAGGACAAGTTTATCCAGATTTTGACCACCAGAAGCAACGCCCATCTCAAAGCAATGATGGTTGAGTACGAGAAACTAGCAGGAGTACAGCTACAGGATTCTATCAAAGACGAGATGGACGGTGATCTACGTGATGGTCTTGTAATGTTACTCTCGTGTGCACAGGATGAGAATAAGGCACATGCTGATAAGCTGTACACAGCTTTACAAGATGGCAATACTAGTACTGTAGCAAGGATTATTGCTGGCGCTGATCAGGTAATTCATGACTTCACAATCTTCGTTGTTTCATTTTTCTCTCTGAAAGATCGAAGCCAGGCGCGATTCAGAAAGAAGTGCGACTTACGTTTCGATATTTTCGGTTAGCCGGTTAAACTGGTTAAACTGGTTTGGATTTGCACCTGGAAGTTGCTAACCAGTTTAATTTAACATATCGCAATACAGAGCAAGGATAGAGTGGGAGGGGTAATCTTGGAGACACTAGGGTACGCCCAACCCCACCCCACCCCCCGTTAGATCGACATCTAACTGGTGTCTGCAACAATAGACAAACTTCGTCTTAGGCTTAAACACGGTCTAAATAATCGACCAAGTTTTCCAAGAGGGGTACCATTTCCTCATCCCCTCCCCCTGGAAGATTTAAATTTATAAAGACACCATATCCCCATCCCCTTCCCCCGGGAATACTAATTTGTAGATTGAAAGATATAAATTCACAGAGATTTGTATCTGTGTACGTTGATAGGATAAAGTATCTGAGATTGAGGGGGCTTACAATTCTTCCTACAAGCCAAAGTTATACTTTGAAGTCAACAAGAAATGTAGCGAGGATGTCAAGAAAATCATTTTACAAAAACTCAAAGGTGAGCCGACATTGGTCAGTATAGATAATTTTGGTTCACGAAAATGCGTAAACATCCTCAACTAAAGCCTAGTATTGACTAATAGCGCAATCATACGCGCAAGCACACGCGCAAGCATACGCGCAAGCATACCGCGCAAGCATACGCGCAAGCATAAGCGCAAGCACACGCGCAAGCACACGCGCAAGCACACGCGCAAGCACACGCGCAAGCACACGCGCAAGCACACGCGCAAGCACACGCGCAAGCATACGCGCAAGCATACCGCGCAAGCATAAGCGCAAGCACACGCGCAAGCACACGCGCAAGCACACGCGCAAGCACACGCGCAAGCACACGCGCAAGCACACGCGCAAGCACACGCGCTAGCACGCGCGCAAGCACGCGCGCAAGCACGCGCGCAAGCACGCGCGCAAGCACACGCGCAAACATAAACAGGCGTTGTATCACTTTCTCAAAAACATTAATAATTCATGAGGACAAAACCAAGGAAATAACTACCGTGAAGGAAGTCTGATCTTAATGAGCATACAATTTGGTCAACTTTAACATTGAATTTCTCTAAGAATTATAAATGGTTTGAGAAGCTAGATCAAACACTAGAAAGAGATTTTCTTCCAATTTCAAAACACCTCGAAGTTGGTAAAAAAAACTTGGTTGCATCTCATTGTTTCAACCCTCTTCTTGGCGTTTTGAAATCGGAGGAAAAACTCTTTCTCGTGTTTGGTATATTACCTGAAAACGGGCCCGGTGCACGCGTAAGTACAAGGCTCAAATGTATTCCATTTATTGTGATAGAGCTTATGCTTGTGCTTGCGTCGTTAGCTAGTGAAAACCAGGCTTAGCAAATTGAAACTAAACTTGTGTTTAAATACCATTACGTTTATTTTTTTATTTTTTTTATTTTTTTATTTAAATATTTATACAGGGCATCTAATTTAGCGAGGTTAATTTAAATAGAGCCCTGTGCAAAGAAATATGTAAACTACAAACAGTTAAACAAACAAAAATGAAAAGTACGAAGTGTATCAAAGATTGTATTGCCTCTGGCTCCCGAGGCATGCTCGTTTCCTTATTTGGTAACAAGATTCCATATTTGGTAACAAGATTCCATATTTGGTAACAAGATTCCATATTTGGTAACAAGATTCCATATTTGGTATGTGGCGATTGTGTTTTTGCTAGTTTGCGGTGGTCCATACCGAATGCGCGCGTGTCCATGAACGAGAATAGCTTTTCGATCTACTAAAGACGCTTCTTTTTTCACAGACAAAAAAGCAAGAAAGAACATCACAAAAGGTTTGTTTTGTATAATAAAATGCCTGAAATAAATAATCTACATTAATTTTTAAAATGACTTTTCACTCTGTTTGAAGTCTGTCAGCAAGAAACAGTCAAACGCATCCAAGAACGAGAAGAAACCGCAGCCCAAGAATACTGCTGGCAAAGAAGCTGCCAAAAACAAGGAAGAAGACTGCATATTGCTATACAAAGCTATCGGAAGTAATTACCTTTTAAGAGGAGATTTTTTAAGAACGCGCGTATTGAGCGCCAAAAACCAATAGCATGGAGAATACGTTTTCTCTTGGTTTTGTACAAGGCTAAAACTGCTTTAGCAAAGAGTTCAAGTTATTTGGGTGGTTTTTGACAGGTAAAAGTGAAATTAGCGTGTTAATCCAAAGTGAAAATTTGATTTGAAAACTGTCCACATGGGCTAGCTCTGTATATTTTCTATTATTGCTGATGTTTTCCCCTGAATTACCTCAAATTTGAAACAAAAAGCAGGAAAATGGCTTTGTACAACGCTAAAACAGCTTTAAACAGACAATTTACTTTGTTTTTAATAGCTTGTGCTTAGTTAAAATAAAATTAGACTGTTAATCCAAAGCGAAAATCGAAATTCAACTGAACTGTCCAAAAGCGCTCGTTTTTGGCGCTTTTCGCGGATATTACGCGATGTTCAAATAAATATCCTCTTAATTAATAATCATTAATAATATTAATGAAAGGATTCAGTATTCCAGCATTATGGCATGGCTGATGGTGGATTGAACTTTTGAATGAATGAATAGATGGATGAATAGATGGATGGATGGATGAATGAGAGTACTGATATTGAATGAATGGATGGATGGATGGATGAGAGTACTAATATTGAATGGATGGATAATAATAATAATAATAATAATAAGTTCTTGTTTAACGCATTAAACTGACGTCTCAATGCGTTTTACATTACATAATAACATAAAATAACATAATAATGATAATAATAATATAAAAATAAAAATGGATGAGAGTACTAATATTGAATGGATGGATGGATGGATGAGAGTACTATTATTGAATGGATGGATGAATGGATGGATGAGAGTACTAATATTGAATGGATGGATGGATGGATGGATGAGAGTACTAATATTGAATGGATGGATGGATGAGAGTACTAATATTGAATGTAGGGATGGATGGATGGATGAGAGTACTAATATTGAATGAATGGATGGATGGATGGATGGATGGATGGATGGATGAATGAGAGGTTTGATTTAAGTTAGGAGCGGCCATGATTGAGGTACAACAAGAGAAGACAGAGAAGCTAATGAATGCTTTGTTATCGTGGGATCCGACATGGCCGTCATGACGTCACATGCAAACCAGCAATAGTAGGAATGTGTCGTTGGTGATGATTATAACAGATAAATCATCATTAATCCTTGCAGAGAATGACAAGAAGAAAGTAACGGAAATAGTTGTCAAGAACGCAACACAGAAAAACAAAATCGTGAAACTAAATGATGATTACAATCAACGATACACCAAGGTAAGAGTAATGATTTGATGATGGTTATTTAATGATATGATGACCGATGATGATGATCACTGATAGTGAAACTAAATGATGATTACACTCAACGATACACCAAGGTAAGAGTAATGATTTGATGATGGTTATTTAATGATATGATGACCGGTGATGATGATCACTGATAGTGAAACTAAATGATGATTACAATCAACGATACACCAAGGTAAGAGTAATGATTTGATGATGGTTATTTAATAATATGATGACCGATGATGATGATCACTGATAGTGAAACTAAATGATGATTACAATCAACGATACACCAAGGTAAGAGTAATGATTTGATGATGGTTATTTAATGATATGATGACCGATGATGATGATCACTGATAGTGAAACTAAATGATGATTACAATCAACGATACACCAAGGTAAGAGTAATGATTTGATGATGGTTATTTAATGATATGATGACCGATGATGATGATCACTGATAGTGAAACTAATGATGATGATTACACTCAACGATACACCAAGGTAAGAGTAATGATTTGATGATGGTTATTTAATGATATGATGACCGATGATGATGATCACTGATAGTGAAACTAAATGATGATTACAATCAACGATACACCAAGGTAAGAGTAATGATTTGATGATGGTTATTTAATGATATGATGACCGATGATGATGATCACTGATAGTGAAACTAAATGATGATTACAATCAACGATACACCAAGGTAAGAGTAATGATTTGATGATGGTTATTTAATGATATGATGACCGATGATGATGATCACTGATAGTGAAACTAAATGATGATTACAATCAACGATACACCAAGGTAAGAGTAATGATTTGATGATGGTTATTTAATGATATGATGACTGATGATGATGATCACTGATAGTGAAACTAAATGATGATTACAATCAACGATACACCAAGGTAAGAGTAATGATTTGATGATGGTTATTTAGTGATATGATGACCGATGATGATGATCACTGATACTGAAAATAACATGATGACTGATGATGGCTGATGATGTTGATGGCATGATCCAATGAACAGGATATTTATGATGTAATGATGATAGCATTTAATTAATAAAGATAATTAATAAAGTCAATGTTAGTAATATAGTTCGTAAGGTTTCGTCAAGCGTAAAAAGACTCGGAAAAATACCGAGCCGAGATGGGAATTAACCCCAATGAAAAGTCAATGTTGTAAGGCGACAATGAAAAGTTCGCGATGTCAATACAAGCATCAAGAGTTCCAGACTTCCGGTACGCGCGCAATGCATTGTGAGATTATTACAATGGAAAAATGAGCACCAAGTGAGCAAAAACATAGCTTGGGCTCCCTGTGTCTAGAATTGGAGCTCACTTTTCCCTTGTCTCATAATCTCATAATGCATTGCGTGCATACCGGAAGTAAAGACAATGACAATGTTTATCGACTTGTTGCAGGATTTGGTGGATGAGCTCGATTACAAGATAGACGATGACCTTCACGAGGCGATCACCGCTATGCTCCTACCAGCAGCTGAGGCTGGTGCAAGGTCTTTGTACTACGCTATGAAGGTACGTAGTATCGTATCTAATGACATTTGACCATAATCCTTTGCGCGCATAGACCACTATTTTATACCTCAAAGAAACTTGAAAACAGAGAGCTTTGAAGACGTCAAAATTTGCAAGTGTGAATCTGTTACCTGCGTTATTTATGTGAACTTGTCAGAAAGTTTGTAGACCTGAGTACTACTGATTTAGGTTCGCAAAGGATTACTGGGTAAATTTACAGCCGCCATCTTGTTTGTACAGTGGATTGTACCACGTGATTGTAATGTGTAATATGTTATTGTCAAAGGGAGTTGGAGTTCACGAGGTTCAATTAATTGAAGTCCTTTGTACAACATCGAATGAGGTAAGTCTATGACGTCATAGTTACCCACAATGCTTTGTAAGCCTAATCATGCAAAACTGAGTGTCCAGTGGTGTAATGCATTATTAACGTACATTTCAAACATCTCTTCTTCTCTAGAAAATGGCCGCGGTGAAGAAGGAATACCAGAAAAGTAAGTACAAAATTTACAAAATGTTATTATGTATAAAGAAATTAAGGTGCAGCTACTCGGTGCAGCATTGATTGCAGCGTGTGTCCACTTCTGCAATACTCCAGTTTCGAGTTGTTTACGCACCGCTGTACTCCTTGACAAAAGACGCGTTTGTTCAGGCTTAGCCTCAATCCAGAGAATAACCCGTGCAATTAAAAATGGTTTCTATTGTTGAATGTCAACCCTTTTCGCGTTCTCGTCGGTATTTGTGCATAATTTACACTGAATTTTTTATATTTGTTTATATTCTTCTATATATTTATTTTCTATATTTTTTATTTTTTATTATTTACTTGTAAAGAGCATTGAGATATATATATGTAATGCGCTTTTTCAAGAATTAAAATATTATTATTATTATTATTATTAATTGAGGCTAAGCCTGAGCAAATGCGTCTTTTGTCAAGAAGTACAGCGGTGTCTAAACAACTCGAAACTGGAGTATTGTTGTGACAAGTGTACGTATTGAAGTACACTTTGAAGAACGCACTACCAACATATATACCCGGGCTGTGGCAATAGACCTCTTTAGCTTCGTATGTAAATTGCCCATTTCAAACCATGTGATGTAAACATGGCGTTCTCTGGAGAATTAGTCCTTTCAATATGAACGAATAAAATTTCAGAAATATAAAGGAACAATTCTCCAGAGAATATCATGTTTACATCACATGGTTTGAAATGGGCAATTTGCATACAAGCTAAAGAGGTCTATTACATTGGAAGACTGGGTACGAGTGTTATAACCATTGAGATAGCAGTCCTTAAATTTTCACAATGTTATCTCCAATTTCAAAACTGTGCAGCCTATCATCCAATGTGCTGGAGAAAGAACGTTGAATCCATTCAAGTGATTTGTCCACTAGTATTTTATCGAGTGCAAGCAGGCCTCAGTCGAAAAACGTGTAACTAATTCAGCCAATCAAAACACTCGAACCCAGTCTTCCAACATTTGCCACAGACCAGTAGAACCCCACCTTGAACATATAATAAAAATAGCTTGAAATAGCGGGGATTTAGTCTTATTAGCCTTGCAATTATCACGTATTGATCAGTGAATGACAATATATCACTGTCTTTAGAATACGGTCGATCTTTGGAGCAAGATGTGAAGTCAGAGACAAGTGGGGATTTTGAGAACTTGCTGACAGCATTGATGAAGGTGAGTGCGATCGACTACAATTAGCCATATATATCTATATATCCATATGCTACATCAATGGAAACTAGCGAGTACACTAGTATGGGTAGACTTTCGAAAAGTCCTTCGCGACCTCAATGGCTCGCGATCGCTTCGCTCGCACATCTGGGATCTACAAGTGAGGTCGACTTGTGGCAAGTCTATAGTATGGGCTGCGTTCGTGATAATGACCCCCACTGAAACCCCCCTGGAGGACCTAAGAAGATACAAAGTGCGAAGTAGTTACATTGCTGATTGTGCCGGTGCCGTGCGGTGACCGTGCCGTTTCCAAGCATTGTGATTGATTTTGCGTGCTGTGATTGGTTGAATATATTTCGTACCGTGACCATAACTCCGTACCGTAGATTTCCCACTCATTGAAAACTACTGTAACAATTTAAACATTAGAAATGATATTTTTATAATGTAGGTAAAAATACTCTTGCATTACACAGGGAAATCGTGCTGGACCCTCGGAGGTGAACGAAGAAAGCGCGCGAAATGACGCGTCCGCCCTCCACGAAGCGGGTGTAAAGACATGGGGTACGGACGAGGACAAGTTTATCCAGATTTTGACCACCAGAAGCAACGCCCATCTCAAAGCAATGATGGTTGAGTACGAGAAACTAGCAGGAGTACAGCTACAGGATTCTATCAAAGACGAGATGGACGGTGATCTACGTGATGGTCTTGTAATGTTACTCTCGTGTGCACAGGATGAGAATAAGGCACATGCTGATAAGCTGTACACAGCTCTACAAGATGGCGATACTAGTACTGTAGCAAAGATTATTGCTGGCGCTGAGCAGGTAAGCTAGCAGAGCGCTAATTATTTTACTTCCGGTTGAAATTGATTTCCGGGTGTATCCAGAAGGGGTAGACTGGGTACGAGTATTGAGTTTTTTTCTGACGTCACGTTACCCATAGCAACCGTTTGGACTTTTTTATTATTATGAATATTTTCCACATGGTAGGGTCATCGCAACAGCGTGAGCCAATTACTCTAGACCAATGCTGATATAATACTCTGTTATTTGATGAAGAGTAACGCAGGTTCTTTAACATTCCCCTTATATAAGTCTACATTGTAGGGAGACTGGGCCGATACAGTTTTGCGTTCTGATCGGAGACGACGCCATTATGTCATTAGTATTTTTCTCATGATTTCATCAGAGCACTTTCCGTTTGCTTGTTTTAGACAAACATGAAGGCTATTGAAGCGTCGTACAATTCATTCTATGATCCTAAATTGTACTTTGAAGTGGATAAAAAGTGCAGTGAAGACCTTAAAAAGATTATCCTGGACAGATTGAAAGGTAATGATACTATGTCAAAGAATGGTTGTTTTATGAATGGGAAATTCGACAAGTGACTGAGAAATAGATCAGCAATTTGCGCGCCTTTCTGTATGTCTTTCAGTTAGTGTTTTGGCCGCGCTCGCGCCTCTGCATGAATCTAGGCCACATCGTCTTGCTGCTTATCTGGTAGTAGTGTTAGAAGACACGCAGCTGTGTGTTTTACTAACATTTCTCATTTCTTCTATCTTTTGTAGATAAAAGTGAGAGAAAGAAGAAATCATCACAAGGCGAACCACCCAAGAAGACATCACGAAACAGCGGAAGTGTAAAGCAAGAAAGTGTTGACAAATCTACCGACAAAAAAAATCAACCAGCTGAAAAAGATACAAATAACAACAATTCAACTCCTGACGATAAACAATCGACACAGGAAGACCAACGCAATGACCAACAGCTGGGCACAGATAATGGCGGGAAAGAAGAACGACCCAAAATGGATATACAAAAAGTATGTGACCGTGAAATGAACATATTATGATAGTATTTTTCAGGCTTCGCACTGCTCCTGGATTTCCTGGAAAAATCCTGGAATTTCGAAAATTTCTTCCAGTGCCTGGCAAAACTCCTGGAAAAATTCAATTTTGACCCAACTCCTGGAAAACTCCTGGACTTTTCTATTAGTATTAGGTTAAATATTAGAAGAAATTAAAATTGTTTTAGTCAAGAAAATCGGCAATTTGTAAGAAAAGGGTCCTGGAATTTTTATATCTAGTTTAGCCTGGAAAAGTCCTGGAAAAGCCCTGGAATTTTATAATCTTTTAGTAGTACGAACCGTGATTTTTGCTTACTTTGCATTGATTGTTTACCGTGTGTAAGGTTGAATACCATGGGACGGTGATTGCTGCGCAGAGTTTTGATGCTTCAAAGGAAGTTGAAAAGTTGAATAAAGCCATGAAAGGATTTGGTAAGCAAAACTGGTTGAAAGAAATATTATATTTACAACCGTTTTCTAAGTAAGTAACATGAAAATCGTTTCAAATGACAAGAGATGATGACTGACTGACTGACAGACAGACAGACGGACTGACCAATTGTATGACGAGCTGATTGACTGACGGACAGACGGACGTACTGATTGACGGACGGACTGACGGACGAACTGACGGACGGACGGACGGATGACGGATGACGGACGGACGGACGGACTGGAAAATGACTGGCAATGATTAATTCATTAAACATAGATATATAGACAGACAGTTTATATGTCTGAATAAGTATGCACGAAAACTAACTGATTCATTACCCTTTGTATTGCGTAAAACAGGAAGTGATGAAGGTGCAATCATCGATGTGCTTGGTTCGTATAGCTCAGCCCAAAGACAAGAAATCGTAACAAGTTATAAACAACAATACGACAAAGTAAGATTATTAATTGCAATCTGTATCATAAATGCGCCTTGTATAGTTGCTAATCCTCATCGTTCCTTCCTCACACTTCCTCCTTCCCTCTCCTACACACCTTCACAAATATTCATCTATCCATCCATGTGTCCATCTTGTCTTTGGTAGCTATGTTATTCTATAAGGAATCCGCGAGTTAATAGCGTTTGTTTTTGTAGGATCTTGTAGACGAGCTCAAGTCTGAATTGAGTGGCAAATTTGAAGACACGATTATAAGTCTGTTGTCATCTGCTGCTGAGAACGATGCCAATTCACTCAATGCCTCAATGAAGGTAAAGACTTGATATCAAATATCTAAAACAATCCGGCAACCGTGGTGCATTGGGGGGGGGGGGGGGGGGGGGGGGGTTTAAGAGAGTCCAACTATTTCTTCTGAGGCGGTTGTGCGCCTTCCACAGGAAGCCCATCAAAAAAGACGCGCGCATAGTATTTTTTTTTTGTATCAGTCATGGATGATTCATGAGCAATTTGGCCAATAGGTGCTCTCTAATCGGTCACGTGCATGGACCTTTAGCCTCTAGTTGGGCTGACTGTGGTTACACTTAGTTGATGCTTTATTGGCGCGTTAACAGAGTAATTAATAGATTGTATTTTACGCTTATTATCATCGTCACCATCCACTTCCGGCAATGACGTCATATTTCATTGTTGTAGAACAAATGATCGATTGTATGTTTTGTATTCTTGTAGGGACTTGGAACTCAAGAGGGTGTCTTGATAGAGATAATCTGCTCGCGTTCAAGCAAGGTATTTATTATCCATGTTATCATTGGAACCATGAAATTGCGCTCTAGATAAACAGAGAGCATGATTATTCTGAATCAGTTGTTGTAACTAGTACTGTGATTCCTTCCAGGAAATTCAAGATGTCAAGGAAGCATATAAAACAAGCTATGAAAAAGAGTTGGCAGAAGTAATAAAAGACGAGGGAGACTTGTGTGACTTACTCACTGGTCTTCTACAGGTAGGTCTGCTTTATACCTATATGTATATACCTATTTCAAAAAAGGTTGTCGAGGACATCAGTCCATAGGCAATAGGTTATATATATACGTCGTTCCAAGACCGAACTGCATTATGGTACCAGCTTGAATGGCATGTATGCCAGAAATATTTCATAAAATTCGATTCAAAATGTGTCTTGGCCTGTTGACATTGAAATAGGTACAATATCATACAGCCTTTCATACCGTTTTAGCTATTCAACTGAATTACCATAACTGCCATAATGTTTCGGTGTTGGAACGACTTATAACCTATCGCCTATGGACTGATGTCGTAGACAACCTTTTTTGAAATGGGTATATAGCTAATTGCATAATCGTTGTCGGGTTGAAAATCATGAAAGCTATGACCAAAAGGCATTCTGGGGGAAATTAAAACTCTCAAATAACACCGTCAAATCATCGACCTTTTTATCCAGACTTGTAGGATCTTAGTTAAATAGCTCATATACCTTCAAAACTACGAGAACATTGAATATATCTGTATGTAATGCGGGTCATGAACTGATTTCCCATCCATCCTTGCGGTCTCAGCTTCTATGATTTATGATTTTCAACCCGACAATGATTATGCAATTAGCTATATACGGCATTGATAGGAACGAGAGCATCGAGCAGATTTGATTATGTTCATTTGTACAGTTGTGCACTGTTCAGCCTTGGAAAGCTTGCAGTTCGCCAGATAAAAATTCACGCTCGAACCTCCGTTAACGGACACCTCCCTCCCATAGGCAGGCAGGCGGGAACCTCCAGTAAGCAGACACACCTACTCTTGGTCCCAAGGCTGTCCGCTTATGGGAGGTTTCATACACTGTATTTATGCAATTCATTTTCTGTGTTGTTGTTATTTTTTTTATAGGGAGAAAGACTTACTACTGAAAGTTATGATGAAGATGCTGCATATGATGACGCCGAGAGACTCTTGGAGGTATGTTGCCATTCAATTAACGTCTAGTAGTTCCACCTCTTGCTATTCAAATACAGTGACTAATAATGGTTGTTGTACAGGCAGGAGAGAAAAGGTGGGGCACTGACGAGTCTATGTTTATCAATATCTTAACAACAAGAAGTCCTATGCAGCTACAGGCGATATTCCAGGCTTACCATCACGTGAGTTGAAATAACGTGCAATAACCTTTAGTATTGACTCTGTTATTAATGGAGTATTTCATGAAATAACGTGCAATAACCTTAGTATTGACTCTGTTATTAATGGAGTATTTCATGAAATAACGTGCAATAACCTTAGTATTGACTCTGTTATTAATGGAGTATTTCATGAAATAACGTGCAATAACCTTAGTATTGACTCTGTTATTAATGGAGTATTTCATGAAATAACGTGCAAGTAACCTTAGTATTGACTCTGTTATTAATGGAGTATTTCATGAAATAACGTGCAATAACCTTAGTATTGACTCTGTTATTAATGGAGTATTTCATGAAATTTAGGTCTCCAAGAAAGACATTCTCGAGTCCATTGATGAAGAATTAGAGGGTGATTTCCACAAAGCAGTAAAAACTCTAGGTATGATTGATGATTGCACGTGCATGTCATTGTTGCTGTAAACTGCGCGTAGCGACTAACGGGGCTGGGCGCGTTAATTAGATCTCTTATATGTTGTTTTTTATTCTGACTTCAATACCGAGTATAACTGAGCTACCTTTTCGACCAATCAAAGCGTACGTCTTATAATAAAAATCCATATTTCTTGAACACTCCCACTTGTCAATATATAAACTAAATTCAATATTGAAAAAAAAACAAAAAAACACACAATATTACATTCAATATATATTAAACGATACGTAAAACATTAATTAAACAGAAATATAATTCAGTATACTATGAGTCGATTTAAATGTTTCTTGTATATATATATATATATAGCTATTTATAGCTATCCAATCAAATCACTCATAATTTCTCGAAACTGAGCTAGTGAATCGGCAGAAGGTGCGTCACACACTCATATATATTCGTAATAATAATAATAATAATAATATTTCTTATTGCAGTGGTTTGTGTGAGAAACCCACCAGAATATTTTGCTGAGAGTCTTCACGAAGCTTTAACTGGAATAGTAACCAGTAGCACCACAGTCACGCGTATTATCATTACAAGATCTGAGGTACGTCTAGCTGCCTCTTCCCCATACCTCTCTCTTCTCCAGACCTCTCTTCTTCTTTCCAGACCTTTCTCTTCTTCTGTCCAGGCCTCTCTCTTCTTTCTCTTCTTCTCCAGGCCTCTCTCTTCTCTCCAGGCCTCTCTCTCTCTTCTTCCCCATACCTCTCTCTCTTCCCCCTCTTCTTCTGTCCAGGCCTCTCTCTTCTCTCTCTCCTTCTCCAGGCCTCAAAATTGTTCATGCAAAGATTTCTCCCACTATTCACTTCATATGGAACCCTTGTACATAGGATAGCGGGGAGGTGTTTTCTTCAGTGATATTCTAAAGACTAAAACAGAGTTTTAAAATTGTATCTTCAGATTGATCTTGTGGAGATCAAGGCCACTTTTCAAGACAAATATGGCAAGACGCTGGCGAATGAAATCAAAGACAGTCTGAAAGGAGACCAAGAAACTGTGTTATTGAAACTCCTTGGGGACTAGTGTACCGAATCAAACACACGACAATTCACCAGCTTATCCCCACTCCGTGGGTACTGTAACTCCTTGGGAGTAATGTACCGAATCAAACACGACATTATTGTGTTCTAGAAATTAATGCAAGAATCAAATTCAGAAACTCAGAAATAGAATCTAGACATTGTATGGCACACTAAACAACGTAAGCTATATGTGCATTATACGTCTAGAACACAAACAGTATATGAAATGTATAAAATTCATTTTGTATAAAAAGTAATACTGCATTATATACTGAAGGACTTCTATACGGGAAGGGCTTATTTTTGGAGGGAAATTGGCGTTTCAAACTGACAAGTTGGGCGTGGTACTTTGCGTCTCCGAAATATTGTGAACTGCGCTTGCATTGGTCACTAAATTTCTTTGAACCTATAACAACTCTCTGAACAGATATAACAATATGCTTTATTGGAACATGATTACAGCACGTTTTGTGTATATAGTAATAACTTTGCGCCGTAATGTATATAGTTCAGTTTTTTTAAACCTAATTTATACAAATTTTAATTAAATCTTAATTACATTTTAATTTTAAAAAGTTAAATTATGCTAATTATAAACCAAAACTCCATTCACTTCCTGGTGCAGGCTTTATATATAACGTAAGCACCAATGCCAACGCCCATGGCAATCAGTCCATATTTCAAGGCTGTGGTACGTGTAAGACCACTAGTAGATGGCTCCTCTAGCTTGTACGCGTCGACCGTAATGTTGAAATCAGAGAAACTGACTTTGGAGCCAGTTTTGTTAGAGAATCCTAAAGATTTGCTCAGATTGTGCGCTGGCTCTTTGTATTCAGAGCAGTTGATCTTCTCTCTATCTGCAGCTGTGTGGAATCAATAGACTTGAATGAATGACGATCTATCTATCTTTAGTAGAAACCAACTAGCATACTATCACGAATCCTGCAATCTGATTGGCTAACATAATCACTATCTATTGAGTGATAGATAGTGAGTAGCGAATAATTCTAATATCATATTATAATAAATTCAACTAATTTTACGCTACTATAATAATAAGTTATTTTAAAACTAATTTATTACCAACTTTTCTATCTTTGGTATCGTGGCCGAGCTAGCGCAGTGTCAGCCTTACCTTTAACATCCTCATGAACAACTTTCTTAGTTGTTTTTCGCTTCTTAACTAGTCTTCGTGGCCGAGATACGGCGCTGTCTGACTCGCTGTCCGACGAGCAAAAGGTTTTAGACTTGGTGATGTAACCAATATCTGGCATTGATGCGCCATGACTGTTGGTGTCATTGTCTTCGTCAGATGTCCATACCCAAGCAGTCTTTCTTAGTTTGCGTACTGGTGGTGTCCAGTCTTCTCTCTCGTAGCGCTCCAAGAATGCAGAAAGACTGGTGCTACTATCACGGATGTTGTCTGGATCAAAGACAACACAATTTTCATCACCGCTTGACACGAAGGAGTTGTATTCGTCTGGGTGAAAGTTCTTGGCGTACACCATCCATGGCTTCTCGTCTCTGTAGGATTTCGGTAACAATCTGGAAATATGGAAGTGAAAAAACACTAGCTAAGAAACTCTCAAACGACAAATTGATTATTCAAAACCATCTCAACAACTCGTTCATCATCCGTGTATTCATTTCACTCTCCATCCATCCATCTATCTATCCATCCATCCATCCATCCATCCATCCATCCATCCATCTATCCATCCATCCATCTATCCATCCATCCATCTATATCCATCTAAAATGATAGTACGCAATCTCTCTTATGGGATATGATATGCGTAACTGGAAAAATTGCTGTTCATTCATTCATCCATCCATTATCCATCCATCCATTCATGTATTCATCCATCCATCCATATCATCCAGTTGTTGTACAATCCATTGATTCAAGAAGCCCACATGACAAGTTTCAAGTGATTATTTCTGTGATAAACTTACAGTCTGAAGGGAATGCATTGTAGAAATACATAAAGTATGAAAAACCGACTGGCATAAACGGACAATACGTAGTAAGAATTCTCGGTCAACGTCCATAGAAAACCTGAAAAAAAAAACGCCAACAAAAATTATTGCTTGATTTTACTTTTGCGTAAAATCAAGCGTAAAAATCTCCAAAACTACTGACCTTGAATTGTCGTTCTAACGCAATCATAAAAACCGAAGTAAACCAAAACAATGAAAATCACAATCTTTAAATTCGTCCACATTTTTAAACCTCGCTGTGCATTTCAGCTCGTTAAAAAACTGTTTGAGAATTGAGAATTTATTCCTAGATTATGACGTCATATCGGTTTTGATTATGACGTCAATCACTCATTAGGTTCCAGGTCGTCTCGTTGTGTTTGTGCGCGCACGCCCTTGTGTAAAGCCTGCAACGTGTTAGTTATAAAAGCGTGACGACCCTAAATTTAAGGTGCGGACACACGGTGCAACATTTCGTGCAACATTCCCTGCAACATGTATTGTTGCAGCGTGTGTCCACCTCTGCAACATGTTGCGCGCAATGTTGCAGAAGTAGGATCGAGTCCTACAATACGTCGTATCAGCGCGCTAGTCAATTGCGAGCAATCAGTTTCATGGGTGGACACACGCTGCAACAACATTGACCGTGTGCATATCCGCACCTTAAAAACGGCTGCAATTTTGATCACTTTCTGTTCCGTTCATTTCTCAGTCGCTGGAGATTTCATTTAGTTGTGCAAATTGAGGACTTTTCTCCCATTCCGAATAACAGTTACAGAATATAATAATATATAATAATAATATAATAATATACCGCTGAAATGGTACTGTCACACTCGTTTGTTTGCTCCTACCTATTTCTTCTGAAAGAATCTATTGCTAAAGAAATAAAGCACAAACGTTATTCACTACTACATTTGTTCCCGACATATATTGCACGCGCGCGCTCTACCACAGGAAACCCACCAAAAATAGACACGCGCATCTTTTTGCAGCCTTAGAAGCAGTTCGAGACATTTCAGTGTCCTTTTCTCGAAATGTGCCTTAATTGTGCCTCAAAATGAAAAGATTCTGACTCATGGAGGATAAGATTCATTTGTATTTGTTCTCTCTCAAAATTGCCAGAGGATATCATTTATGTGCTATCTCTGATCGCTCATTGAACTTTGTCGTTTTTGATCGAACACAAGTTATGTCGCTGATCATGACTCTGAAGTTTTCAAGCGAATTTATGGCTTATTACTGCAATGTGACTACTTCATGCCATAGCAGCTAGATACTAAACTCCTCATTAAAATGTGTCATTTATCAGGTATTTATAGAGCCAGTATCGATCAGCTGTGTTTTGCCGGTTCAAGTTGCGGTATACTGTACGCGAAAAAACGCTGCCAATTTTGCGAACACAGGGAACCCACATGGCCATATCAGTAACCGTATGCGCAGAATTATGCGCAGCTGCTTTCACTTCACTCTCTAGAAAATATCGAGTTCCTGTCTTTATAGGAATTTCTTGGTATTCTATAAATTCTGAATTCTAATATTGCCATGGCTAGCGTTTCAGGATTGTCTTCAGACTTCTTTGCCGAGCCTATGCTAGATACAAAAGAGTATCTTAATGAATACATCCAAGCACTCGAACAACTGATACAAAATAATTCACTTCCAGACTTGTCGAAGAAGATGAACTACAAAGTGTATTCTATCAGGGGCCAAAGTTTTGGAGCTCACAAATCGATTGTCTTGGCAGCAGATGGTAAGTACTTCACCATAGAGCTTGGATTCAAGGAGTTCAAGGAAGTCAACACTGTAAAGCGCATCTACCCTCGTACAAGACCATTGCAACCTAACGTACACACGGTATCTGAGTATCTTGGGCAACTCGAGACAACTGGCTTTGACCTCATTAAGAAAGGGATAGCTACAATGCAACGTTTTGGGCCTTATTTTAAGTTGTGGAAGAATTGTCAAGACTATTGCAACAAATATCTAGCAGTGATCGGTCTTGGGGATCAGACATCGCTCACTGATGGTGACAAACTTCAGATCGCCGCCCTGATTGGACTTATTGGTCTTGGTGGAGTGTACCTTTACTCAAGACCAAGTCAAAGACAATAATCTAAATGAGAACTGCACCAAGCTTAAACTATCAAACGATTCCATACATTGTAGTTTTTAATGATTAGATATAAACCAAAATTAATAACACTGAAAAAAGTTTGATAGTAAAAACTGTCGCGTTAAGATTACAAGTGGACATAAAAGTAGTACTATCTAGCTGTAGTGTAGTGGCTTGTAGTAGCTTGTAGTGGCTTGTAGTAGCACCCCGAGTAGCACCTGTGACACTATGATGTTGATACACTGAAACCTTTATAGATATTTGTATGGTTTATAATCAAAAATTAAAGCTTTGTTGTCTCTGACAAAACTAAAGACATTTTTTCATGGACCCCTTTACTCAAGTGGATATTGCTGTATAGACAAGATACACTTGGCCTAGTTTCCAAATAAAATATAATACTGTCCTGCCGTACTATACCTCTAGTAAGCAGCAAGTTATCAAATTGTATACATTATTTTAAGTTCGCGTGACCTATCAGATAGTTTTACTGCTGACGTGTAAATACTGTAATTGATAGAGCTAAGGCGCCCTGCATATTTTGGGATTAGCATTGCGTGACGACAAAGAATGGAAGGGAAGAGGAACGTCTGGGGTCGAGAACGGGATCAATCCACAGGAAACCCGAATATATAAATGGAGTTGCGCGCGTGCGTTAGTTTGTTGTAGCTAATAAAGATATAACTTTTTAATGTAATATTTTATAAGTAATTTTAATTTAGTATTTATTTCAGGCATAATTTATTTATGAATTAATTATAATCAGTACATAATTGAATTAGTTTTATGAATTTGTAGTTTATATAGTTAACACTCTTTTGTTTTGTTAATTAAGTAATTTATTTTTTACTGGAAAACGCCGGCATCTGGAAGTCATTCCAGAAAATGTCTTTCCCTGTGTTCCCACCTAACCATTTTTTAACCAAGTATTCCCCCCCCCCCCCCCCCCCCCCCCCCGGGGCCAAAGGGTATCAAAGACAAGTTAGTCTATCATATGGATACTCAGCACAACTGCTGGTGACCTCATCTCTAGAAGGATAGCTACACTGAGCCTGCATGCGTAGCCGGCGCCCGGGGAAGGGGATTGGGGCAGAGGAGGAGCGGGAGGAGGGCTATAGCTAATGCAAAGGTTTGGTGCTTCAGTGAAGTTGTCACTGTAATATTTGTAAAACTGCAAGTCAATTAAATTTTCAATGATTTTATAAGAAACTATAATTTATTTATGAATTAATTATAATCAGTACATAATTTAATTCGTTTTATGAATTTGTAGTTATATAGTTAACACTCTTTTGCTTTGTTAATTAAGGAAATTAAGCGGTATATATATATATATATGCATTATTAGTGTTATTACTCGTGCCCAGGCCTACTTGTAAGGCCAGGCACGAGTCTAATACCCCATTCACACCAAGGCTTAAACATGGTTTAAGGTGGTTTAACTAAACAGGTTTAGAAAATTATCTACAGAGGCCATGAAACTTTTGGCACAAAACTGCTGGTAAACTGTCCTTTGTGTTGCACAGTAGAAATTATCTACAGAGGCCATGAAACTTTTGGCACAAAACTGCTGGTAAACTGTCCTTTGTGTTGCACAGTAGAAATTCCAGGTAGTTTGATTGTCTTGAAATTAGATGCCCTCGAATTAGAGAAGCGAGAATAACCTTAGTTTAACTAAACAAGGTTTGGTGTGAATGGGGTATAAGAGACCGGGTTTTTTTTTGTTAGTCATAGTCGCGATTTGGAAGAAGGAGACTAGAAGTCTGACCACAAGAGAGATTACAAATCACAAACCAATCAGGAGGCACCGGAGGTCAAGGGGAAACTCACGTTATGTTGTCGAGTGCCGAGTCACCGAACAAGTAACCAACTAACTGCACTGAGTTGATACCTATAATCGTTATCTCAGATCTAAACATAGAGCAATATTTAAGCAGTGAATACACCTATGATGACTAAGCACAATCTGCAATCGAGTGGGATTGGGAACGAGACCACTACAAGCTGATCTGTGAGGTTTTATCGACAGTCGACCTCTTTAAACCTTGTTCGGGGAAGGTTGTGTCGTCTTGTGATCGTGAGAAAAAACGATTTGAAGGAAGTATGTCTAATACGCTTATCTCACATACAAATGCACACGCCGTTAGCGGTAGACCCAGGTCGTTCCGCGGACTCAAAATCTGAAAAAATCTGAAAAAATCTTATGAAATATATCAAATGCAAGTGAAAAAACTGTGAACACAAATCTTTCATGCTACAATGCATCCCAGTGCTCAATCGCATCAGGGCACGAACACAGGGAACCCACATGGCCATATCAGTAACCGTATGCGCAGAATTATGCGCAGCTGCTTTCACTTCACTCTCTAGAAAATATCGAGTTCCTGTCTTTATAGGAATTTCTTGGTATTCTATAAATTCTGAATTCTAATATTGCCATGGCTAGCGTTTCAGGATTGTCTTCAGACTTCTTTGCCGAGCCTATGCTAGATACAAAAGAGTATCTTAATGAATACATCCAAGCACTCGAACAACTGATACAAAATAATTCACTTCCAGACTTGTCGAAGAAGATGAACTACAAAGTGTATTCTATCAGGGGCCAAAGTTTTGGAGCTCACAAATCGATTGTCTTGGCAGCAGATGGTAAGTACTTCACCATAGAGCTTGGATTCAAGGAGTTCAAGGAAGTCAACACTGTAAAGCGCATCTACCCTCGTACAAGACCATTGCAACCTAACGTACACACGGTATCTGAGTATCTTGGGCAACTCGAGACAACTGGCTTTGACCTCATTAAGAAAGGGATAGCTACAATGCAACGTTTTGGGCCTTATTTTAAGTTGTGGAAGAATTGTCAAGACTATTGCAACAAATATCTAGCAGTGATCGGTCTTGGGGATCAGACATCGCTCACTGATGGTGACAAACTTCAGATCGCCGCCCTGATTGGACTTATTGGTCTTGGTGGAGTGTACCTTTACTCAAGACCAAGTCAAAGACAATAATCTAAATGAGAACTGCACCAAGCTTAAACTATCAAACGATTCCATACATTGTAGTTTTTAATGATTAGATATAAACCAAAATTAATAACACTGAAAAAAGTTTGATAGTAAAAACTGTCGCGTTAAGATTACAAGTGGACATAAAAGTAGTACTATCTAGCTGTAGTGTAGTGGCTTGTAGTAGCTTGTAGTGGCTTGTAGTAGCACCCCGAGTAGCACCTGTGACACTATGATGTTGATACACTGAAACCTTTATAGATATTTGTATGGTTTATAATCAAAAATTAAAGCTTTGTTGTCTCTGACAAAACTAAAGACATTTTTTCATGGACCCCTTTACTCAAGTGGATATTGCTGTATAGACAAGATACACTTGGCCTAGTTTCCAAATAAAATATAATACTGTCCTGCCGTACTATACCTCTAGTAAGCAGCAAGTTATCAAATTGTATACATTATTTTAAGTTCGCGTGACCTATCAGATAGTTTTACTGCTGACGTGTAAATACTGTAATTGATAGAGCTAAGGCGCCCTGCATATTTTGGGATTAGCATTGCGTGACGACAAAGAATGGAAGGGAAGAGGAACGTCTGGGGTCGAGAACGGGATCAATCCACAGGAAACCCGAATATATAAATGGAGTTGCGCGCGTGCGTTAGTTTGTTGTAGCTAATAAAGATATAACTTTTTAATGTAATATTTTATAAGTAATTTTAATTTAGTATTTATTTCAGGCATAATTTATTTATGAATTAATTATAATCAGTACATAATTGAATTAGTTTTATGAATTTGTAGTTTATATAGTTAACACTCTTTTGTTTTGTTAATTAAGTAATTTATTTTTTACTGGAAAACGCCGGCATCTGGAAGTCATTCCAGAAAATGTCTTTCCCTGTGTTCCCACCTAACCATTTTTTAACCAAGTATTCCCCCCCCCCCCCCCCCCCCCCCGGGGCCAAAGGGTATCAAAGACAAGTTAGTCTATCATATGGATACTCAGCACAACTGCTGGTGACCTCATCTCTAGAAGGATAGCTACACTGAGCCTGCATGCGTAGCCGGCGCCCGGGGAAGGGGATTGGGGCAGAGGAGGAGCGGGAGGAGGGCTATAGCTAATGCAAAGGTTTGGTGCTTCAGTGAAGTTGTCACTGTAATATTTGTAAAACTGCAAGTCAATTAAATTTTCAATGATTTTATAAGAAACTATAATTTATTTATGAATTAATTATAATCAGTACATAATTTAATTCGTTTTATGAATTTGTAGTTATATAGTTAACACTCTTTTGCTTTGTTAATTAAGGAAATTAAGCGGTATATATATATATATATATGCATTATTAGTGTTATTACTCGTGCCCAGGCCTACTTGTAAGGCCAGGCACGAGTCTAATACCCCATTCACACCAAGGCTTAAACATGGTTTAAGGTGGTTTAACTAAACAGGTTTAGAAAATTATCTACAGAGGCCATGAAACTTTTGGCACAAAACTGCTGGTAAACTGTCCTTTGTGTTGCACAGTAGAAATTATCTACAGAGGCCATGAAACTTTTGGCACAAAAAAACTGCTGGTAAACTGTCCTTTGTGTTGCACAGTAGAAATTCCAGGTAGTTTGATTGTCTTGAAATTAGATGCCCTCGAATTAGAGAAGCGAGAATAACCTTAGTTTAACTAAACAAGGTTTGGTGTGAATGAGGTATAAGAGACCGGGTTTTTTTTTTGTTAGTCATAGTCGCGATTTGGAAGAAGGAGACTAGAAGTCTGACCACAAGAGAGATTACAAATCACAAACCAATCAGGAGGCACCGGAGGTCAAGGGGAAACTCACGTTATGTTGTCGAGTGCCGAGTCACCGAACAAGTAACCAACTAACTGCACTGAGTTGATACCTATAATCGTTATCTCAGATCTAAACATAGAGCAATATTTAAGCAGTGAATACACCTATGATGACTAAGCACAATCTGCAATCGAGTGGGATTGGGAACGAGACCACTACAAGCTGATCTGTGAGGTTTTATCGACAGTCGACCTCTTTAAACCTTGTTCGGGGAAGGTTGTGTCGTCTTGTGATCGTGAGAAAAAACGATTTGAAGGAAGTATGTCTAATACGCTTATCTCACATACAAATGCACACGCCGTTAGCGGTAGACCCAGGTCGTTCCGCGGACTCAAAATCTGAAAAAATCTGAAAAAATCTTATGAAATATATCAAATGCAAGTGAAAAAACTGTGAACACAAATCTTTCATGCTACAATGCATCCCAGTGCTCAATCGCATCAGGGCACGAGTGAACGCTTATTAAAGCGTCTAGTTATAAAAAGAAGAAAGCCATGCAGTCGGAACTTCGGCATCTTGCCGGAGTCATTCCATCACAAAACGTCTTCAGTTCCCTGTGCTCCCTTGCCCTCCCTTCCCCCTCTGTCTCCAGCTCTCTCATGCAGTACATAGTACATTATGCTACGGTAAGCAGATCACTTTTCTTCCCCCCTCCCCAGCTGACTATTATGGCGCTTGAATCTCTGTTACCGTTTGATCTTGATCTGAAGGATGTGGAACAACGCGTACACTGCGCGAGAACCGTACCCTGGAGTTCCTGTCGTAGCGTGTCGACCGTCGTGCACCCTGTTGACGTAGAACGTGCCGCGTGTGATGGTATTCTCTGAAGTACAAATTGATGAAAATAAGATTGAAGAACACGCCGACTAAAGTAAGCAAGATGACAGCAGCCGTGGCTCCAGATGAGTACCATCTGCGAACGCTGGCCTTGGAGTAATACAGAGTCATCATCATAATATTCTCGACGGCAAAGATGCCATAGTACATGCTGGCGGACAGTAGAGAACGTGTGATTTTAAGCTCAAAAGTTCTCAAGCGAATTTCTTTGACGGTGAATCCCAAGTAGATAAACATATAGCACGGTAGGAGAAGAATAGCGACCCACCAAACGTCCTTATTGTCTGTAAAGCGTTTTCTATTTATAGAGTAGTAGATTATAATGCATATCGTTTCGTGGCAGCCAAGAACGGCTGCCGTGATCCACGAGTATGAGATTATAAATGATACAATCGCGATGATGCGTGCAATAAGTAGAAACACGTTGTACGTGATAATGATGAGGAAGTAGGCCTTCACGTCTTGGATCCCTGGAAGTGTTCTGTTTTCAAATATCGCTAAAGTTGACACAAGACTGATGAATGACAGCGAGATAGAGACAAATTGAATCCAGTGGATGGGTTTATCTTGGTCGTTTAACGTGTGCATTTGAAGGACCATTTGGGGAATGTCTTCCATTAGAACCTGGACAAAGTCAAAGACGAGGGCGCATCGGATGTTGTTCTTTTCTTCGTCTTTTATGACCAGATAACCTTGCCGACTCCAAACTTCTTTCAAATTCCTCACGCACAAAGTAAACAAGTTAAGCTTTACCATTCCCGGCCCAAAGCAACCAAAACACATCAGATGTTTACAGGTCTTTGCGATGCCATCAGGTTTGTAGTGCAACTGCAGAAAGTAGGCAATTGTCATCGCAATCGACGGCGCGAATGCAAACGCTAAGCAAAACCCAAATCGTTCGTACTTGTAGGCTTGGAAGTACAACACACACGTTGCGACGTCCGAACCAACATCGGCCCAAGCGAAGAGCACTCCATAGAGATACTTCAACAAATCGTACTTGTAGAACACTTTGGTTCTCTCTAGAGGCATCGGAACAGGTCCATCAGCGTTGTCTCGTTCTGCAGACGCTTGTGACATCACAACATGTCACAACACAACCTAGATTTCTGACCCTGGCTCAGTTATCATGTATCAATAGTGACAATTAATTAAAAGCACACCATGTAGGCAGTAATGTAGGCCCCAGGCTAATGACAGCTATATATAGAGTTGGAATGGTTGATAGAGAAGGAACGTTGAAGAGCTCAATATATTCTTTTACCCAGGTAAAATAATTCACGGCGGAATACGATATGATCCGGCTATTTATGCGCTTTGATCAGATTATCACAGAACAAGATAGTGTTGCTAAGCGAAACAGGATTGCACAGCGGGTTGTACCACGTGATCCAGTTATAATTTACACGGCGATCAAAGAAAGACACATGGATTTTCGAGCAGGAGAAAGACGGTGCTCCTTCCTTTCCTCCTTCCTTCAGTTCCTTCCTTCGATCCTCCGACTTCCTCCCTTCCTCCCTTCGATCAGTGACTTCTTTCTTTCCTTCTTTCCTTCCTTCCTTCCTCCCTTCCTCCCTCCCTCCCTCCCTTCCTTCCTTCCTTCCTGGGCTTCCTTCCTTCCTTCCTCCCTCCCTCCCTCCCTTCCTTCCTTCGTTCCTTCCTTCCTCCCTTCCTCCCTCCCTCCCTTCCTCCCTCCCTTCCTCCCTCTCTCCCTTCCTCCCTCCCTCCCTTCCTTCCTTCCTTGGCTTCCTTCCTTTCTCAGTTCTTTCTTTCTTTCCGGCTTTTTTCCTTCCTTGGCTTCCTTCCTTCCTTCCTCCCTCTCTTCCTTCCTTCCTTCCTTCCTTCCTTGGCTTCCTTCCTTGGCTTCCTTCCTTGGCTTCCTTCCTTGGCTTCCTTCCTTTCTCAGTTCTTTCTTTCTTTCCGGCTTTTTTCCTTCCTTGGCTTCCTTCCTTCCTCCCTCCCTCCCTCCCTTCCTTCCTTCCTTCCTTCCTCCCTTTCCTCCCTCCCTCCCTCCTCCTCCCTCCCTTCCTCCCTCTCTCCCTTCCTCCCTCCCTCCCTTCCTTCCTTCCTTGGCTTCCTTCCTTTCTCAGTTCTTTCTTTCTTTCCGGCTTTTTTCCTTCCTTGGCTTCCTTCCTTGGCTTCCTTCCTTCCTCCCTTCGTCCCTCTCTTCCTTCCTTTCATTATTACTTTCAATCTTCCTTCCTTTCTCAGTCCCTTCGTTCTTTTGTTTTCCTTGGATTTCTTTCTATCGGCTTCTTTTCTTTCCTTCGTCCTCCCTCCTAGCTCCATTCCTTCCTTTATTCCTTCCTTCCTTCCTTTCTTATTCCTTTTGTTCTTTTCTTCCCCTTGGTTTTCTTTCTTTCGCCTTCTTTTCTTTTCTTCGTCCTCTCTCTTAGCTCCATTCCTTCCTAGCTTCCTTTCAGTTCTTCAGCACATACTTTCATGTTTCTCTTTCTTTCTTAATTGTCCTTTCTTTCCTCCATTCTTCCTTTTATTCTGTCTATGTACATCAGTTTTTCGACTATTCATTCAAAACTTCAAACCTTCAGTTCTATACTCGGTAAAACATACACAGCGAGCAATTCTAAAAGTGTTGGGGGGGAGGGGAGGGTGAGGTGGTAAGTGGTCAATCATGCCGACACATTCCCAGACTACCCTTCGGCCTTCGAACGTTGTAAAAATGGCGGAAAAGAAGCCACTGATATGACTGCGACAACAACATTGTTTTTCTCTATTCTTTCTGGCCGTATGGTCGAAGTATTTGCAAATATTACATCTCAAGTTAGTTTACACCACTTCGGCACAGGAAACTTTATTTCTGACTGTCAAGTTGGAAACACAATTTGACAAAAACAAATTTCAAAAAATTAAGCTTAAAAAAAACAACGAAATGCCTCGAACGAAAAGGTTCAGGGCGAAACGGAAAGAAACGAAATGTAAAATGTGTGACAACCCTCTGAAGGACGACAAAGAACAGAAACTATCTTCTAAAGATGTATCCTTGATCTTGATGTATGTGTTCGGTGCTAATTAACTTACATTATTATTGTGTCGAGCTGGAGTAATTTACAATAGATCGCAAAATAAGCTGCCACTTCTAAAGTACTGTTGTCTACACATCCCAGACGCGTAGATAGCAACACAGTACTTTCGTTTTAGTATTAAAGAACGCGAGTAGATGCACAGAGGAGTAGAAGAGTAGACACATACTGACATAGACGAGTTTAATCCCGGGGGGGGGCACTAAGGGTATTTTTGGGTAGGGGTGTGCCGCGGACACCTCAAAACCCTGACCCTATCCCAGACCTAAAATTTTGATTTTCCATACCCTATCCCAGACTAAAGCTTTAAAATGTACACCCTATCCCAGACTAAAGCTTAAAAATGTATACCCTATCCAGATTGAAAGCGTGCTAAAGGGATATGTAAATTGATAGCGACTGATAGTGGCGTTATTGCGGAAACCATACCCTATACCAGACCAAAACGTACCCGATCCCAGCCTAAAAAGGCAAAAAACGATACCCTACCCCAGACCTGGGAGCTCAAAAACCATACCCTATCCCGTGGCACATACCCGTATAGCGTATATAGGGGAGTACCCCCCCCGGGAGTTTAATACACCAACATCAGTGGTAACTAGTCATTTAGTCATTCATTCATTCATCCACCCACTCAGTTATTTTACAGTCAGTCATTTAGTTATTCAGTAAGTCTTGTCAGTCACAGTCAGTCATTGAGTCAGTCAGAATGTCTGTCAGTTATTCAGTCAATATAAAGTCACATCCAGTACGTCATGATCAGTCGTCAGTCACTCACTCGGTCAGTCAGAATGTCAGTCAGTTAAGAGTTATTTTCGTATGAGTGGGAAGTAGTTATGGTACGGTTCATGCCGTATGGTGATGGTACCGTGTCGTGGAAAGAACATTGTAACAGTTTTGTACTACATATAGAACAGATTAGGGGTGCCGAATGGTCAAGGCGAGACTTTGCGAGACTCCGAGACAAGGCATATTTTTGCGAGCCTGAGACGCTTTTTCACCAATTTCCTTTGTTTTCAAAATTTGAAACTCTGAGATGTCTTTTTGCGAAAAAAACGAGACTTCGAGACCCGTGAAATTTGACCGAAATTTTGTGAGACTGGCTTATTGCGGGGACCATTCGACACCCCTCAGATTATATTACATCGAGAGAGCTAGTAATTCCTGATTTGCTCTAATTTAAATTCTAGAAAGATAGTTATTGAAAGGATTATTTCCTTGACAGTCTGTCAGATTCCTGGGTATTTTTATGACACAGAAAAGGAAAGATATTTCAAGATCACTAGTGAGAACAAAGACAAATTAAAAACCCAGCCAAGAAAGAAAGAGCAAACTGTATGTGAGAAATGTAGAATAAATAAAGAAATACAGATTAAGGTAAGTTCTCTCTCGATACAGTGCACTGTTCTAAGAGTCTTTATTAGCCACCTTGGTTCATTGTGAAAGTTCCAATATAAAATGGCTGACGTATACATGTGTCTCATAATGTGATGATGATGGGAGTTCACATACAGCATGAGAGAAGCAATGAGAAAGGTGTCAGTGAAGGCGAGTGTTTCTCAACAAGATTGTGTGTTCATACATATATACAGTGGAACCCGGTTAATACGGTCACCATCGGGACGAGACGCAGTGTCCGTATTAACCGGGTGTCCATATAAACAGGGTCGGTCAATTTATGTCACTTACATTTTTAGTGGAAACAATGACCGCATGTCACTGGTGATGTGTTTATTTTTAGTGGGGAAACTCTAAATGCATGTAATTAGCGATCAGTTTTAATACAAGTTGAACGTGAGAAAGCACGGAATGTGCATAATTTTAATTAAAAAGCGATCAATTTACACATTGTCGTTGTCTTAAGAAAATAAAGTGTTCGTATTAACCGGGTAGGCTTTGTATGAAAATGGGCATATTGGGACAGGAAAAAGTGTCCGTTGTCCGTATTATCCGGTTTATAGACATTTGTATGAGTTTCGGCCGGGACAGAACAACATGTCCATAATAACCAGGTGTCCGTATTAACCGGGTGTCCGTAAGGCCAGGTTCCACTGTTCAATGTACATACATTCTTTATTGAGTAAACAAAATACTATATATCTATGACATAGATGTTCTACATGTACCAGAATGTTTATAAACTTAATGATTATCTATAATTAAAAGATATGTAATTATTCCATCACCATTTCAGCTTTAAATCTATACACATGTTACATTTTCTATAATTTTATTTCATTCATATTTATATACATGTATATATACATAAATATTTCCTTTTTATATATCTATTTGTAAATGTAATTATGTCTTAATTAAGTGTCCCCGATTAGTGTACCACTTGTGGTATGCTAGAAGTCATGACACGTTAATAAAGTTTATGTATGTATGTTATACAGACACAAGTGGTCTTTATATATATTTATTATTCAATTTTCATACATTGTACACATTCCGATCTTCTGGTTGGTTGATTTGTACCACGTGACGCGTGGTTATGACGTGACAACCGTGGCGACGTCATTATTGTGGTGTAAAAGCCATGGTGTAAATGATTTACACCACAGCTTTTACTCCACGGTATTAGTATTAATTAGTATTCGCAAAGTATTCAAATTGAATAATAAAAATGTTAACGCCCTCTTTGCTCGTGCGTTATCGGGATGTTACCTTCACTCGTTCACTAACAATGAACTCGAAATTTTCTCATACTGCACTCGGCTACAACTTAGTCGTGCAGTATTTAAATTCCTCGTTCATAGTTAGTGAACCCGTGCAGGTAAATCAGTATATATTGAATAGATTTTTAAAACAATCTCATAGGGGTTAGTTGCACTTTAATAAAATAATCATAATCATAATAATAATAAATAATTAACTAAATAAATAGAATAAAAAACGAATAAAAAAACTATATAAAAAACTACATTGCGGTGAGGCAATTTTATTTCAAGTGACATTCAAAATGGGATGGCCAAATTTTTTATCGAAATGTCTGGGAATTTGGGTAGCAAGTAAACAGTATCTCCCATGATTCTCTGGGGTTGCACCTTTGTGAGTCAAGGCTGACTAACTTAATTGAATTATGTAGGTGTATCTCCAATATTTGATATTTGACATACAATAATAAGTATAATGATTAGGATCGGTTATAATTCAATTGATTTGTTGTACTTCTATTCTAAGTAATAAAGTTTACTGATGTTATTCCCACGATTATTTTTCTTAGTTTTAAGATTTATATTTTTATATTTTACAGTTCATGTGCAGTACATATATATACAGCTATTTCAGAAAAGGTTGGTGAAGGTTTTGTTGCATCTTGCATCCCAAGCCCGAAATGCACTCTGGGCGATGTGAATGGAATCAGCGAAAGGTCACAACATTGTCTTCGCAATGTGGAGCCGGCATATTTTCTTCTGTATGTGCTTGCTGACATTATTTACATATGATCCACAACACATTTCGGGCTTGGTATGCAAGATGCAAGATGCAACAAAACCTTCACCAACCTTTTTTGAAATAGCTGTATACATATATACATAGGAGTAATTATTTCAGTTCTTTATTCTGATTTAAAGCGCATTTGATCATTTCATCATGGAATATGCGCTATATAAGTTATCAAATTATTATTGCTGCGAGCGTAGCGAGCAGCGAAACTAATCTTGACGGAGTTCCTGTGTCATGTGTGGTCGTGTGGGATCTGGGCACTTATTATTATTTTTATTGGATATAGGTTAATAGCGCCATGAGCAAATATTGAATATGACGCTTTATAAATATAGTTTATTATTATTATTATTATTATGTGGATGCAACGAGAATCTCGACTGCATTTCACGGAGTTTGTGGGTTTGTGTGTGGAGATGATTTGTGAGCCACGGTACTTTTGATCAGCGCACACTCACAACACGACTCGTTGGATCGGAGTATCGTTTATTTTTCGCTGATTCAAGCCAGGAAAGTGTTCGTTTTCTACAAATCCATGATGTCAAATGCAACTTTATTCATTGTTGGAAGCATTCGTCAGGGCCATGAACAATTTAGTGACATTTCAAGGGGAAGACAATGTTGTTTTATGAGTTTCCAGCGCTGTTGACTGTTGTGTGTCAGTCGCATCCAGTTCCACAATGGAGTACTTCTACAGCCTTCTTTCAGATGCTTTTGAAAGACACAGTATCCCAGATACAGAGACGCTGTCGCTGACCTATCTACCTGATCGAGTTTGTTGGTCTTCGTCAAACCAATCCGCCCATGCCATTGGCATGGAGGCAACTACTGAATCAAATTATACGATCCATCCTGATGTACTTTTATCTTCTACAAGTGTGCTATGAGGCTTCGACATCTTTCCTGATATCTGGCCAGTAACATTGTATATAATATACACCAAACACAATTCTCTATTTCATTGAATCCATATTTGTATTAATTACTGCATATCAGTAGAGTACAAACTATTAAAAGCGTGCAACATATGATAAATAGTGCAAAGTATTGCATGCTTTTAGTGCTTGTACATGTCTATAGCTGTCTGTCTATGACCAGATTATTATAGTGTTAGTATTTGTATTTTAAAAGCAACACCATACACCATTTTAATGGTGTATATAGAAACTCGGGTGGGAATGAGAATAAATAGAGACATGGAAGGGGACAATGTGACCGGGACAGGAATGAGAATCAATGGAGATGTGGGATGGGAACAATGGGGACAAGGGTGGAAATGAGAATCAGTAGAGATATGGGAGGGGGAGGGGATTTTAGTGGGTATAGATAGGTGTCTCTAATTAGTTTCTTGTAAGTTAGAACACATGACACAGTACGTATCCTTGTTTTATTCGACGTTCGAACCGTAACTCGAACCCGAACTCGAACTCGATTCCTCACTCGACGTTTCGGGATCTGAAGCTAGAGAGCGGGCCTTTACACGAACTCATCAAAATCAAATCAATGAACTCAAAGTCAAAAGGTAATCAAATGAACTCAAAGTCAAAGGCAAATCAAATGAACTCGACACATACATGTATACAGCTAATTCAGAAAACGTTGTCGGCGATCGACTTCAAGCCTACGCGACTAGACCGAAAAGGAGTATGGGTAAATATCAATGCTTCTATAAATACACTATCAAAAAGGAACGTCTCTCACGGAATATGAATCATTTCACAAATAGAAGATGGCTTTCTATGTTCTATACAAAAATGATGCACGCCTGAGCTCTTGATATATTAGCAAGTGGATGCACGAGCGATAGCGAGTGCATTCAGTCAGCTGCATTTCAAGAACTCAGAAGTGCATACATATTAGAAAGCCATCTTCTATTTATTTTATATTATAAAAAGTCGAAAATTAGGGAATATTTCACTGGAAAAGACCAATATTCTGAAGTTATTTTAAACGTTCGAGTTAATTAATATTCAACATGAGTTTATATAACGACATTCCAGCGTGCAGCGCGCGAACTTCAACTAAAATTTTATTCAAAAACACAACAGAATCCTCAACTTCCTTGCCATTTTGTTCACCATCTGCTTCTGTTTCCTTGTTTTAAAACGCGTAGGCATACATTTACAGATTTACCTGCCATTGTCACCAAATACGAAAAGCATGCAAGCCGATTATCATATTATCTACCCATACTCCCTTTCGGTCTAGTCGCGTAGGCTTGAAGTCGATCGCCGACAACGTTTTCTGAATTAGCTGTATACATAGTCTCCCTCGTCAAGTAACTGTCAGTCATTGTCAGGTCTCTCCTCACGCAACTGACATTGTCCTTGTCATAAGCCCGAGTGTACGCTCATTGAGCGTCTTGTTATTATTATACTGCATTTTATTATTTTATTTTACCACAAATGTGCCTTGCTGACAAGGGACAGCCACATGTATGCATTGAAAGCTACATGTACGGCAGTGCACAACTCGCAGCACTACACTTTCTACCAGAAACGACTAGTTATTATTATTATTATTATTAATATTATTATTATTATTATTATTATTATTAGATTAAAAAATAGCAACATAAAAGACATAGACTTGGATGTTGAGACTGCAATTGCAGCAATTAGTTAGATTTATTGTTTTTGTTTTTTTTTAGTTAGTGCATTTCATTAGTTTTATTCTCTTTTTTTTTTTTATTAGTAGAGTTTTTTACAGTTTTACGATGACCTCTTATTATATCTTTTTTTTTTAATTCTTATACCAAGACATTTACCAATATATTTAGATTTATTTAGTAGCTACTTTATTATATTGTAATAAAAAAAAAAATAAAAAAAAAATAAAAAAAATATTATTATTATTATTATTAATATTATTTTTATTTTTATTTTTATTTTTATTTTTATTTTTATTATTATTATTATTATTATTATTATTATTATTATTATTATTATTATTATTATTATTATTATTATTATTATTATTATTATTATTATTATTATTATTATTATTATTATTATATTATTATTATTATTATTATTATTATTATTATTATTATTATTATTATTATTATTATTATTATTATTATTATTATTATTATTATTATTATTATTATTATTATTATTATTATTATTATTATTATTCTCAATGGTATAATAATTCTTGTTCCAGAAAAGACCAACTTCCTCATTAGTAAAACACATTCTATCAAGACAGTATGGTCAAAGAAATCCTGTGACATCAGAGAGGTACTTGAATAATGAAGAAATAGAAAACGTGTGTGTGCTATACAGCTGTATGTGCAGTTTTAGAGCATGCAGGACTGAACAGAACACGAGAGAAGTGTTACATGTAGGTCTCAACATATTGTAATTATTTATTTCATTTGAAGTTGTCATTTTCTCTTAGGACCTTAGTGATGATACGACACCAATATGAGACCTTCCCTTATTAGTATTCTAAAGTTATATAAAGAATACTAATGAGGATGGCTTTATATATTTATCGAATTCATGAATAATTAATGAGAGAAATACAATAGAAATCATAAGCATAGCAGACATCTGTAAATCGGCAAGAGATTCGTCCTCATTTGCATTCAACTTTAACTTGGATTTTCTCGGCCAAACTGCTTCCTATCATCCAAATTATAGTAAAACATCCACTTATACATTGTTGGATTCGATAAGTAATATACAATATTCACGTCCGATCTGTATGGGATTTACAAACTCTCGCCTACAGCTCGAGTTTGTAAATCCCAAACAGATCGGCCGCGAATATTGTATATAGTACATAAAGCCATCCTCATTAGAATTCTTTATATAAAGAATACTAATAAGCAGTGCATTACCGGGTATAAAGGTACATGCACGTGATGGATTTCGTCCTGATTGGACGAATTGCTCATTAATTACGCATGAGTTTTTGAAATCTATATAACTTCATTGAAAATGAAACATTGCCCTTTTAGGGAGATACTACAAAGACTGATCAGGAATTATGATGTGATACAGACAATAGACATCCATCTAACACATGTTGATCCCTGTAGTTTTGCTGTAAGTTCAATCCAGGTATGTACCACGTACTGTACGTACATGTATATAACAATTGAAGGGCTCCCTGCAAGAACAACGTAAGTGATCTCTGATCAAAATCTAAATTCTCCTCAAGATTCTTTGAATTTCAAAGGAGAATTTGGGTTTTGATCACAAGTCACTTACTCCGTTCTTGCAGGGAGCCCTTCAATTATAATAGTTTGTTATAAAAGTCCACCATTCCTCTATGCATGTATACTGTCAATGCTCCAGTTTTGATTTGTTAGGCCACTGCTACATACTCCTTGACAAAAGACTCACAATATATTTGTTCAGTGTTAGCTGCAATCTGGTGAATAACCAGTGGAGTTACAGCGAGAAGCTCTCAACTAGTACTATGACCACCTTATGTGTTCGCATACTTTTGTCCTGCCATCCTCCAATTAGCTGTTGCAATCCTGCAATTAAGGAATGGTCAACGCTTAGCGTGCGTCCATCGAGTTATGGAGCATGCGGGAATTTGGGAGAGCACGAGAGAAGCATAAGAGTTGCTCGAGGCGTAGCCGAGAGCAACTCTAGCTTCACGAGTGCTCTCCCAAATTCCCAAGTGCTCCATAATTCGATGGACGCACAGCTAAAGCGTTGACCATTTCTTTTATAACATAGTCACTGCAATTTCAAATAAAACAATTTGATTTTCCGATTGATTTCAGAGCGCGCGCGCCGCTATGACGATGACGTGAGCGTGTGTCCATGGCCATAGCGTGTGTCCGTGGGCTTACGGACACACGCTAACTAACCAATCAGAGCGTGCATTATATCATACCTATGTTATAATGCTGATTGGATAATGGCTGAGACAAACGTATGCGAACACATTATAGGTGGTCAAACATTTGCACTTCGTGCTGTAAAAGGTGAACAAATTGCATTCTGGAACACTGATTCCGAACATGGTGACAAATTTGAATAACCATTGTTCTTTGACTGACTGGCCTCGTGTTCATGTGGAAACACAAAAGCGTTCTCACCTGTATGCGAGGCTGGCCAGTCAAGAACAATGGTTATTCAAATTGGTCGCCATGTTCGGAATCGGTGTATAATTTTGCATAATTTTGCATAATTCAGGCTAACACTGAACAAATGCATCTATTGTGAAAAGGTACACTTAAAGTGCTACTTAGACGAAAATCGATCGAAGTTTAATTTAGCTGAAACTTCATTGAATAATTCTTCAAGGGTCTAATAATAAGTAGTTAAAATCTTTTTTCGATATTCCAGAGGGAAGTACTATATTTTCATGAATCTTTAGAGGAGTCAGTGACGTCATCTACTCAACCCAACATTCAGCTCTATACATTTCTTTGTATTTTGTGAGTCAAAATATCTCAATGTTTTGTTCAGATAACAGCTCTGCATTGAAGACAACTGGTCAGACAATCAATCCTAAGCACAAATAATGTAAGAAAACTCCTTCACCCAAACGTTTAGCTTCATAGAAATAAAATAATTCAAGAAACTAAACACAAAGAAATGTATGGAGCGAAGCCGTGTTGATTGTTTGGGTTGAGTAGATGACATCACTGACACTTCTAAAGATTCATAAAAATGTAATACTTCCCATAGGAATTTTGAGAAAACACATTAACCAGTAATTGTATGGCTCTTTGAGATTATTTCAGTGAAGTTTCAGCTAAATTAAACTTCGATCGATTTTCGTCTAAGTAGCACTTTAAGCGACTGGAGACTATTATTACTTTGTTATCTATTTCTGTCAGTTTTGAATGGATTTGTTATTTTCGTTTCAGCCTGATTTGAAAGCCGAGAAAATTCTAACTCTCTACAAGACATTGAATTCTGACCATCAAATGTACGTTTGTTAAATGTTTGTGTGTTGTTGTGGATGTGTACAAAGTGATCTCTATTCTGTGGTTTCATTTTCAGTGTTCAATTTCATCAAATTGAAAGAGAAAAGAGGAATAAACTATCATTTGTCCCTGGAACGGCTATGATAAAAAGACAGGTTAGAAGACGTTCTTTACAGTGTATATCGTTATTGCAACTGTTGTTATTGACTTGATTTACTAGGAGATCTTCATGCACTAGATGAGTGGTACTAAATGGACACAAACTTTGAAAAAGACTTTACGAAAAAGGGATGGATTGATGGAATAAAGAATGTGAAGAATATCCACTATTCATCTGTCCACATTTCTCATCTATGCCTCCATTTACTGTGATCCATCAAACTTCATTGACATCGTCTTATGGCTGGTTGTTCTATTTTCTTTCAGGCTGTCACATCTCTCCACTGGAGTCCACACTCTAAAACTTCAAATTTCTTTTTGTATCCCAAAACATTGTGTCTTGTTATAGTGTTTATCATTTTTATATTGTTATATGCTTGCTTGCTTGTTGTGCAGTTAATTCATCAGCTACTGTACTCATTTCCTCTCCTCTCCTCTCCTCTCCTCTCCTCTCCTCTCTCTCCTCTCCTCTCCTCTCCTCTCTCTCCTCTCCTCTCCTCTCCTCTCCTCCGGTGTCTTCCCTTCTCTCCTCCCCTCTCTTCCCTTCTCTCCTCCCCTCTCTTCCCTCCTCCCCTCCCTAGCTTCCCTCCTCTATTTCTATGTGCTAGCAAATTGATTGATAAATAGTAGCAGTTTTCTTAACTCTGGAAAATAGAATGTCATTACTTGGCTGTGGTGGGAAATGGGGAGAAGGAATGCTGTTTCAGGTCAATGGAGTAATGCAAAGTAAGAAGTTATAATATATAGAGTCCGGGGTTTTCATATGAGTGGGAGGAAGTAGTTACTGTACAGTTTGTGTGGGTACCGTGCCGTGATCGTGCGGTATCCAAGCATTCTGATTGGTTGAGCAATGATTTTGCGATGATTGGTTGAATACAATGTCTTCAATTCCGTACCATGACTGTAACTCCATGCCGTAGGTTTCCCACTCATACGAAAATGACTCTATAACACCAGCAAGTATTTAGTGACATATCAAATCATTACACTATTTAGTCTATTTAGTTGATAGTATATTTTTGTGTTTGTTCAAGCATTTATCAGTAGGTATCCAATGAATCACCATTCTGTCTGGACAAGTTCCTGGAGTAAAAACCCTTTGTATGATAACATAATTAGCATGGGTAAGTCTTTCAAAGATAAAAATTATAATGAAAAAATTATAAAAATTATAATGAAAAAATTATAAAAATTATAATGAAAAAATTATAAAAATTATAATGAAAAAATTATAAAAATTGTAATGAAAAAATTATAATGAAAAAATTATAAAAAAATAGCATTAAAATGGTCTGTGCACATATCTTCCTTACAGGTCTGATAGGAACTACTCCAACTTAGACCTCACCAAACACAATGGGGAGTTTGCAGGTCTTAATCCAACAAAGACAAAAATATAATATTTGAAAAGAGCACACCAAAGTTAGCAAAATTAAAAATTTTGAAGTAATTTCAATGAATAGAGCGAAAGTTATGGGCAACCGAAGTTGCCTTTTTTCCATATGGCGGTGAGCAGACCACCATACGTTTCTTAAGGAAAAAGCCAACTTCGGTCGCCCATAACTTTCGCTCTATTCATCGAAATTACTTCAAAATTTCAATCTCTGCTAACTTTGGTGTGCTCTTGTCAAATATTATTGTTTTTGTTGAATTGAAATTTAAAATGTCACACAAGACCTGTAAACTCCCCATTTGTGTTGGGACTAATTTCCGGTGGCCATTTATTGGTGGGATCTTTCTCCCCTCCCCTCCCCTCTTACACCCCTGCCCCCTACCCCCAAATTCCCATTGTATTGTAATATTGGATATTAATCTTTGATATCTTATGAATTAGTTCATCGTATTCTGGTTGTGATTTATCTCTCTTGTGTATAGGTGCGTCTAAAATGGCCCTTACATTTGATGTGAACACCAGACGACGTATGTTACGTTTCTTGTCCAATTCCGATGTTTTTGCCCAGGATTTTTCATCTCAAGTAAGACTTCTGACTCCCTCGCAAACGTTGTTGGCTTTGTCATCATCATCAACATTTTCCATCATCACTACCACCAACAACATTATCTCCATGGCATTGTCATCACAATTATCATCATCGTCATTACAAATATCAACCACCACCACTTTCATCATCATCATCAACCACTACCACCATAACCACCTTCATCAACCACCACTATCATCATCAACCATGACCACTATCATCGTCATCATCAATCACCACCACCATCATCATCATCAACCACCACCACCTTCATCATCATCAACCATGACCACTATCATCGTCATCATCAATCACCACCATCATCAACCACCAGCTTCATCATGATCAACCTACATCACCACCACTACCATTACCATAGAGATAAAAGATATAGTTGATTATTTTCTACCATACAGAGTCCAGTTCTATTTAATGGGTTTCGTAACGGTGACATCAAAAGTTCTGATATTCGTTTAACGGGATCACGTGTGCCGTGTATGTTTATGGCTCAAGAGAAACCCGTCACGTCTTTAAAGTTGCTGCGGGACGATGTGTACTTGCTGGTCAGCGGGATGGATGAGACGGTGAGTAGATATTTGGTCCGTGTACTGTACAGCATATTAGCTTCCTATGAGGGGAGGGGCACTTTGACGTAGGGTGATACGACGACTTTTGGGACCCTTATAATTGTGATACGACGACTCTCCTGAATAATGTAGAACTGGACACGAGCCTCTGACCTAGGGTAACCTTAGCCTCCCTTAGCCATGGGTTACCTGTGGCGTGTTTGACTATTCGACGTCCAACGTCCCCTCATTCATAGATAACACACGAGCAAACGGTAGGTCATTTTCTTGTTTCAGATTCGAAGATGGGATTTAAGAATGTTAAAAGTCGTACAAGAATACCACGGTCACTGTAATACTGTCACGCTTGGACTACCGTTCTTCGTGGACCCTACTGAATCACTTATCTATGCAGGTAGGTTTCGTTTGCGTAGCTGACATGCGTTAAACGTAACGTATGCTAGAGTCATTTTCGTATGAGTGGGAAACCTACCGTACCGTGACACTCAAATGGCTTCCTTTCTGAACCAATCAAAAAGCGTACAGATGCATGTCATCCAATCCAACTCTTTCAATGTGGCACGACACGGTACCGTAACTTTCCCACTCATACAAAAACGACTCTAAGTGGGAAACATACGGTATGGAGTTACGGTCACGGTACGCGGTCAAGGAGCTTTATTAAGAAGCCCGAGTTCACGCGTAATAGAGCGTCTTATTAAAAATGAATGAATTAAGTATGTACAATGTTCTTTACAGCGGGAGAAGACTCGATCACACGTGTATGGAGTGTCAGTAGTGGTGAGATGGTTCATACGTTACCATTCCCCGTAGACGAGAGTACGCAGTTGTCTTCCATTCCAGCGCTAAGTTATGCAGATGAGTGGGGTGGACCTGGAGGGTTACCAGGGCTCATGTATGGAACCAATGAGATTGTGCGTTGGTATGCTCCGTAGCTATGGTAACGAAGAACTGGTTTTCATCAAAACAGACCAGACGGGTCATGTACATGTACGTCCAGCCATAGTTAAACTATGGTCTAGCAAAACGTTTGAAAGATGTCATGTGACGAGATCTAATGATTGACAGTAGTCATGGCAACGTGTGCATGTAATGCTCACGAACCCTCGGTAGTCAGTTATATCCAATCATTGATATAATGTAATAATTATTCTGGTCCCTGTTGTTCAAAGCGTATTCCTTGGATACGTTGATGCTGTTATCCAATAATTTTATCCACTAGATAAGGATTTAACCAAAGGATAGCACTATTCACGCTTTGGACAACAACCTGGAACGTACAACAGCGACAACATGTTTTAAATTGGTGTATTGCTGGCTAGTTGCAATCAATCCCTGGAGACTTAAAGTACAAAGACGCAGCGGCCATGTTTGTGGTACAAACAAGAGAAGCTAATGAGGAATGCTTTGTTATCGGGATCCAACATGGCCGCCATGATGTCATGTGCAATCCAGCAATATAGCGTATTTCAGATTTCGAACTCATGTAAATGTTTCGCGACCGTTCTTAATACAGGCAACATTGCAACATACATTGCTGGATGTGTTCACCTCTTCAACGAGCTGTGACCATTCTAGTCATTCTACTTCTGCATTTTTTATGAATAAATTGATTTCCCCTTCTACTTCTGCATTTCCCTGCTGACAGAGTCTGCTTTTGTCTTCCTCGGGAGAAAAGGAGACTGTCAGCAGGGAACTTCTGCAATGGTGCACGCAACAAGCTCACGCAACAAATTGCAGAGGGAGACACGCTGAATTTGTGTGGCCATTGCTGGCAATGTTGCACCGTGTGTCTGCAGACATTCATAAATGTTGAGTAACAACTGAGGGTGTCGTGGAAAACAGCTGATGAGACACGTATATATATAAGTTAGTCCCCCGAAAAGGTGCAACACTAAAGGATCATGGGAGTTTCTATTTGCAGCCATATTCTTCATGAACGTCTTGTACTAAACAAGAACATTGCGGTGAAGCAAATTCAAGTGACATTCAATATGAGTTGGCTGAATATTTTGCTTAAAGTCTTTAAATGTCAGGGAATTTGGATAGAAAGACTTTGTAAATAGTAACTCCCATGATTCTCTACGTTCGCACCTTTGTGAGTCAAGGGTGACTAACTTAATTATACAATACAATAAACTTTATTTTAACTCGAATTTAAGGTAGCAAATACATGCTAATATCTTCGAGAAAATTAAAAGTTGAATATAGGTGTATATGTATAACGATGAAATAAATGTGCGGACACGAGTTGATAAAGGAATCAATAAGTTTATGTGATAATTCTTTGTGACTCAAAATTGACTCGTGGTTGACTCGTGACTCGTGTTTGACTCGGGCTCGACTCGTTCTGTGATAGAACTCGTGCGGACACAAAGTGCAACATTTTGTGCAACATTCCCTGCAACATGTATTGTTGCAGCGTGTGTCCACCTCTGCAACATGTTGCAGAAGTAGAATCGAGTCTTACTTCTGCAACATTGCGAGCAACAAATTACGTCGTATTAGCGCGCGCTAGTCAATTGCGAGCAATCAGTTTCATGGGTGGACACGTGCTGCAACAAAATTGCCAGCAATGTTGCACTGTGTGTCCGCACCTTAACTTAGTTGAAATAGGTGTATGATGATGAAATAAATGTTCACATCCGTTTCAAAATCAAATAAATGTTTTCTCTTGCGATTATTAATCCTGCATTCTTATAATTCTCACGGATTTTGAACCAAACGCCATTTTACCCTGAACCGGTTGCTTGAAAATAATAATAAATCGGTTTTTATATAGTCGGTTCTTATACAGTGCATTTGATTGTTTCAATGCGCTTTACAACCGATGGAGGACTTTTTCGAGCTGCACATGAATAGTAGGCACCCTTGAGACCCCGTCCACACTAAGGCCCCGTCCACACTACTCCGTCTTCGTTTGAAAACGCATCGTTTTTATATTGTTCTCTATCCTCAAGGGTGTCGAAAACAATCAGCTCATTACCAGAAACAATAGGAAAATGCAGGTTAGCGTTTTAGTGTGAACGGAGTCTAAAACGCTAACCTATGTTTTCCTATTGTTTCTGGTAATGAGCTGATTGTTTTCGATTCTCTCGAGAATATAGAACAATATAAAAACGATGCGTTTTCAAACGAAAACGGAGTAGTGTGGACGGGGCCCGAGTGTTGGTCTGGCCGGGGCATCGAACCCGCGACCTCCCGCACAAGTGCAGACTGGTGCTCAACCAACTGAGCTGACCGGGAGGCGGTGTTAGCCTTGAATCACATCGATGGAAAAATGGTCAAATACAACACGTCTTAGTTTCAAGGAAAATGAATATTGTTTTATTATAGAGATTTTTGATTAATTCAGCTTTGTTCCAAATGAGATTTGATTTCCATAATTGTGTTTCTTTTTAAATCATCACATCGAAGATATTCAAATATTTTCAAACAATAAAAGTTACAACAAGAAACACTCTTATAATGATATATATCTTGAAACACTCTTCATCCGTCGGGTTATGCCTGCCCCTCTGAAGTTTGCGTGGCCTCAAACTCACGTCTCCACTGAAGAAACTCGCTGAAAGTCGAGCCAAGTCTAATTTTAGCTAACAGTAAAAAAATCTAAAATCATGTCCAGTCTTTCTCAAGTGGCAAACCACAGGAAGACCGCCGCCACGAGAAGGCCTAAATGCATCAGTTATAAATCTACTTTTTTGAGCACACACTTATCACACACTCGTACTGGCTGATCCCAAGCCTTAGCAGGGACAGGTTGTCGATTCTTCGAACACTCATCACAGACTCCCTGCCCACAGGATCGACAATGGTGTTTGTAGTCTTTAGATGTGAATTCCGTCTCACAAATATAACACTCTGTGATCTGGGAGTCTGGGACCCAATAGCTTGGTCTCGCCGCGTCTGTCAGGATTTCCCGTGGATAATCCAAAGCACTCCCAAGAGTCTCCACGGCCGTCTGGACGCCTTCGATCATCTTGCGCGCTGCCCTCAGACCCAGTGTTTTATCGACTAGAGTTTGATCGCTTTCGTCATCTAAAGCGTCCGACAATTGGCTGTTAAAAAAAGTACAAACAAAAAAAGCTTGAGCATCGTGGGAAAGGTGACGTTTATATGATATTCTAACGCAATAGACCTTTTTACCGATACGGCGGCCATATTGAATTATGGGATGCCCAGGGTGCAAGCTAGTAACCATTTGGCCATGAAAAACTACGAAAACCTAATTTAAAGCAATGAATTTGTACAAAATTATACAACAATACACAACACATGTAGATAGTAAGCCATACAACACTATGGTTAGAGTGAAATAGAAAAATAATATATTGACGCGACTCCACACTGTACAGTTTTTGGGTCATTTGCACCCTGAGCATCCCATAATGTTTTAGCCAAAACAATAGAATCCAAAATGGCCGCTGTATCGGTAAAAAGGTATATTCCTTATTTAGTAACAAAATTCCATATTTGGTAGGTGGAGTGATCATATCTTTATTGCTCGTTCCCAGTCTCTAACCTAAGATCAAGGGATGGTTGAAGCTCATCGCCCAGTGACGTGTCATTGAAGCACGTGTCACACACGCGTACAGGTTGCGTACCCCAGCCTCGTTCTGGTACAGGTTTCTGATTGGACGAACATTCATCACAAAAACCTCCCCCACAAACACGACAATGGTGCTTCTTTTCGTCAGCGTTAAATTCACGTTGACAAGACTGACATGCCTAAGAGAAAATACAGTATTAGAATGATGCATTTTAATATACAGCCACTACCAGAGAACAAAAGGTATAAAGACCTGCCTTTCACAAGCCCGCAGACTGAGTAGACATACATTTTCGGATT
>JAUJYZ010000803.1:0-121756 GCA_033675265.1 Actinostola sp. cb2023
CCCCTCCTCCCACCTCTTCCTTTTCCTCTCCTTCTCCTCCCGCCCTAGCCTCCCCCTCCTCCCTCTCCTCCCTCTTCTCCCCCCCTCCCTTTCCCTCCTCCTCCCTCTCCTCTCCTCTCTTTTCTTCCTCTCTCTCCCCCTCTTTTTCTTCCTTCCCTCCCCCCTCCCTCCTCCTTCCTCCCCTCTACTTTTTGCCCCCCATCCTCTACCTCTCCCTCCCCCCTTCTCTCTCCCGCCCTTCCCCCCCCCCCCCCCCCCTCACTCCCCCTATTATTAGAGCCCAAACATAGGACATACTCAACACAGGAAACCCAACATATGTATTGCGCGCGCATGCGCGCTTTACCACAGGGAACCCATCAAAAAAACGACGCAAATTAAATATCATTTTTTGAATTATTTAGTAGCCTCAAAAAGCAATAGTGGGGCTGCCTGTGATTTGCCTTAGGATATAATTTGATTCTATTTAACAATTAGTCACCAAAGGCGAGGTGAATATCGGTGAATAATAACCGAGACGAAGTCGAGGTTATTATCACTGCTATTCACTGAGCCTGAGGTGACTAATTGTTTTAGTAGAATTACACAGGATGATTATTTGAAAAAAGTAAAAAATAAATAAGCATTTAAAGGAAAACAATTTTATTCATATTTCAAAAGCTGCAGCATTTTTCAAAATGCTGGTTTTTAGGTAACCCCTATCGAGAATTAGTATAAAAACAAACTAGTGGTCTATCACATATCCTGCAAATCTGATTGGCTACGCTACTAGGGGTCTAATAGTGATAGTCCCCTAGTAGCGAATCACATAGTAGCGAATCACCATGGTAAACCCTTGGCCGTGAAAGATGAAGCAAGATGGCGGACAAACCCGATAGGTGTTCCCTTTCTCGCTTAAAAAAGAGCTAAAATAGACCGAGAAAACCACATCTCAAGAACAGAAATGGAAAAAAAGCACATAAATATAGACATCTCTTGACATTCAAGCAAGTTTCCCTTTGGCTGACACTGCCAGAAAACTGAGCGAGAAACGATCGTTAAAGTTGAAGATTTTTCAGGCCGAGTTTTTCAAACTTTTAAAACTGAGCAAAGACAAAGCCAAATGGCGTACTGATAGTGAAAAGGTAATATAACGAAGGCTACACCACCTCTCTAGACTCGGTGGTTGTTCATTTGTTATTTGAATTTATGAAAGTTTTTCAACAAAAGCACCACACTTTTTCGTTTAGTCAATTTTCAGGCTATTGTACAATGGTTAAAAATTTGTACTTAATGACCAGCATTATAAAATTCTTCTCTTCTTCTGACCTATGCAAATACACAACAATCGTAAATATTGGGATAAAATAAGTATGCTAGTTTGTTTATACTAAAACAATTAGACAACTCGCCCTCGTTGTCTCATTGTTAAATAGTCCGAAGTCTCGACCAATCAGCGCGCTTGATTTTCTATAATCACCTGTGTAAATTCTACTAATGTTTGATAAGAGATTATCCAATGTTATTTCGACTGCTAGTAAGAATATCTGACAATTGGATAATAACAGAATACTGAAATCTGGAATAGACTTTGATAGTTATCAAACTGTATTGAGTTTGAAGACTCAGATCTTGTTAACTGATTAAGTGGTAAATATATACGTGGCATTGCAGTTTGTACTCTACTGCGCAAGGCATAAGGTCAAGTAATTATTCTTTAGAAATGCTAACGGTTCTTGAGAGATAGTTAAGCTGTATTTGTTCAGCTTGTTGACTGAGTAAACTTGTATGGTCACTGCTGACATAAGACTTAGTTCGTTTGTACAGTAAAAGTACAAAGATTCCAGTTCGCGTAGCGTTACTATGGTAAAACTCTTTAGATAAAATTTTGTGAGATATTATGATTCTTTAGCGTTCCTAGCTTCACCCGATATTACGGTATCCATCGATTCCATATTTTCGTATATTATATTATTACTATATTATTATTATTATATTATTATTAATATTATTATTATTAGTCATTATTATTATATTATTATTAGTATTTATTATTATTATTATTATTATTCATATTATTATTATTATTATTATATTATTATTAGAGTTTATTATTATTAGTATTATCATTATAGTAATTATTTATTTTTTTAAATAAAAAAAATAAAATAAAAAATAAATTATTATCATTATTATTTATTACTATTATTATTATTATTATTATTATTATTATTATTATTATTATTATTATTATTATTATTATTATTATATTATTATTATTATTGTTATTCATTATAATAATTATTATTTTTTTTTAATAAAAAAAAAAATAAAATAAAAATTATTATGCATTATATTATTATTATTATATATTATTATTAGTTATTATTATTATTATTATTATTATTATTATTATTATTTCCAATTTGTTCAACAAACGAAGAAGTACAAATATCAACACTCAACAAGGTTCATTTGGGTTGCTTGTAGTTTTCGGTTTCCATGTTGAATTGAGTCAGTTTCGACTCACCAGGCGAAGTTTTTTACTCTTTCAAAACTTTACAGCTTCCATTTCAAAGAAATCAATCCCTTACGGTGTTATTTAGATTGGCAAAATTGGGACTTTGTAATCGATATAATTGGATAAGGTTGAACGCCAAAATCGAACCTTTTTTCTTGTGAGAATGAATGCGCAGATTTTTCTTTTACATAAATGGCGGGGGAAGCCGCGAGGCCGCTTACAAGAGCGGATATTCAAAAACGACAGAATTAACTTCCATATAATACATAATTATATGGAAGTTAAATTCTGTCGTTATTGAATATCCGAAATGATCTTCTCTCATAACACTGGCATCCAGACCACAGGTAGCCCAACGGGTAACACGTGACAGAAATCCGGATACCAAACGTTCGAGTGCTTTCAAGACTATTTCGCTGTTCGCTCGCAGCAATATTCATCTATGTTTGTTCGCATCGCTTTATGTTTTTAAAGAAGTCAATTACCGGTATAAATGTCACAGCAGTGAGCGAAACAACCAAATGCGAAACAGTGTTCAAGTAAATGGGAAAACGGAGATCTTTTACCGACGGTAGTCCGGCAGAAGGTAGCGCTATTCGCCTTCAATGAGTGCGAGACTGCGTGCGAATAGCGACTGCAAAGCATCTATGGAACAGGAACACACCAGTTGAAAAATTTCCATCCAAACAAAAATTCACAAATTCCTCACATGGATTGAACGTTATCAGTACTGTATTGATTTGTACACATAAATGCAGTTCACCTAAAGCGTGGCTTAAAAGGGTCTAAATTAGAAACGTCCGTTGTTTGAGAGACGGGGAGTTACTTTGATCAATCAGGAACTAAAAGCTTTCCCTGCTCAAAGGATAAATGCAGTAATTTTTCTCTTTTTCTCTTTAAACTTTATTTATACACGAGTTAAAATTAAAGCTGAATGTACGTTTATTCAACCTTTGGGAATGAACACCTGTTTTGTTATCTTTGTCATGGCTGAACCAACACAGCTGTAGCTAGTACGTGAAGTCATTTACTGCAATTCCTACAGGTGCAGTATCTGATAAAACTGTGCGATTAGACGATACGGCCTAACACAGCAACGCCAACAGCACAAAATGGCGCTTCTCGCTAGTTCGTTCAAGCTGTTGGTTTGTCTGTTTTTCCTTTTCAAACCCTCAAATTCTGCCATTGATTGGCTGAAGAAAAGCACAGACGAGATCTTGGAACTGCGTGGTTCAGTGTTAAAGAATCAAAAGGCTGATATCCTGTTTCTGATTGATTCCTCGAACAGTTTGGGGGTTTTTTCTGTTAGAAAAAAGGTTTGTCACAAATCTACTGAGTATGATACCTGTTGGCTACGACGCGACGAGGGTTGAAGTGATCCCGTTTGGCAACAGTGCCTATCGATATATCAAGTTCATCTCAGAACCTGGTCTTGCTAAACACAAGTGCTACTTCAATGAGCGATTCAACTCACTCACGTCTCAAGCAGGCATGACGAATATGAGAGATGCCTTTCAGATAGCCGTCGATGTTTGTCTCGGCAAGTGGCAAGGCGTAAAGAGATCCCCAATGAGCCAGTACAAGACGGTTGTCATACTCCTCACCAATGGCCACTGGAGTTCGCCAAGTGGCGATCCTAGTCCAGTCTCGAGAGCCCAAATGTTGATCCAAAACGATGCCGAAGTGTTTGCCATAGGAGTGGGGAGTGGTGTACAGTTTCACAATCTGCAGCGTTTGGTTGCGAACCAGAAGAACCACAAAACCTATGCCTTCCACTTGAAGGATTTCTCCGACTTCAACCGACTTGCTACTTATATTCGTGGAGGTAAATAAAGCTATCAGTTTAAAGTGTATATGACACGAAATTTTTTCTTTTGAAAATCGATTACATATCAACTGAATATTGGGATGTTTCAGTATTTTGTGATTTGAGCTTCGCATTTGAGAGTTATGCTAATTCGGTGACGTCAGATTGTTTTTTTTCCATAACTTATTTCTATTATTTCAAGTAGCATTCTTTTCTGAAATAGAAAAAAAGCTTAACATCATTTATATAAGTTGTAGAAAACTTTTTGCCAGATTAAAAATGTCAATAATTTGGACAAGGGCGCTTTTGTATAATAAATTAAAAACAATATGACGTCACCAAATTACAATATCACGATTTCAAACCTTTATATCTCGAAAATGCGAAGCTCAAAGCACAAAATACTGAACCATCCTACGATTCACTTCATATATAATCGATTTTCAAAATAAAAAAATTCGTGTCATATACATTTCAACCGCGCAACTGACTTTGTAATTGTTAATATTATGATATATGATGTCTTTTGATTTATAAAATAACATGAATGTACGTATATAACGCGCGCGCTCTGATTGGCTAGAAGTTTCCCAAAAACCGTGTTTGGAAAAGTGAATATAAACATATTCAGCCGACAATTTGCAAGAATTGAGCTTCAATTTCAAACACACCAAGAAACTCGGCGAATCGTCCAATTATTTTTGTCCAGAATAACGAAGAAAACTAAATATAACGGCTCAGTTCTCTCAATTGCATACTAACCGTTCTGTGAATTATTTAGTGTTTTGACGTTTTGAAGAATGCTATCAGTTCTGTCAGAAAATTACAGAAGAATGCTGGTTACACTTCGTTTTGTATTTTTTTCATGATCAATGACGAAGAGTCGTCAAACTTTCTGAAATATTTGACAACTTGATGAATGGAGCACGAAGTCAGGTAGCCAAATATCCACAGTTTTTGTCGTATTTTTGAATCTTTTCATCGCTTTTCTTGACAAGAATGTGTAAACGATGGACATTTCTGAGACATTTGTATATATTTTTTCTGCTTTGACATATTTTACTAGAGATATGAATGTTCAGGTGAACCGGCCGTGTATATTACAAGAATCGCTCTGTTTTCACTGTTTTGTGAGTATAAATACGGTCATTTTCTTGATATTTTCAGTCGTACAATTGAGAAAATATTTGTAGCTATACGGCACAGATAAAAGTTGGCGAGTCGCTTTGCCATTTCGATTTCTTTCGTGAGATTTGATTGGATGATGGGCGATTTCTGACGCAATTCAGGAGAATTGCAAATTTGATCAGTAAAATCTCGCGTAAATAAAGGATTTTCTAAGAAAGAAAATCCTTGTAGTTATTTTATAAAAGCATTAGAAAACGCTTTTCCATGTTCTATGCTCTGATAGAAACGCACGCGGGATGTTGGGAGAACACAAAAAAAAAGCTGTAGAATCACGAACCGTAAACCGTAAACATGTGTTGTATTGCTTGATATAAATTGCTGATGATTAATGACTATAGTGATATAGTGATAAGATGATGATGATGATATCATGGTAGTCTATAATAATCACGATGATTGTTGTATGCAGATCCTTACCAAAGTACGTGGCAAACAGCTAACGTCGACAGATCGAAGTGTAGTAACAAGTGTCACGCTAAAGCGAAGTGCGCATGCGGCCTTGTCTTTGGTTACTATAGGTGCGCATGTCCAGCAGGAATGGCCGGCTCTGGTACAAACGAAGGCTGCAAATGTACGTATATGAATAAGAATAAAAATAAGAATCAGAATAAGAATCAGAATAAGAATCAGAATAAGAATAAGAATAAGAATAAGAATAAGAATAAGAATAAGAATAAGAATAAGAATAAGAATAAGAATAAGAATAAGAATAAGAATAAGAATAAGAATAAGAATTAGAATAAGAATAAGAATAAGAATAACAATAAGAATAACAATAACAATAAGAATAAGTATAAGTATAAGTATAAGTATAAGTATAAGAATGAGAATGAGAATGAGAATGAGAATGAGAATGAGAATGAGAATGAGAATGAGAATGAGAATGAGAATGAGAATGAGAATGAGAATGAGAATGAGAATGAGAATGAGAATGAGAATGAGAATGAGAATGAGAATGAGAATGAGAATGAGAATGAGAATGAGAATAACAATAAACAATAACAACAATAATAATAATAATAATAATAACTTTATTTCTCAAAACAAATTACTAATAATAGATAAAAATAGATACAAATACTGATTTACAAAATGTGAAATGTTCACTTGACTAATGTTATTAAAATATAAACAATAAATATGAATAGTATAATATGAGCAATATATACTTGGACTCTTCAATAATAATTAACTAAAGATATTAAAATACAAACAATAAATATGAATAATGTATAATATAAATATATAATATATAGAGAGAGTAAAATAAATAACTTATATAAAAATATTATTTAGCAGATGGCTCCTACTGTGGTTTCTACATCTAAATCAATGTTTTTAATAATAATAATAATAATAATAATAATAATAATAATAATAATAAATAATAATAATAATAATAATAATAATAATTTAATAATTCCCATACAGTATGGTTGCGAATATTGTATCGGACTTATCATATGCACCGATGCTATGAGTGCGCACAATAGCTTCGGAACGAGGCTCTGCGGGGGTATATAATGCTCAAAACATAAACATGATAAAAGAATAAGTAATTATTCCCTAGTAAAATCTTTGTTTGTGGTTTTGAGTGGTCCGGTTCAGTTTCAAATCGGGATAAAAAAAAAAATCACTCAAGACACACACCATCCCCCAACACACTGTTTGATTCTAAAAGTGGTCCGGTTGAAACCGGACCGAAAAAAAAAAAATTTTCTAAAAATAATAATAATAAATAAAATAATAAAATAAAAAAATAAAATAAAAATTTAAAAAAAATTAAAAAATAAAATCCGTACTGGCGGCTACGGCCCTGTATCGAAACTATTTGAAACTTTGTTTGTTCGCAAATAATCCACACTCAATTGTCCATTGAAAAATCTAAAACTGTTGTCATGAATTGTTCGCCGACAGTATGCCCGCAAGGCACCTACAAGCAACGACAAGGCTATGCCAAAACGTGTGACAAGTGTCCAAAGAGCTCGTCCCACAAGATGACAGGCAGCATTAGTTATAAAGACTGCAAGTGTAACCCCGGATATTATGGCCAGCCGGATTACCTACAGCCGTGCCATCGTGAGTAGAAAATGAAAAAAGAGTAGAGTACGGTGGTTCTAATTGTGAACACTTTTTGCACTTCATGTTATTTCTCGTCAACATATGGTACGATTATCCTGAACCTTTGCTATGAATTAGCTCTACACTTCAGCTAACATGTTGATTAAGTTTCGTTAATTGTATTTATTATTGAACTTTTCTAAATATATTTTATTATATCATGTCCGTTGGTAGTTCTAATGGTGAACAGTTGTTTGTAATTGTGAACACTTTTGGCTTGCTTTTTAATGGCTTAATACTGTGTATTATTATCGATTTCTAGCCTTGCAATTCGATGTACAAGTTCCAAGTTGTCTTAAAACAATATTTATGTTCGTGTTATTTCGATACGAATGCAAGAAAAATGTTAAAACGAAGATAAGTCAGAGGGCAACGCTAAATTACTGACGTGTATGCATGCCGTTCATCACGTTCGTGTAATTGCTAACAACGCAATGGCGCAAATTTGTATCACAAACGCGGACTTCTTATACATATTTCCTTCTCAATATTTGCTATTGTACCACTGTAGGTACATCAGCGGCAATTTTACTCTATATCTTAAGAACTACATATGTTATGAAGTGCCAAGTTATGCGTGAGCATATGCGTGAGCATATGCGTGTTTACAATTAGATGCACATCGCAAAACACGCACAATTTTTCATTCCGATGCTGCTCGTTCATTTTCAACACTTTTCTAAATATTGTTCTGTAAAGAAAAGTGTTATTATTTACCTTTTAGCTCATATAAAAACAAACTCAAAACTTTGCGTTTTTAGAAAGAAAATATGCGAACTTTGCCACTGAGAATCTAAAGGCGCGCTTAAAATTCGAATTTGTAAACAACAGTCGTCAGCTTACCTTGCCGTCAAAGTTGAAATTTTGCGCGGAATAAATGTCAGGAAGTCCAAAATAGCACTGAATGATTGAAAATAAATCAATATTTATTTATTTATTTATTAATATTTGCTCGGGTAAATTATTTTTTGTCGATCTTAACTTTACGGTATAAAAACCGCACTTTTACTGAAAAGTGTTCACAATTAGAACTGTTCACAATTAGAACAACATACTGTACAAACACTGAAACCGCGTGCAAACTATCTATCTATCTATCTATCTATCTATCTATCTATCTATCTATCTATCTATCTATCTATCTATCTATCTATCTATCTATCTATCTATCTATCTATCTATCTATCTATCTATCTATCTATCTATCTATCTATCTATCTATCTACCAATCTATCTATCTATCTATCTATCTATCTATCTATCTATCTATCTATCTATCTATCTATCTATCTATCTATCTATCTATCTATCTATCTATCTATCTATCTATCTATCTATCTATTATTATAACTTGTCATGTGTGGATCATTATCGTTGTCTTGATTTCATTGATTCGCAACATGAAATAACATGACAAGTTCGACGTCTGAGCTGTGGTACATTTCTAAGTTGTTTATTTTTCTGTGTTTGTAGCATTGTCGTGTCCAATCCCTACCGCGCCATTGAATGGTTTTATCGTTGGAGGGAGCTGTGATAACACGTTTGGCAGCACGTGTTCGTACGGGTGTAAAGAGGGATATGTAACAACTGGTACAATAACCAGGCAATGTATCGTAAGTAAGACAGACAAAACCAAGGTTGCATGGAGCGGAGATCTGGTTACTTGTAAAGGTAATGTGCTGTGTTCAATTGTATTGAATCTGCATTAATAGATATAAGTACATGTACAAAGATAGATAGACGAATGGATGAATGAATGAATGGATGAATGAATGAATGAACAGATCAGGACTGATAGACAGACGGACAGACTGATAAATAGACGAACAGACTGATAGACAGACGGACGGACGGACCGACGGACGGACAGACAGAACAACAGGCAGGTAGACAGAGAGACAAACTGAACAGGCAGAGACAGACAGATCAGATAGAAAGGTAGAAGGACAGACAGATAGGTAGGATGGACAGAGACGCAGACAAACATGCAGACAGATAGGTAGGACAAACAGACAGGCGTGCAGACAAACAGACAGATAGGTAGGACGGACAGACAGGTGTACAGACAAAACATACAGATAGGTAGGACAGACAGACAGACAGCAGACAGGTGTACAGACAAACATACAGATAGGTAGGACGGATAGACAGACAGGTGTACAGACAAACATACAGATAGGTAGGACAGACAGACAGACAGCAGACAGGTGTACGACAAACATACAGATAGGTAGGACGGATAGACAGACAGGTGTACACACAAACAGACTGATAGGTAGGACGGACAGACAGACAGGTGTACAGACAAACAGACATGCGTACAGACAAACACACATATAGGTAGGACGGACAGACAGACAGGCGTACAGATAGACAGACAGGTGTACAGACAACTGAACAGACAGGTGTACAGACAAACACACATATAGGTAGGACGGACAAACAGGCGTACAGACAAACAGACAGGTGTACAGACAAACAGACAGATAGGTAGGACGGACAGCCAGGTATACAGACAGACAGGTGTACAGACAAACAGACAGGTGTACAGACAAACAGACATGCGTACAGACAAACACACATATAGGTAGGACGGACAGACAGACAGGCGTACAGATATAGACAGACAGGTGTACAGACAAACAGACAGGTGTACAGACAAACAGACAGGTGTACAGACAAACAGACAGGTGTACAGACAAACAGACAGATAGGTAGGACGGACAAACAGGCGTACAGATAGACAGACAGACAGGTGTACAGACAAAACACACATATAGGTAGGACGGACAAACAGGCGTACAGATAGACAGACAGACAGGTGTACAGACAAACAGACAGGTGTACAGACAAACAGACAGATAGGTAGGACGGACAAACAGGCGTACAGATAGACAGACAGGTGTACAGACAAACAGACAGGTGTACAGACAAACAGACATGCGTACAGACAAAAACACACATATAGGTAGGACGGACAAACAGGCGTACAGATAGACAGACAGACAGGTGTACAGACAAACAGACAGGTGTACAGACAAACAGACAGATAGGTAGGACGGACAGCCAGGCGTACAGATAGACAGACAGACAGGTGTACAGACAAACAGACAGGTGTGCAGACAAACAGACAGATAGGTAGGACGGACAGCCAGGCGTACAGATAGACAGACAGACAGGTGGGACAAACAGACAAGTATACAGACAGACAGATAACCTGCGTAGCGGCTCTCTGGGTTTTGGGGAAGGGGACGGGATGGGACTGGGGATCGAGAGGGGACTGGGAAGATAAGGGAAGGGGAGAGCCTCCTTTTCCCTTCCTTCCTCCTCTTCTCCCCAGTCCCCATTCCTTCTCCCCTCTCCCCAGTCTCCTTCCGTCCTCTTTCCCTCCCAAAGGGCCGCTACGCAGGCTAACAGACAGATAGGTAAGTGAAGCAAGATACTCTACGATAAAGTGAGATCGCTGTTTCATTATTTTAGAAATCACATGCCAGAAGTTGACAGTGCTCTTCGCCGAAGAACTCAATGGCAGGTGTGTCGACCATAACGGAATGGACGTGTCTAGATCTTCAATGAGTTATAGAGTGAGGTGTAGATTCAAGTGTTTGAGAGGATATCGACTTACGGGTGCACTTGAGAGAACATGTCAACTCAGTGGGGAGTGGTCAGACACTCAGACAAAGTGCCATGGTAATTACTCTCAGTATCATTTAATTGTTCGCTTCACAAAATCCATAGAAATTGCACATAGAAACATTGTTAAACTTGAGCCGCAATAATTTCAGCGGTAATCCATGTCTTTTTACAATTCAAACTCAAGTTTCTTCTCCATATAAATAAAAACAATTGAAAATTATTACAGAAAATGAATGTACACAACATTCTCTCTGTTTTTATCGAAAGATAAATTTAGGCTACAGTTCTCTTTTAACCCTGGACATTCGTTGGAATTTTTCAATTTCCAAGGTTTTAAGAGCGAGCGTTTTTCCCGCTCAAACCAGCACGTGACTTTCGCCAAGAAAACTTTAAATTTGTTGTGGGCTCATTGTTCTTATTGTTCTTGATATATGTTTTCAAATGCGCATGCGTTATATTTCGTCCAATTAATCAGCATCGAGCCTCAAATGGCTGCGACCAGAGCCTTCTCGGGAGAGGACCGAAACCGAGGAGTTCTGGCAACGAGAATGGGCTGCAGCAGATAACTCATAGCACGCATGCGCATCACTGATTGTCCTAAAACTCCCGTCAGGTTCCCCCTAAGGACATTTGCAAAGGAGGTTAACTACTTGGTTAATCAGTATCTATTTGTAGAGGTTCGATGTGCCAAGCTAATTAAGGTACCAGTTGGATATTATACACCAAAAGAGCTGAAGTGCGATGAACATTCTCAAAAGTTTGACACCAAATGTATCCACCACTGTCCTGATGGCTACCACATGCACCCAGGCTCCATAGCCGATACTACTAACGCCCGAAAATGTAACTATGAAACCGGTACTTGGGATGGACAGCAACGCTCATGTAAAGGTAAGAAACCACAGGACTGAAATGGTTTGGTCCGACCAGGATGTCAGGACTATTTATAACAGAAAATGACCCATCTTCATTGTGACATTCACAAGCGATCGATTCCTAATCACCATTGATCATACAATGGAATTCCAATAAACGTACGTTGATCACGGACGATCTGAAACGGATGATCTGAGACCGAGAGGAATTGTGGGCGGTTTATTGTGTGATATTAAGCGTGATATCAAGCTTTGATGTAAAGTACATTTTTATTACTGAACGAAATGTGGCTTGCTGCAGATGTAAAGGCGCGCACAATTTGCAAGCACAGGTCACAGTTCACTCAATGTCGATGATGCCATTTTCTGCTATACATTAATAGTCAACACGGATTATGCAAAGTTTAAGCTCAGCCCACAATATCTCGGTCCCAGATCATCCATTTCAGATCGTCCGTGATCAACGTTTATTGGAATAGGTAGGTGTATACTGAGACTTCTGAATCGTACTTACGCAGTCATATTGATAGGTCTCTTCAGTGCGCGCATAACCAGAACTCGATCAGTTGAGTTGTGTGATTCCTTTGTCAAACTAATATCTTCTTGTTTCACAGATCACACTTCACCAGTACTGACTTGTCCAAAAGACCAAACGCTACCCAACGACAAGGGAAAGAACACAGCCACAGTCAACTGGAAATTTCGATTTCGATGATAATTCTCTGAAAGCGGGCGCTCCTGGAATCTCCAAGGACAAATTCACAGTGGTGATCATGGTAAACGATGTCCAGGTCTCCAAGAAGCCCGAACAACTTAAGATCGGCACTCACAGGGTGCTGTACAAAGTCACCGATCTAGATCAGAATTACAGAATTTGCTTGTTTATTGTTACTGTCAGAGGTTCGTAATAACAGAGTCAAAACGGGTCCAAGGGAGATATGTAGAGCCTTCATCCTTCTTATTTGAACTAAACGTTGTCCGTCCCTCTATGTGGTAGTCAGGGCCGTACACAGCAGGGGGACCAGGGGACAGCGCTGTCCCCCTGACAAAGCAAAATCATACAAACGAAATGATAAGAGGACCGTACAAAAAATGTCTGCCGAATATCGTTTGCTGAATACTGCCCCCATGGAATTTGGATTATGTACGGCCCTGGTAGTCACTCTCGTCACAGGGTGGCAAACACCCCCCTCCCCCCCATGATGGAATTTGGGTTATGTACGGTCCTGGTATAGTCACTCTCATCACAGGGTGGCAAACACACACATCCATGGAATTTGGGTTATGTACGGTCCTGGTAGTCACTCTCCTCACAGGGTGGCAAACACACACACCCCATGGAATTTGGGATATGTACGGCCCTGGTAGTCACTCTCGTCACATGCAGGGTGGCAAACACACACCCCCATGGAATTTGGGTTATGTACGGCCCTGGTAGTCACTCTCCTCACAGGGTGGCAAACACACACACCCCATGGAATTTGAGTTATGTACGGCCCTGGTAGTCTAGCTCTCGTCACATGCAGGGTGGCAAACACACACCGCATGGAATTTGGGTTATGTACGGCCCTGGTAGTCACTCTCCTCACAGGGTGGCAAACACACATTACCCATGGAATTTCCTTATGTACGGTCCTGGTAGTCACTCTCCTCACAGGGTGGCAAAACACACACACCCCATGGAATTTGGGTTATGTACGGCCCTGGTAGTCTAGCTCTCGTCACATGCAGGGTGGCAAACACACACCGCATGGAATTTGGGTTATGTACGGCCCTGGTAGTCACTCTCCTCACAGGGTGGCAAACACACACACCCCATGGAATTTCCTTATGTACGGTCCTGGTAATCACTCTCGTCACAGGATGGCAAACACACACACACGTACACACACCTATTTTGCAACAACAGAAGCCAAATTGTGTTACTGAGATAAACTTTGCCTTTATTTCATCAGATACCGAGCCGCCAACGTGTGAATACTGTCCTGGAAATCAAGAAATCGAAGTGACAAACGACCAGCCATATCGAGTGAACTGGAAGAGCCCCATCTGTTCTGATAACTCTGGCATGCCTCTATCCATTACGCCCAGCAAGAGACAAGGTTTTGAAGTAAAACCACCTGCTTTGTACACCATCAAATATCGAGTCGCAGACCAGGCTAACAACGTTTACAACAATTGTAGTTTCGCCATTAAAGTAACAGGTGAGTGTATTAGAGCGCCCAGTGCTCTACGTACTCGCTCTACGGGCTTTGAAGGGAACGAGATACTCTTGATGTAATGATGGTATTAGTGCTGTACCCCTTCAGAATGTTCACAGATCGATACCGCTGTAAAATTGCTGTACTTATTGACAACAGACGCGTTTGTACAGGGTTTGCCTCAAGTGAGTGTAAATAATTCAAAAATATCAACAAGAATACGAAAAAATGTTGACATGAAACAGCCGCACCGGAGGCTGTTATAATAATAATAATATTAGTAATAATAATAATAATAATAATAATAATAATAATAATAATAATAATAATAATAATAATAATAATAATAATAATAATAATAACAATAATAATAGTAATAATAATAATAATATTAATATTAATAATAATAATAATAATAATAATAAAACTTTATTTACACACAGTGTCTACATCATACTAAGAGAGAGCCTGAGAGCCGTGTTACATTGTAATATTAAATATATAATGAATAATAATAATAATAACAATAATAATAACAATAATAACAATGTGTGTAAGAAGTAGGCAACCCTCTATTGTTCTGCTTCATTTCGTTTTCCCCACAAAATTTTGGATTTTCATACTCAGAATTTGTCAAACTATGAACAACATGTTTTTGGAGTAAACTGTACTGAAAAATTATTTAAAGCGACATTTCTTTTGTGTTACAAGATTCCATCCTGCAATCGTGAGACTCCAAAACAATAACCAAGAAATGCTAACAATTCTCCATGTTCCCCACATATAATTTTTATTGCATTAAAATACAGAAGAGGTTTCACTAAAAGGGAATCGATATTAGTAAACTAAATAAAAATAAATTTGCTACCTGCTGAAACTATGGTAGATTTTCATGCAATTGAATTTGGCCTCCCTAACTCTTACTCGGAGCATTACTTAATACTAAGACTAAATTTATCAATATATAATCTACAAACAGATTTAAAACTAGCAAGGCTAGGGGATTCTCGCTTATTTAATGGCAGAGAATTCCAGGCAGCTGCTCCACTGCCAACAGAAACTTCTCTGAATCGAGGCTAACCCTAGCTGTAGTAAATGCGTCTTTTGTCAAGGACATCTCTAAACAGCTAGAAACTGGAGTATTAACGTGAGACACACGGCTAGGGTACTGTATCTCCACCGTCCTGGACGCACAACACCCTAAACTGATTACAAGAGAGAGGCTTTAGGCAGGGCGCGTTCGATTTTAAAAGAACACTTGGACACAATGGGGAGTTTGCAGGTCTTGCGTGACATTTTAAATTTTAATCCAACAAAAATAAAAATATAATATTTGAAAAGAGCACATCAAAATTAGCAAAAATTGAAATTTTGAAGTAATTTCGATGAATAGAGCGAAAGTTATGAGCAACCGAAGTTGGCTTTTTTCTTAAGAAACGTACGCGAGCTTCACCACCGTACGTTTCTTTTAAGAAAAAAGCCAACTTCAGTCGCCCATAACTTTCACTCTATTCTGGAATAAAATTTAAAATGTCACAAAGTTTTTAGTGTTTAATAGCATCCGAAAATATGAACTCCGATCCATTCAAAGCCGTAGGTGTGAGAAACAAACGGAACCTGACGGTCGATGAACACTCTAGTGTCTACACTCATCGATAAACGTATTCTTTAACTGATTCTTTATTCTCTAGTCGCTGGTTGCAAGCCTTTCAAACCACCAAAGAACGGAGCTTCTAAGTGTTTTAAATGGCAACAAACACTAATATGTACAGTTGCCTGTCAAAGCTCATTTGATTTTACATTCAACCCTGCTCACATCTATATGTGTCACACGGGAAGATGGAGTACATATGGACATCCCATGATCCCTTACGAGAACAAACTGCCCTGGCCTGACTGTTCCAGTAAGTAATAATCTCACTTCTAGAATCTTCCTTTGTTAACTTTGTGTATCCATGGATACAGGGTAGCACCAAGAGACCATATTACTTGTGGTCCATGCTCGTGGCGCTAAATCTATTTTTAGTAACAGGAAGACGAGCACACGTCAGCGAAATCTGACTTCCGGCAGAAAAAAACTCTTCCGGTAAAACGCTTAAAAAAGTCTTGAAAAAATACGTAAGCTCGTAGATTTCGGGATGATAACGTTCATGTCAAAAGACGACAGTAAATTGAAAACTGCTACGGTAAAGACAGTAAATTTCAGTCCGGCTTTGAAAGCTGAAAATTATGCCATACTTTACTAGTATTATCGCAGTAGACACATATGGTTCCAATCGGGGCCCTATTTTTGCAAGTACAAGTGTTTTCATTTTGCCATATAACAACAACAATAACAACAACACATTCAAGCAGAGCCGGCGTACCGGAAGAGTTCTTTAATGCCGTAAGTCAGATTTCGCTGACGTGTTCTAACCTTCCGGTTGCTAAAAATAGATTTAGCGCCACGATCATATCCCAAACTTCATTCCGCGCGATTCGCTCTCTTAGTATTATGGTCTCTTGATAGCACACATAGTGTTCTTAGTGATGATTTAATTTGAAACTCAAAATGAAATATCCATTTTTCGGGGGGAAAAATTAAATAGTGTTTTCAATGTTTTCAAACCGGAACTGCCGTATTTTCTAACCAAGCTTTCAAATGAGAAGCAGGCTACTCTCATCAGTGACATGTTCTACTGAAACACCCTTATTTTCTTTCCATAGATCGTGGCAACCCGTCTTCAGTTAAACTACAGTCTAACCCGACTTATTTCTACGATGGTGGTTGTAATGATCCATATGTACAAGCTAAACTAAAGCAAGACTTCATCACCAATTTATATCCACCAAATTCTCCTCCTTTCTTCTGCATGTTTAACCCATATTGTACTGTGCAAAATGTCGTGGTTCACTGCGGGGACGCGTCCTCAAGACGCAACCATCGTGCCAGCACTCGACAGGTGATATATAGCTAATTGCATAATCGTTGTCGGGTTGAAAATCATAAATCATAGAAGCTGAGACTGCAAGGATGGATGGGAAATCATTTCATGAGCCACATACAGATATATTCAATGTTCTCGTAGTTTTGAAGGTTTATGAGCTATTTAACTAAGATCCTACAAGTCTGGATAAAAAAAAGGTCAATGATTTGACGATGTTATTTGAGAGTTTTAATTTCCCAGAATTCCTTGTGGTCATAGCCTTCATGATTTTCGACCCGACAACGATTATGCAATTAGCTATAGTTATGATGTTATGTTGAGTTGCTTCACACACGCCACTCTAGTTGACCTCCACCGAGCACAGTGCTGTTTCTCTTTCTCTAATTTATTTATCTATATACAGTCAATGTCATTAAGGTTGTCCACCTCGGAAAAGCACATTTACACATTTACACATTTGCACATTTACACATTTGCAACATGACGTGTAATATTCGTTTTGCGCGCATGGACCCAGAGTCAATAGATCCAGTAGAAGTATATATAGAAAATGAACTAGAAGTTCTTGATTGAGATGCGTGACAATGGTAACAAAATTAGTTAAAGTGTCAATTGTATTTTTACAGACGTTTCGGGCATAGCCCTTCATCAGTAGAAGTAGAAGTAGAAGTAGAAGTAGAAGTAGAAGTAGAAGTAGAAGTAGAAGTAGAAGTAGAAGTAGAAGTAGAAGTAGAAGTAGAAGTAGACTGCCATAAGAATGCCGCGGCCTTATACAGAACATTTCAGGTGGACAGTTGTATTTCAGCGCTTTTAAAAGTGCAAATGTACAAATGTGTAAATGTGCAAATGTGCTTTTCCGATGTGGACAACCTTAATGACATTGACTGTATACATGTACACCTATTTCAAAAAACGTTGGCATCTGAAATCTGAATCTGAAATCTGAATCTATGACCTAAAAACACTCGTAGCCACACTACGCCAACGCAGGTCTTCGCCTAAAAGTCTTGAAGGCATGCATATTCCAGTAATTACAAGATAGATCACAACTCATACCCACAATAATAATACTAAAGATTTCAGATTCAGATTTCAGATTCAGCTTCAGATTCAGATTTCAGATGCCAACGTTTTTTGAAATAGGTGTATAGCTAATTGCATAATCGTTGTCGGGTTGAAAATCATGAAAGCTATGACCAAAAGGAATTATGGGAAATTAAAACTCTCAAATAACACCGTCAAATGATCGACCTTTTTATGCAGACTTGTAGGATCTTAGTTAAATAGCTCATATACCTTCAAAACTACAATAACATTGAACATATCTGCCTGTAATGCAGGTCATGAACTGATTTCCCATCCATCCTTGCGGTTTCAGCTTCTATGATTTATGATGTTCAACCCGACAACGATTATCGATTAGCTATATAAGAGAAACCTGTTAGATAGAGACTAGAGCCAGAGTCTCTCCAAGTATAAAGGTCGTCTTCACTAGTGCCCAGTCGTCTGCACCCCAAAAAAGCACAGTTAACCCAGAAAATAATGTGACAGTTTTGATGTGTATATCATGACATCAATTTGTCGTCTTCATCGATCAAAAATGTTGAATCAAATATTTATTATTGTCCATAATTATAATTATTAATTTATGCATATTTACAATCCGGTACGCAAAAGTAGCAATGACTTACATGATCCCATTGCAGTTTACTTAAAAGGTACATGCAGTAAATGTTGCGCGGAGCGCGCTGAAAAACTACTATATTGGGTTCCCTGTGTTTTTACGCACGGAATCGCTTACGTTAATTTACGTACATTCAACAAGGTATATTGTGATATGTACCCATTGAACGTAAACCCACGAAATAACGCATATAATAATAATAGCTTTATGATCCAAGCCGAAATTACAGTGATTTGTGGGGGGAATATTCAACTGGCCATATCTCAGCCGCTATTTAACCGATTGCTCTCAAATTTGGCATGGAAGCTTCTTTATTGTAACCTGAATATCAGCCATCTCCTCTGGGTCAAAATTGTCCCCGAGCGAGACGTCTGAACTCCGAAGTCGATAATCGTGTCCAGTGACGTCACACTACGCCGGTTCCGGGTAGTGTGTTCTGATTGGCTCACACGATAATTTATACAAATTCGTTGGGTTTCATGCAAGATGGAGGGTGTGTTTATTTCCAAACCGCCGTTCGAAACGTAAATCCCTTGGTTGGAATAACAGGGCTGTATCCACCACAGCAAGAAAAACCTCTTTATGAATTTATTAACAGAAAGAATATCTACTGTTAACCTTCCGACTGGCTACGGAAAGTCGCTTATCTTTCAATTGGCTCCACTCGTCGCCTGCAGCGAACTGTCCCCGTAGAAACACATGTAAACTTACTTGTACTTGTACTACCAAGACGAAGGGCTGCAATAAATAAATTGTCTTTCTTTCCCGCTTCTTCTAGGGAATTCGTCTACTAGTCCTTTGCAGTGTCCTTGGCATTGATATTTGAACATGGATTTTGGCGATACAACGATACGATTCTATCTCATAACGTGTTTCACTACTAGTCATCGACAAGATTTACAAAATAACATTATTTCTAATAATTTCTTGCACATAAATTAGATGACGTCATTGGACACGATTATCGACTTCGGAGTTCAGCATCTCGCTGGGGCGAAAATGTTGACCCAGAGGAGGCGGCTGATATTCAGGCTATCTTTATTGATGTTCTTTCAAAATTGTTGATCGAAAGTTGATAAAGCGAAAATTATTGTTTTCGTGACGTCACACCTCGGTACTCTATTACATCACACAGTGTGTTGATATATATCGGACGTCACACGAAGTGAACTCACGCAACTGAGGTATTTTCGATCTCACTCTCGCTGTTGTATAAACTCTTCTCGCAATAATGTGCAGCGTACAGCAGATTGCAGTCAATGTACTTATATTTTTATTTTCTATATTTTCTTACTCACTTGTAAAGAGCATTGAGATTTATATGTAATGCGCTTTTTCAAGAATTAAATTATTATTATTATTATTATATATAATTAATCTGCGACATATTTACTCGTTATCCGTCTATTTGCTATGATACATTTGCGATATATTTACCCGGTGGGGACTCCCATGTGAAAGGGTCGGGGATGATCGTCGTCTCTGCGATATATTTACCCGGTGGGGACTCCCATGTGAAAGGGTCGGGGATGATCGTCGTCTCTTTTAGGGGTGTAAATTACGGGTTTTGGTATCACTTAGGGTGTAAGAAATAAAAGATGACCTCATATTGTGTTGGTGGTCTAGACCCAGGAGCTCTAGTTAGGTACGAGAATGGACCCATGGGCAAACTACAAAAATCCAAAACAACATGGCGGATGGGCATGCGCAACTAATATATACAGTGCAAATAAAATATTATTATTACTATTATATTTGTAATATAACTATAAGGTTATCATACGGTTTCGAGTTCACGGGCGAGTGCAATTTGAGCTCTTTGAAAAACACACGAGTGCAAATTATTCCAAATTGAACGAGAAATCGTATGATTACCAATTAATAATATTCATGAAAAATAAAAATGTCACTGCAGTGCAAATTACTTTTCAACTGCACTGCTCTTAGCCAATCAGCATCGAGCATTTTTTTCATGAATATTATTATTGTTATTATACAGCCAATTGCAAAAATTCTGTAAATCAAGTATATCAGTATTATTTTAGAGTATTTCCACAAAATATGCAGCAGAGACTTACAAACAACAAACTAGAGACAAAATTACATAACATTCTAGAGTTTCACCAATGTTGCTTGCGTGAAACATCATTTAGGGGACTTTTTCGATTACCCATAATGCACCCGATATATGGATATCAGATATACTTGATTTACAGAATTTTTGCAAAGGGCTGTACCTTTCTGAACAAAACAATATGGCAACTTTATGTCTTAATGACATTGACTGTATATTGTCTCTAGAGTTGTTACAGATAGTTAATTCACATATTTGTACCCTTGCTTTCGTCTTTTTCAGACATAAGTGTGCTCAACAAAGTCAAAGACAAACCATATTGTCATCGACCAGTAGACTGAGAAAACTGCGGGCAAAGTAACACGATTTTAATGCAAAAAATCATGTTTTGTCAATGAATAATTGGAATTATGTGCTATTAAAATGTTTCAGTGACGTGAAATGTGTGATTTTCTACATTTTTATTGTTTTAAATCGGTATTTATACTGCACCAACATTTTGTACGATGTTCGCAGTTCGGCCGTAAATTTTCCATGTATTTTCCTTATATTTCCTATATATATTTCCGCATTTTCCCCATATATATATATCGTATTTTCCCCATATATATATACCGTATTTCCCCCATATATATATACCGTATTTTTCCCATATATATATACCGTATTTTCCCCATATACACCTAACCAAATAAATTCTGCAACTTTAAGATATATATATATCCTTTGTTCTCGAAGGAAAAACAATAGAGAAACAAAAGACATATATATATCCAAAGTTGCAGAATTGTTTTGGTTAGGTGTATATATACCGTATTTTAATTTCCCCATATATATATATATACCGTATTTTCCCCATATACACCTAACTAAAAAAATTCTGCAACTTTGGATATATATATGTCTTTTGTTTCTCTATTGTTTTTTATTCGAGAACAAAGGATATATATATATCTTAAAGTTGCAGAATTTATTTGGTTAGGTGTATATATATACCGTATTTTCCCATGTATGTTCCGCATTTTTACCACATATTATTACCGTATATTTTCAGGGGGGGACGTCTTTGGTTTATATTTTCCATATATATTTCCACATTTTATTAATACGGCTGGATATTTTTACGAGTCTTGCCTGTAATAAATTGTTTATTATACGACAACAAAATAAACCCCCCCAAAAACGTCCTTTTCTTTGCTTATTTGTTAGCGTACAAAAGCTGTTTTTGTGATTTGTTTGCGAAATGCGTGCGCTATCACACAATCGATACGCCATCGAGCGCGCGCTCGAGAGATTTTTCGTTGGCTTTTTCACCAAAAAGATTGGATTTTCTTCATATTTTCTATACAGATATCATTAAAAAGTAGTTGTTTGTTTCCCTATTCCCTTTAGAAATACTTTTCTGTCGTTGTATAGTGATTTTTCTTTTTGCAAAGAAAACCAAAACTGGTACAAAATATGCTGTGTTCAAAACCGGTTTTACCGGGTTACAAGCCGGGTAATACGACAATCTGCATGGGTAATACGCTCGGATAGTGGAGGATTTTGTGCCCTTTTATGGTAAATTTACGTCACAGTCGTATAATAAATTTCCATATTCAGCCCCCGTATATTTCCACATTAGTTCCGCGTATATTTCCGTATTTTCTCCGCATATATTCCCTATTTTTATCGTATATATTTTCCGATATACGGGCCGCATTTTTCCCAGATATAAAATATCTGCAAAATATCTGCATATTTCCGCATATTTTCCGTATATTTCCCATATATCCGATATATGGATTAATATATGGCCCATATTTTTACCATACTAAAATCTCGATATATGGAATAAACCTGTCCGCATAAAACCCAGTTTACCCACATATTTGCCATATTCAAGTCCATATATTTTCCATACTTGGCTTATATATGGCCCATATGGGAGCCTCCCCCAAAAGTTGAGCCTGCGATTTACTTCAGCGGTAATGCAATGAAAGTTTACAGCTGAGAGAGCGAGTGATCCCAAAAACCCTATAACTGTACTTGTGGATTACTACCATGCCCTCCCCCAAAAGTTGTGAGCCTGCGATTTACTTCAGCGGTAATGCAGTGAAAGTTTACAGCTGAGAGAGCGAGTGATCCCCAAAACCCTATAACTCGTGGATTACCACCCCCTCCCCCAAAAGTTGTGAGCCTGCAATTTACTTCAGCGGTAACACAATAAAAGTTACAGTGAGTAATACCAAAATTGTCCCAATGTCATCCCTATAACTCCAGGATTACATAATCCACGAGTTAAAAATAACTACTGAATTTCATAAGGGCGTGATCATTTAATGATGGACAAAATCAACCACCATTACAGATTTAATGATTTCAACAGATATCAGTTTATAATACTGGTAGTTTATATCATCAGAATATACTATTATTTTGATTTACATGATTTATACATCAGTCATGAGATTCTCCATAATCTTGGAGCTTTGTTCCCATGTCGTCATCATATCATGTAAATCTAGTTTTGCAGTGAAATATAACTACACTGAGTCAACGAGGGAAAGGGAAAAAGAAAGAAAGAATGGAAATAAGCGAAGGAAGGAAAGAAGGAAAAAAGGAAAGGAAGAAAGAAAGGGAGTACTAGAAAGGAGGAACGTGACAAGAGGGGAGAAGTAGTGAGTCAGAGTGGCAAGTCGGGGTATGAAGGGTAAGGAGAAAGAGTGTTGAGAGGTGGAGAGGGGAAAGGGGAGGAGAGATATGTCAGACTGGAGATGACAGAAGAGTGAGAGGGGGGGGGGGGGGGGGGAATCCCGTATAAAAGTATTGGGGATGCTTGTCGTATCTTTCAGGGGCTAAAATAAGCAATTAGGCATCTTTTAGGGTATGAAATGAACATTTTGAACCTCCCTCTTACTGTGGTATATTTTAGGGTGTTGAAAAAGAAAATCAATGTATATTCAATATAGATAATACTATAGTCAGGTAACCAGATGCATGTCAACAGTATTTTAATTGAATACTAAACCCAGCAAACAGTGTGTTAAGTTTATGTATGGTATCTTTTAGGGGTTACAAAACTATGTGCCACGCCCATTAAAAACACTTCCAACATCTTTTAGGGGTATTAAAAAAAATGTCTGACAAGCATCTCAGATACTACGGGAGTCCACCTCACCGGGAGAGTGAGTGGAGAAGGGATAGGTAAGTAATAGATTGGAAAAGATGAAAGAGGATTAGAGAAGAAGAGGAGAGAGTAAGGAAGAGGGGATGGGAGGGGATGGGAGAGGATGGTAAGAATTATGAGAAGAGAGAAGCAAGAAATTGGACGTCTGTTACATTAAGAGTAAAGAGGAGAGGTGATGGGCCAGCGAGAGAAGGAAGAGGGAGGGAAAAGAGTTACAATAGGAGGAAATGAATGATAATCAATTTGATAAATCCTAAGTACATAGTTATAACTGACTATTTACTGGTTCATTAATCTTTTGTATTGCCTTTCTTACATCTTCTACTTCTACATGGTCACCAAACTCTTTCTCTTGGTGTTGTAGCAGGATTCCCTCATCACCAGCACCCATCACAATCACACCACCTAAAATCCTTCCTTCGCCTTTGAAATTTCCTTCAAAGCCTGCGTTTGTTGATCTAAAATATGACTTCCAAACACTAGGGCGAAATAATCCTGTGGACAAGATGCATAGGTGAGAGTATTAGCCATTTCGGAGTTGATGTTTGAAAGGAATTGTGGGGCTGTTTTGAGGGACAAGCCAGCAACTTGAATAGGCCCTTTGCAGTTTACAGTCACATGCCAAAATATCGCTAGTCTCCCTCGCATCCGTCTTTAGTTCCGTCACGCAACGCTCCCGGCCGAGAGCGTTGCGTGATGGAACTAAAGACGGATGCGAGGGAGACTAATATATCGCTTGAATAACGAATAAACTGAGCCGAAGATCCCATGGGAACGGCTCTGCTGACTGGCAAACAAACTTTGAGACGTTGATTGAGAAAGATTAACAAAAGATTAACAATCAACTGAAGGTTGAGAAATAAATGTAGCATTTCAAAACAGATTTCTTTACTGTCACTACTGATATCATGTAAGATTCTTCAAATAAATAAAGTCAGATTTTTTTGCCAGTCAGTACAACCACGTGATCGTAATCCTTTAAAATGATAGTGCTGAATTCATGTAGATATCTTACCACTCAAAAACATGTATCTTTCTTCTGGCCCATAAAATTGTCTCTGTAAATCATATACATTTAATACATTAGAGAACATTAAAAGGGTGGATACATCTTCAAAGGAAATGGTTAGATACAATATTATATACAGTCATTTGCAAAAATTTTGGCCGCAACGATATATCAATATATCAATATATCGGGTGCATTATGGGTAATTAAATAATACTATTTCGAGTTTCCTAACTTATTAAATGAAGCAAAATACAAACGTAAGACTAAAATAAACATTATACTAATTAATTCTACCAACTTTGCTGGCATTAACCAGCTTTAAGGGGAATTTTCGATTATTTAATTACCCATAATGCACCTGATATATTGATATTTCTTAGCGGCCAGAATTTTTGCAAATGACTGTATATGCGGCAAGGTCTTCAGACAATGGTTGTTGATTTCCCCCTGCTGCTGCAGAACCTGGAATAGTCCCCTTCACAGTTCCCTGTGCCATCTTGAAAGGTAGCCATGCCTTTGCATCGAACCGAGACAAACGGTGACCTTGCAATGATAGAGACATGTGAATAATTGTCCAAGGTGTTAAAAAAGGTCTCTATCATTGCAAGGTCACCGTTGGTCTCGCTTCGATGCAAAGGCACAGCTACTTTTCAAGATGGCGCAGGGAACTGTGAAGGGACTATTCTGACTTTTGCAAATCCTACGAAATGCTGCGAGACAGAGAATATCTGACACCTTTCCTATTGTCTCTAATAACACTGTTTATTTGTGTGTGTGCTGGATATGGAATACCTCACAGGGTAACTACATTGTACATGTAAATGTATATGCTGTAGATTGATTTTTGTAGAGTGATTGCAATAAACCCGTGAAATAAAAATTAGATGTTAGTGTGTCAGTCAAATAGTCACAAAAGACAACATGGAAATAAAGGGCAAGGTCTTCATATACATGTACATGTAGCTGCACAAATTGTTCTGGCTATTGTTTTTTTTATGTAGAAAAACAATACATAGAATGACAATAGAACAATTAAGCCAGAAATATTGTGCAGCTACACGAAGACCTGACCAAATAAAGTCCACTAGTGTCTATTAGTCTACTAACTATTTCATGGGTTTATTGCGATCACTCTATGTTAATTGTTCATGCATTTATAGTTAACCTGGATTTCAATTAGCCCACCTACACCATAGCTAACATCCATAGTACATCATTATTGAGAATACCCTCAGGATACTTGGTAACTAAAGGCCTATGGCAAACGTCGAACTAACCATGAGCTTAATTCAGTCCAACCTATTAATTTTGAAATTGGCTCATGGTGAGAACGTTGTTTTGTGTTTGACAAGGCATTTGTGTGTTGTGGCAGGTTAGCTCGATGTTTGCCGTAGGTCTATAAATTGTACATGTAATTATGACATCACTCAGTAATACACTTGTAAAATCACCTTGGAATCCAAGAAGATTTCCCCATTGAAATATGGCTGGAATGCTCTCACTCCTGTTTTTTCATGAACAATGCCAACTAGAGGGACACCAAGTTGATCTAGTTCAGGTTTTAGAGAGGAAAGCGCTGAAGCTTCCTGTGGGAGTAAGGAAGTCTACCATGAAATTACTATGGCTAAATAAAAGTGACATACAGTATGTATAATGCATGTGTATGTGTGTACATCAATTGTAAGCTTTTGCAGGGACCACGGAGGGGTGGGGGCAGTTAGGGCTACAGCATAGCCCCAGCTACAATGTATGTATCACTTTTTGGGGAAATGTGCCAAAAATAAACTTCTAAAGTAAAGACTCCTGTCATTGAGTGTGTGTGTTACAGTTATGGTTGATTTAGCCCTACCACTTTTTAGGGTGCTCCTACATTGTAGCTCTGTCCCTGTTTTGGCATTATTATTATTATTATTATTAATATTATTATTAGGGAGATGCGGCCATGTAGTATATACCTCTCTGCACAATGGTCATCCAGGCCGTCTGATTACCATAATAACAGCCCCTGCCTTTCTCCACAACTCTGTAGCTGGTATAAACGTGTCTGATCCATCAAGTTTCTGGACTTGTATACTACTAAGGTAGTTATAGTCAGCCATGGGCATGTTCTTGAACCAGTCTATATTAGCTACGATGAGGCCAGCGGCGACAGCAACAGTTCCACCAGCCAATAACCACGCCATGACTTTTCTTTTTGAAATTCTAGCTAATTATTGAACATAAAAATAAAATGTTATTAAATTAATGAATACCCTTAAATATAGGCCCCGGTTGCAGGAAAAGTTAATAGCGCTATCCACTGGATAACTCTTATCCAACAGACAAAATTGATGCAGTTATGCATGGATCAATTCCAGTGTTACCATCCCCTCCCTGGGCTGACCACCGGGGATTTGTAAAAAAATATTCTTGGGACTACAAATTCCCTGCCCCTGGACCGCCAGAAATAACAAATTCCCCACCCCAGGGCAACGGAAAAGCAACCAACAATTGAATATATTAAAGGCATGTTTAATAATCAAGCTGGTAACAGCTGGAATTGATCCATGCATTATCCAATCAATTTTATCTGCTGGATAGGACTTATCCACTGGATAGTGCTATTCACCTTTCGTGCAACCGGGGCCTGTATTTAAGAGTAATCAACTTAGTGCTTATAAATGCAGATTTGGCTGATAACAAATGATGGATTCTTACCCCTCCCCCCCTAATATTCTGATTCACAGAGAAAAGGGAGGGACCAACACTAAAAATAAAAATAATTTAATAATAATAATAATAATAATAATAAAAATGCCTGCAAAGGAAGCTAATTTTAATGAGTTTTTTTTCTTGTTTTGGTGCCCATGACCTTTTAATAGAGCGGGTGCAAAGTCCACTGTCCCATCTCCAATTTTCAGACCATGTGACCATTCTTCCTATTTTTTTTTTAATAGAATGTTTGAAAACTAAAACCAGTAACTGTTTTAACTGTTAAAAAAAATGAACTGTAAAATTAATTTTGAACCAATTATAAATTCAGAAATTTTAAACATATACACCAGTTACATGTATAAAGTTACATAATCATAAAATAATTAACTTAGACATCCATCACCTAGGAGCTGCCTTTCAACTATTGATCAGTATCATAATATCATAGTTAAACGTATAGTAATAAAGCTTGAATCATTGTATTACTATGATATTTGCATTATTATGATCCAGTTTGTCAAACTTTGGACCTGTCCGGCCGGCATATGCAAACGGTTGCAACATACATGTACATGACGCAGCTATACATCACGTGTACATTGCAATGTGTTAAGCTAAATAAAACACCTCAGTGTTTAAATATAAACTCAATATTGACCAGAGGAAACTCTCCAGAGATATCTAGAGGTCTGCAGCACGAACTAAAATTAATACTTACATATTTTCAGTAACATTTAACTGAACCATTTTGTGGGGTATTTCTTGGTTCGTTCTCCGAGGCTTGAAATACCGTGGATTCCTGGTACAAGAACTGACCAATCAGAATCGTTAATATTTCATTCTTTTGTTCATTCCACCAATCACAGCTCTCGTTCTATAATCCTATTGTACTTTTGACCAATCAGCATCGTCGTTGCCCCAGTGCATTATGGGTTGCTTTCTTTACCTTTTAGAAGCGCGTGATTTTGAACAACAAGATGTCGCCAAAGTGGTTTTCAAATTGTATTTCTACTATGGCTTTTATCGCGTTTTTTTTACGCTTACAAGACGCCTTCCTCGAACCTTTATAACTGAGCTATACATTACAGGTGAGGTGCCTTTGTTTTAGCCGACGTTTGTGATCGAAAGTGTCGCTTGAATGTGAAGTTTCTGAGCCATTTTCGGCCAAGAAAATTCATCTCTTTGCAGTGACTTCTCTCTGGATTTTCCCGTTCGTTGTTTGCTTGGTTCTCTCGTTTAAAACTCCGAAATGAAGGACAAGGTAGAGCTGTAGACCTACAGTGGATCTTTGTTGGAAGACACGTTTGTGGTGCTTATTTTTCGTGGTTAAAATTCAGTGTTTTGGTAGAGTGTCGTGTAGTAGTCTATGTTTACAAGACATGTTTTGTGTCGTGAATTTTATTGTCTTGTCCTTCCTTCTCAAGGTGTCTGTCAGCTTTATGTCCTCAGTTGTATCCTTTGCCATATAAATGGTGACAATCATTAGCTCAATTTGAGTCGCTTGTGTGTTTTAAGTTGGGCCAAATGTACTGGCATCCTTCGATATTTACGTTGACTTTGGTTCAGAAAATCTGTGAAAACCAAAATATGCTGCAAAATGTGGCGATTTTCTAAGCGAAATAATTATATTTGTTTGAGCTCCGTCATTGTTTAGGATACTAACACGTACACTTGTTTAATGCTTTGAAGGATTAAAATCGCAGACGGTACCATACATGAATTTTTTTGTTTTCATTGTTCTCAATTTTTTTGACCCAAAGCTTTGTATCTCGCTGCCGTATTTTCAATCCATAAAATATAATTCCAGTTGTTAGCTTTTCAGCAAGTTTTTACAGATGAGTCAAATTTTGTTATAATACACATGCAATAGGTTCATTTTAAAATTCTGAAAATCACAGATCTTAAGTAGTTTTCTATCAATGCTTAATCTAACAAAAAATTATATTACATGAATATAGATTTTTAAATATTTATGTCTAAAATGTACATACATGTACATACATGTAGATTGAATCATAAAGCATTTCAGTACATTTTGTGGGGGATTTAGCGTAAGCAATCAAATGGTTTCTAGTGCATTTTAAAAAAAAATTGGTGGGTGTTATTACTCGGCGTGGACTGCCTGTGGCAGACACCAAGTTTTAAAATGGGCTTTTTAGTTTTGGAAGTGTCCAGTCCATCCCGGCCACAGGAAGCCCAGGAAGAGCGAGAGAACGGATGTCATTCGAAAAAAAAAATCGATTTTCTGGTCCGTTTATAGTGAAGTAAATGACCTGAAAGCAGGTCACGACACTGATAGATTGCCATTCTATTACATATCAAAAGCTCTTGATTGAGTGAATCGAGAAAGTATTTTATTTTCGGCTGAAACCAAGTCTTGGTGATCGATTAAGGGACTTGTTGCCTTGCCTACAAGTGAGCACTCAAAATATATCGATCCCAAAACACACTAAATAGACCTCTCATCCTAAGTTTTAACTCCTAATTATATTCAAGAAATAAATATTAGTAGTTTTTTGAGTGCTGTGAGGTGTTTTTACCTAATTATATTCAAGAAATAAAGATTAGTAGTTTTTTGAGTGCACCTCACAGCACTCAAATAACTACTAATCTTTATTTCTTGAATATAATTAGGAGTTCGATATTCTTAATAAAACCCATTCCTGAAGCGAAAATCGAACTCAACGCTTACCATGACCACAGGAAGCCCAAAACATCAGTTTAGACAAAAACAGAGAATGGTAAGCCTGTGGGCTAGAGATTGCCCGGAGTTCCAGCTGATCATCCTACATGCCGAGTAAACGCTCAATGAGTGTCTAGTATATTTTTTTAATCCATAGGGTGAACTCATTTTGCCCTATTTGTAAAGTGCGCAAGTTCAAATTAGTTGCATCAGACAACCATGTGATTACCAAGTACTATTCATGATAACCTATATACTAATCTGTACTGATGTTACATAGATATGGACTGTGTTATCTTGTTGTACTATTATTAGCCATTCAGAATCAACCAATTGAAAGCAATTATTGTTGTTGCAGACATGTGTAACCATGTGTTATTTAACAAATAGATTCCATTTTCCCGTGCGTCTGTACTCTTATACAATGTAGATGCACAGATGACATCAAAATGTGGTGAGCACAAAAAAGTACGCCATGAGATGAAGTCGAGTGGCGTGACTGAACATGTTTTCACCACATTTTGACGTCTTCTGTGCATCTACATGTATAAGAGTACAGACGCACGGGAAAATGGAATCTATTTGTTTTATATAATATCTAGATGGCTTAGTATTATTCATTTGCTTTATGACAGATTCTTCACCTGTAAAAACGGATAGAAAAGAGCGTACTACCTAGTCGTTAAAAAGTACAAAAATAACGAAAACAAATGAAATATTTCATAAAACTTAACTTTATTATTTATCTCTTTACCTTATAAATCTTTCTTATACTGCAGAAAGCCATTTTCCAGATTTGCAGCAATTTTTCTTCTTCTTTTGACAGTCATATTATAAAAAACTGCCGATCGAGTGACAAAGCTAACACTGAACAAAAAGCTCAAAAACATCCCCTAAACATAGCTCAATTACCTTGAAAACCCACGCAATTTAAAGGATAATTTTTGTGAACAGCTACATGAACATTAAATCTTACGGTAGTTTGTAATTTTGTAGTCCTGAAATCGGTAAACATCAACTTGATCTGGTTTCAGCAAATTTCCAAGATGGCGATTTGTGATGACGTTATTCAAAGTTTCAGCCAATGAGTGCGTGTTATTTTGTAGTGATGTCATCTGTGTGTCTGACCTCTAATAACACATGGCTCTCGACCATTCAAATCGCGCGTAATATACCAATTATTATATAAATACATGTAACACTGTAGTTCTTATAGGATTGTTTTATTATTTCAATATTACTCAGACTCAGAAGTTCAAATGCCAACTTCATTTCTGGGGGTTGGACTTCTGTCAATCAATCTATGTCATGTTGAACAATTTCAGTGGATGTTTTCAGAGATGGCGCTCTACAGCCAGCTTTAATTTCACTCTAGTGGCATCGAAAAGTTTGATTGACAGAAGCCACTGCAGTTTTGTCCCAAATACTTAATAATAATATTTTATTATTCATATAGGCTTTGATATTTTTTATTATATAGTTAGCATTTATTATGTTCTTCATATTTTAACATCTAGATATATATATTTTTCTTTCTCATTCTTAGTTTTAGATTTTTTGAATTGTATATATGGGCAATTCCACATGAGAGAAGGAAAAAATGCATTTCTCAGAACTTGTAAAACTGAATGAATTTGTTTCAAATCATAGTCTTTAGTGTTCAATGTTTATGAATTTTATAAAATTTTCTTGGTCTGACAGTCAGGGGGGACATCAACACAGTGAGAGCATATGGATATTTTTTGGTTATAATTTGCCCTTAATTAGAGCAATTTGAATTTTCTTAAATAAAAGCAAATAAAACCTACAGCTAGGAGTTGTATGTAAGGTTGGTAAACATATGTGATGGTCTTTCAAAATACATAATCTTGGGAAGACTCCTCAAGCATTAACAATTATTTGGGGGGGTATGAATTTCGTTACAGACGTTACATAGCCAGACTACAAAAATATGATTTTTTTTTTTTTTTTGTATTGCAAGCCAAGCCCAAGTCTTCTGATTGTGGTTTCCCTGGTTCTCTTTTGAAAAGTTATAGGAAACAAAAATATGACAAGAGATTAGGTACAGCTCTTTAAAAAGTTACTGAAATCATGTTACAGACGTTACATTTTTGGTGTTACAGACGTACACAGATATGATATTGCATAGTAAAAAGTACATGCTTTCTTCACTGTTTTCATAAAGTCACCTAAACCTTGGTACCTTGGTAATTTCATCAACAGAGCACTTTTCAAACCACCATGGAAGGGTTTTTACCACAAACGAAGCTTGAGAGGATATATGATCTTCAAAACTAGTTTGATTATAGCCACTTGTCAGTGTCTTTATATTAAATAATTATAAGGTGGAAAATTAACCTATTCAATAAGCTTAAGCATTACAAATGGGTTGACAAGTTGAACAACAATATAAAACATACATTTTTCTAGTGTTCATATTATTTTACCTTTAAGTTTCATTTCATAAAAGATCTATATTTCGTACAGTGTAACGTCTGTAACAAAAGCTGTAACGTCTGTAACACCAAACTTTTCTTCATTGCTCAGAGTGAATAGAATAATCCTAGAAAGTTTACTGTTTATAATAAACTTCAAACATATAGCAAGAGCTCCATCACCAATTATGGTTTTAAAGGTTATTAAATTCACAGAAATTTGTGTTAAAATACAATAACCTGAAAGTATGGGTGATTTTACTGTAACGTCTGTAACGTTATTAAACTCTCTGTATATAAGCAACTTGGGAGACTTGACATAATATATTACCTTATACAACTTCACTCCCCCCTACCTAACAAATCTAGACAAAAGAAAAATCAAAACTCCCTTTGGCCATCAAACTGTACTTAAATAAATTACAAAATCTTGTCTGAAGTGTAACGTCTGTAACGAAGAACTGACCATATATATGTAAAGCGCATTTGGGCATTCTGGAGAGTGCGCTATATAAATATTAAATTATTATTATTATTATTATACTTCAAACTCTTATTAGTTTAATTGAACCAGTTCTGCTGATTAATGTATTGTGCTTAAATAAAGTTATTCATTCATTAATTCTAACTTTTTTGGTCAGTGTGAGTGATAAGGAATCAACTGTTTGTATTGCATTTAGAATGTACTACATGTATTTGTAATATTTGTTTGCTATGGAACTTGACTGTTGTACTGCTACATGTACATTGTACATAGAGTTGTTTTCGTATGTGGCTAAATGAATATTTAGGCTAAATTAAAATCAAGGCACATGGGAAAAGCGCTCAGTATGAGTGGGAAACCTACGGTACCGTGACACTCAAATGGCTTCCTTTCTGAACCAATCAAAAAGCATGCAGATGCATCTTCATCCAATCAACCTCTTTCAATACGGCAGGGTACCGTTACTTTCCCACTCGTACAAAAATGCCTCTAGACTAATAATATTAACCCATTTGCTCCTGAGCTATTTTGATTTTTTTAGCGATTTTCTGGACCTAATCACGTCGTAGGAAATTTCGATTCCATATAAGGGGTTTCCATGGAAATCTTGACAGTTCTGAAAGCCCACGGGCTCAGGTTCTGATGTAATCTTTCTCTTGTCACAGATCTCCACGAGGGCCAGTGGTTTTAACTGCTTTGAAGAGGCCAATTTTGCATTTTTAGAGTGTTTATAGCCATTATTCACCACAGAAGCCCCCAGGACAGCATCATTAAGCTTGACTGGTGTGGTAGAGACCGTTCTGCTGAAAGAACCCAGCAGAGAGAAACGATTTTCACGAAGACATCTCGACACTGCCGTTACGAAATTCAAAATGGCGGACTCAACTGTGAAATCGTCTCTCTGGTTGTTCTGTGGTGAATCGCAGGACCTACAAAGGCATTTTTGGCGACTTTGGACTTGTAAAAAATGCAACCGGTGCAATATTTTGCCTGTAGGACCGAGTGGCTTGGCACTCTATAAATGTATATTCTTAAAAACACAAATGGCGGGAGGCTTTCTGTCGAAAATTCCTGGATGTTCCCGGCATCCTTTTCGGCCGTGCAGAAGGAAAACATGTGTTAGCGAAAGTGGTCCTAAGGAAATGGCTATTGTTCGGCGAGTTAAGGAAGAGAGAGGGAAAAATTCACGAATATATCAAGAAGAGAGATGGAAGTTTGCTGAGAAAGTGGCGTTTTGTTTCGCAAGGATGTATTTTGGAAGAAAATCCAAGTCAAATATCGTTCATTTTCGAGGTGTAAAATTGCGTCAAAAACACACATTTTTGATTTTTATGGCAAACAAATTGAACTAATGCCCAGAAATCGGACCTGTAAGTCAGTTTACTTGAGGTTAAAATATGAAGAGTTATCTAGTTGTCACTAATAACTGGCCATGAGATGGATGTTACGAAAATTCAGAAAGTTAGAATTTTTCAAAGCAGTATCTATGTTTACGGCTGGTTTCGGCCGGTGTAGGAGTCAATGGGTTACAGTGTGACTACACCAACCAAGGCCACCCAAACAAATTTTCATACAAATTATCCAATCACAATTGAGTATTTACACAATAGAATCTGCACAAATTTTCGCTTTAAAAGCATATATTTTACTTTCTATGTGTATGTATATGATCAAGAGTGAACAAGAAACAGTTTAAATTGTAGAATTCGACATTATTCTGTTATTCAGCGTCACAAATGTGATTAGAAAATTTGATTCAAAATTTGTTTGGGTGGCCTTGGTTGGTGTAGTCGCACTGTAAACAGTGTGGCACTCAAAACTGTGATCACCTTTAATGTATTTGCATACTTCAGTCTTGACCTAATACATTTATAATGTCTCGCCATGTTGATAACGACCATAATGATTTTGAAGGTTACAGGGGTTTCAATAGAAGCCGGTTACCGCCGGAGCTCCAGCGGTTACTTGCTGTTCCTCCTGCAGCTACTTTTGTCAGTGTATGATCATACTTTTTAACTAATTATTATTGTCTACATGTATATCTATAAAGACAAAATTGAGTATACAGTGTATGGCACTTTGAGCACCTCGTACAGCTACTTTAAAAAATAATGAAACCCCTAAGGTTATACTGGAATACTAAGGCCTAGTTCAAACGCCATACTTTCCAAGAGCCGTTCTTAATTACGTCAAAAGAAGCCGCTTCATTATCTATTGTTTTAAATGAGAACAGCTCATGATTAGCACAACATCTGAACTAGGCCTAAGAAATTGTTATTGTTTTGCAGCTAAAAGTTTGTTTTTATGGAGAAGATAATTACAGTCAAGCAGGAACCTGTGGAAGATAATAGTGTTATTACTATCCGTGCATCTAAGCCAATCAGCACACCACAGGACACATCACAGACAAAAACTACTGTGGTTAAGGTGGAAAATGTCCCTGGAAGTAATGTTGCTATGGCAACCAATCAAGGTACGTCTGTAGCACTGACTTAAGGTGCGGACACACGGTGCAACATTTCGTGCAACATTCCCTGCAACATGTATTGTTGCAGCGTGTGTCCACCTCTGCAACATGTTGCGAGCAATGTTGCAGAAGTAGAATCGAGTCCTACTTCTGCAACATTGCGAGCAACAAATTACGTCGTATTTGCAGGCGCTAGTTAATTGCGAGCAATCAGTTTCATGTGTGGACACACGCTGCAACAGAATTGCCAGCAATATTGCACGCAATGTTGCACCGTGTGTCCGCACCTTTAGGCGTAGTTGAAACGCTGTACTTTCCAAGAGCCATTCTTAATTACTTGAAAAGAAGCCGCCTCATTATCTATTGTTTGAAATGAGAACGGTTCATGATTAGCACGACATCTGAACTAGGCCTTACTCTGTGCAATGACTGGTGCATAATTTGATTTTTACAATAACGAAACAGGAGAAAATGCAGACTTTTCCCTCGAGAAAATTTGGGAGCAATTTTAGAATACCTCATCACTATATCAAGCTCTTGTAGCAGCACTCTGAGAACGACGTGTATACATGTACTATACTGTAGATTCTTTCAGATTCTATTGTTATGCAAATAATGTGACAGGGTATTCTAAAGTCTAGCCAAAATTTGACATTGTACACACACTTGTACGTGTCACTTCCAGGTGTGTTATTACTGGTCAACAACATATTGTTGCCCGCTCAGAGCTGTTGCTAGGAAACAGTCGAATTTGATAACTCTCACATGATACTGTCTCGTCCAATGAGAGGCCGAGAAAAATTAACTTTGACACATGGTACATGTATATAATAACAATGTTTATTGACAATATCGTTCGTTATAGGAGTTGGTACACCCAAGACTACAGTGGTACCTATCTCAATAATATCCTCAGTTAACCAGCCTTCCACAACCCAAGTACAAAGTGTTCTATTATCAGGAAGTCCTGTCAAGCTCACACAAATCAGACCCAATAGGTCAGATGCAGGCCATGTATTACCGGGACAGACAGTGCAGCTTCAAGGACAGACAATCCAGCTTCAAGGACAGACAGTCCAGCTTCAAGGACAGACAGTCCAGCTTCAAGGACAGACAGTCCAGCTTCAAGGACAGACACTCAAGGGCAACATCACTTTTGTACAAGTCCAGAAAGTCAACCCAGCAACCAAACAACCCATTGCTGTCAAAGGTGCTGGATCACCCAGCAAACAAGGTCAATCATTTCATATCCAAAAAATTATTCCAATCAACCTCGCAACGACACTACCTCAGGCAGTCCCATCTACTCCTGTTACTATGGCTACTTGTAGTTCTGGTGTGACTGTACGCTCAATTGCTCCAAAAATGAATATCGCACCAGCGCCAAGTGTTACTCAGGCTGTTCAGGTAAGACAGTAGGCTCATTACATGAGAGAAAATAAGCTGTGGTTTCACTGAACTGGGGCGTTGAGAATGACTTTTATCAATGGGTTAATTAAACTGACCAGTGTAACTTTTGTACCACCCATTGCTGTCAGAGTTGCTGGATCACCCTGCATACAAGGTCACCCAGTACTATATTAAATTAACAGTTTTATTAAGTATTATCAGACACCATTATGCCACACGCCCTCTTCACCTCAGCAGGCGTTGAAAGGAATTAGCCACTTTATAAACGAGTGGAGTTCTGGGAACAAGTTTTTAAATTAATCCAATTATACATATTTTGTAAGAAATGAATCACACGAAAGAGTATACATGTAGTAAGTTTCAGGAGTTTGATAGGGTTTGGACAAGAACCAACTGAACTGCAGACATTTAAAAACTGCAAAATTTACAAAGAAATGATTGTATGGTTACTCGGGACAAGTGTAAACTTTGTAAACTTACTAATTCGGATAGAGTGCAAACCATATGTCCGTGAAATAGTACTATTACTAAATAGTACTAAATAGTGTTATCTCTATTGTTTTCTATTGTTTCATTGGTGCTATTTAGTACTAATTAGTTTGTACTGTTTCATGGACATATGGTTTGCACTCTATGATCTTTCTTGTGATGGGATTCAATTTAGTTCCGGGAGCCGGTGACCCAAAACAGTCGATCCTCCACTCGATTCTGAAGTGGCTAATATCAGTGTACTTGATAGTACATGTATATTATATAACAAATTATTATTATTTTGGGAAGATATTAATGTATGGTTTTGACCTTTCTCTATATTGTTTTTCTAGCTTGCTCCCAAGCCCACTCTAACGCAAGTGTCTGGTAGTGCACCTCAAGGTCAACAACAACGGTTTATTATCCCTGCCATTACTTCTAATATGTCAACAGCTAATACTAATATACAGTTCCCTCATGGTGTTATTAGTGGTGGTGTTGTGTATCTCCCTCAGGTATACATTCATGTTATAAACGATCTATGGTACTCCAAATACATATGTATAAAGGCGGACACACAGTGTAACATTGCATGCAACATTGCTGGCATCATATACTATTGCAGCGTGTGTCCACCTCTGCAACATGTTGCACGCAATATTGCTGAAGTACACGTAGAATCGATATCTACTTGGAACTGCAACATTGCTGGCATCATGTACTATTGCAGCGTGTGTCCACCTCTGCAACATGTTGCACGCAATATTGCTGAAGTACACGTAGAATCGATATCTACTTGGAAACTATTGCAGCGTGTGTCCACCTCTGCAACATGTTGCACGCAATATTGCTGAAGTACATGTAGAATTGATTTCTACTTGGAACTGCAACATTGCTGGCATCATTTACTATTGCAGCGTGTGTCCACCTCTGCAACATGTTGCATGCAATATTGCTGAAGTACATGTAGAATTGATTTCTACTTGGAACTGCAACGTTGCTGGCATCATTTACTATTGCAGCGTGTGTCCACCTCTGCAACATGTTGCACGCAATATTGCAGAAGTACATGTAGAATTGATTTCTACTTGGAACTGCAACATTGCTGGCATCATGTACTATTGCAGCGTGTGTCCACCTCTGCAACATGTTGCATGCAATATTTGCTGAGGTACATGTAGAATCAATTTCTACTTGGAACTGCAACATTGCGTCGTGTGAGTGCACTAGTCAATTGTGAGCAATGTTGCAAAGTTTGACACAAGCTGCAACAAAATGACCAGGAATATTACATGCAATGTTGCACCATGTGTCAACACCCTAAGCCACACCTTCATTAAAATCATCTTTTGAAATCGGGGATGTGGCTTATATGTCGGGACAGTCTTGTAAAGGTTACATAAATTAGCATAACCGTACTACATTGTACGATCACAGTAATAATAATAATAATTATTATTATAGATTTTATCATGAAATTCTCAATTAGATGTAATAATATTTATTGTCCCTTCTTTACTCCCTTTCAGCAAGCACTGGCGTCAGGGGGTTTTCCCATTGCTGTTCCTCTCACAGCTAATACTTATCCACAGGATAACCAACAAAATGCAGCTCTGAATGGGTAAGTGTACTACTTGTGGTAGAAGTTCTGACACATTAATGATGTGTTTGGAGTAATCAAATTCTGACAGCTGTCAAAATGTCAAATTCAAATATCCAATCGGTGAAATCTGTAAATCAATCCTGCTTCATCAACAATGTATTTTAAAAGCACTGTCCTAATTCAGTGTCTACATGGAAGTGTGATTCGTAGTGAACAGAATCTCTATCATTTCTTTGCTGAACAGCAGCTTGCTGTTTGTCTCCTAAATTCATTGAGAGAGACTGAGAGAGTGAGTTTGACAGAGACCTCTGCGACCAGGATAACTTTTGTTTCCTTGCTTTGAAATTGGAAATATTTTCCTACATGTACATGTACATGTCTTTAAAAAGTTTTAACATATTTTGTGTTCTTGTTTATTATTCTATTATTTAAATATCACTTCAATTACCGGTATGTACTACTAAATGTAGGACATCACCTGATTCTTCTCCACCATCCAGACCTCGCAAGCCATGCAACTGTACAAAATCACAATGTCTTAAATTGTAAGTACTACCAAGATTGTATTGCCATCTACTGTATATCACTTCAGTAAAAGCAAAAATAAAGCAAAGCAAAGCGACTCAATCTACAGTACTGTGTGTGAGTAATGTAACCTCCACTTACAAGTACTTGTTCCGACTCATTACTCTGAACACACTAGTATGAGTACTACTCACAAGGGTATTACGGGCCGTATATACAGTACATGTAATAAGTCACTTCAACCAAAGTTATACTGTTCTCAAGCCAAACTTTGAGTAATGCATTCATATGGCATCAATGGCCAACTTCTTTAGTTGACATTAGATGTAATACTTATACATTCTTTTTTTGTGTTGTTAGGTACTGCGACTGCTTTGCTCAAGGAGAGTTTTGCCATAATTGTAACTGCATTAATTGTTCCAATAATATGGAACACGAAAAAGAAAGAAGTAAAGCCATCAAGGTAAAACTACACTTTAGCTGCATTATAACAACTACAATGGAATGGAACATGAGAACAAGATTTTAAAATAATAGTCATACATGTAGGTGGAAATTAATTACATTGAATGAGAAACAATATTTGACGAACAATGTTTCGATGTTGACATGAAACGTCATTCGTTAATATCGTTAACCTTTCCTATTATTTCCTTGAGTCCTAAGAAATTATTATTATTATTATTATTATTATTATTATTATTATTATTATCAACACAGTACACACTGTGCGGTGGCAGGTTCAAGCACACAACTCACTTTATTACATCAAATAATTTAAACTTACATCACACGAGCAAGGACCACAATGACCTCACTGTGATACTTCACAGGGTATATACCCTAATTTACATAACTCGCTCCAGGACCTCTCGTCCATGTAGGAAATCATTTTCCTCTCCATTACCAACTCTCTACGATCGTTGTCCATCACAAGAGAAATATATTTCTCATTATAGAAGGTCTCTAATCAGAATTAATTAATTCATTTTTTAATGATTAATTTATATTTATAATTTAAATGTAAACAAATGAATGTGTGGTTGTTTCGCTTGTCATAAGAGTGCTCTAGATATGCAGACTGCAGAGCAAAATACAAAATGTAAAGACACTTCTTAACAAAAGATCTGAATTAGTTACAAAATGCCATCATGAGAACAAATTCTATGCAGCCAATCAGAAGAAGCGGCACAACTGCAAAGTGAACATGGAACCTACATGTATCTGAACTTTAGTCTGATGATCGCCTAGAGCGTGAAACTCGAGCTACTTTTTAATTTACCTTTTGTAATTTACATGTATTTATTTTGTTTGTTCCAATAGGCCTGTTTGGATAGAAACCCTCATGCTTTTCATCCTAAAATTGGCAAAGGGAAAGTGGCAAGTATTATAAACATATACAGTATCTGTTCATAACCAGGTTGACTATTTATTTGGGCCCATACCAAGTGCTGCCTCTGATAAGGCAACTTTACATTATATTTTAGTATCTTTAAAATTATTTTCAGCTGGACACCCATTGATAACAGCAACTTAGATTATCATCATCATTATTATTATTATTATTATTATTATTATTATTATTATTATTATTATTATTATTATTATTATTATTATTATAATAATAATATAGATGCAAAAAAACTCAATTCTGATTGGTTGAGCGCTGCCATGTTTATTTTGAATAGTGTGCAAAAAAAAAGTAATTCGATGCAAAAAGTTGTTAATTCGGTGCAAATTACTTTGGTTGCTATGGAAACGAATGGCGTATTTTTGTAAGAAAATTTTCTCGCCCTATTTCAAAAGATGTCGGCTGACCGGGAACGATTCCCAAATCTAAATGAAGAGGCTGTAATTCAACACGTAAAAGCTGTGAAAGTTCAAATCAAATCACTGTTCTAAGATCGGCGATGTCCAGCTGATGGCCACAGAAGTCAGAAGCGAGAAAAGGTAGCTCGATGACTACGAAGAGGACGACGAATGTGAATTGAGAGAGCTTACCTTTAGCCACTACATCAGTCATCTACTACCAGAAGAGCAAGCTGAAGAAAATGCCAACTGATAAACCACCATTCATATCAGTCCATCATATCAACCCTGTTGTTGTCCATCATGTCGTTCGGCAACGAAAGAGCCAACGCCGAAATGCTAGTCGATCGGCAGAATTTCTTGAACCAGTTTTTTCGGCCAAAACAGGCATGATAGACTGACATCACTTTTTCCAAGCCAGTGCTACAACTGCACTGTCACATTTAAAGTCGGACAGAAGTCGATTTCCTGAGTGAATTGTTATGTGTAGTTTTTTGAACTCAACTGACTTGTGTTTCTTTGAAGTTTGATTCATGGCCGTGTCGGTGATTTTGAACGCACGAGGTCCGATCTAAACTTGTAAATTTCAATTCACTTAAATTGTTTACCAGCTTGTCACAGTGTAAATATTGTAATACTGAAGTACATGATAAACAGGTCCTTTCGTTGAGGACATTTAAGTTATAGAACACTGTTTGATGCCGACTCGGCTCTTTTTATAGTCTACCTAGTTCTTGTACAATCTCAACACGGTTGCTTGTCACGGCTTTGTCCAATAAAAACTCACCAGTTTGACATTGATGTTTTGTTTATTTACTATCGAATGGCTTCCCATAAACCGCGCGTAATATATTTGCTTTGCCAATTTTTGCATCAATATTATTAAACGGTAATCATTAGTATGCTTGTACAATTAACGATTAATAGTGCTCGTGATGTTTAAAAATCCCACAAATTGCACTCGCCTACGGCTCGTGCAATTTTGTTAGGATTTTTAAACATCACTCACACTATTAATCGTTAATTGCACTCGCACACTAATGATTACCACTACTTATTATTATTATTATTATTATTATTATTATTATTATTATTATTATTATTATTATTATTATTATTATTATTATTATTATTATTATTATTATTATTATTATTATTATTATTATTATTATTATTATTATATTATTATTAATAACTTTATTTCTCAAAACAAATTACAAATAAGAGATAAAAAATTAGATAAAAAATCCTTATTACTATTTTTATTAATAATAATAATTATGATAATAATAAATATTATGATTATTATTATTATTGTTATGATTATTATTATTATTATTAGGCAATTGAGCCACTGCGTCAGACCAGTAGTGGTTGAAGTACAACCTACAATGTACATATGTATAATTCACGAGGAAAACACAAAAGAAATCATAACCGTGACAAATGTTGTAAATCTGATACAAAATCATACTCATATTCATCTACTTTAACAACGATTTTCTCAAGGAAAGTTAAAATATGAATTTTCAAATTCTACAACTGTTTGTTGGATGAGTAGTTTATAACATGAGTGGTATATTGTATCAGATACAACGTACTGCCGCTCATGTCATAAACTTAACACTGCGTAAAGCATTGGAAATAAAACAATAATATTAAAACATTGACACCAACATTTCTAATATTATTATTTTGTAGTGTATGAAAAATATTGCCATAGCCTAAATAATTTCTGAGAATATAATGTAGACATGTAATGTAAAAAGCTAATTATAATATTCTTCTGTTCTCTAAAGGGAGAATCTGAGAGAAGGCACAATAAAGGTACAGAGACATGTAACTTTCATGTATTATTCTACATCCACACAAGCAAATTTTTATGATCCAATTTGCTTGTAGAAAATCAATCAGCTCACATTTGTCTACTACATTAGGGGTAGTTTTTTATAGTTTTAAATATGTATGTATGTACCACTGATGTACTGCAGATTGGAGCCAGGAACCCTTTTACAGCTAAACTAGATCACGCGTGACCAGTAAATCAGAACATTCAAATGAAGTCTAGACTCGAGTCTCGAACATTTAGACAGAAAAATCAAATCTCCACGAATATATCTATAAGAAAAAAGTATCAGATATCTGTTTACTCAGGCTGTTATGATTGCAGAGTATGTAGGCTTACATGTACAAATGTTCATCCAATTTAATTTTCATTTTATGAACGTTTTTGAGAAAATATTTAGTGGTCTGTAGGAGATTCCGTTGGACTCTGAAATATTCAAACCGTTATTTGAAATGTTGATTTGAAATGTTCGAATTACTGGCCACATGTGACATAGTTTAAGCTATAATTGTTTGTCTTGTAGCTGAGAGAAAGCTTATTGAATTTGTTTAGCATGATAATCAATTGCTAACATGTATTTGATATTTCCACAATGTGAGTGCGGTTTATACGCCGGCAAATACGGTATATTGATATTGTGTTTATTTCTTACATGTATTTTGTTCAGGGTGTCACTGCAAGAGATCAGGATGTCTGAAAAACTATTGTGAATGTTATGAGGTATTTATATTACATGTCGTTGATTGTTATCCATAATAATAATAATTACCCATACATTGTACACTAACATCCATGTGATGGCTTTGTCCTTGGGTGGGTTATAAACTAGCAGCAGTGACTAATAATATTGTTTTACAGTCAAACCTCTACTAATGCCCACCTCTCTGTAATGGCCACCTCTCTGTAATGGCCACCTCTCTGTAATGGCCACCTCTCCGTAATGGCCACCTCTCTGTAATGGCCACCTCTCTGTAATGGCCACCTCTCTGTAATGGCTACCTCTCTGTAATGGCCACCTCTCCGTAATGGCCACCTCTCCGTAATGGCCACCTCTCTGTAATGGCCACCTCTCTGTAATGGCCACCTCTCTGTAATGGCCACCTCTCTCTGTAATGGCCACCTCTCTGTAATGGCCACCTCTCTGTAATGGCTACCTCTCCACCTCTCTGTAATGGCCACCTCTCCGTAATGGCCACCTCTCTGTAATGGCCACCTCTCTGTAATGGCCACCTCTCTGTAATAGCCACCTCTCCGTAATGGCCACCTCTCTGTAGCGGCCACCTCTCTGTAATGGCCACCTCTCTGTAAAGGCCACCTCTCTGTAACGGCCACCTCTCTGTAATGGCCATCTCTCTGTAACGGCCACAGCTCTGTAATGGCCACCTCTCTGTAATGGCTACCTCTCTGTAATGGCCACCTCTCTGTAATGGCCACCTCTCTGTAATGGCTACCTCTCTGTAATGGCCACCTCTCTGTAATGGCCACCTCTCTGTAACGGCCACCTCTCTGTAATGGCCATCTCTCTGTAACGGCCACCGCTCTGTAATGGCCACCTCTCTGTAATGGCCACCTCTCTGTAATGGCCACCTCTCTGTAATGGCCACCTCTCTGTAATGGCCACCTCTCTGTAATGGCTACCTCTCTGTAATGGCCACCTCTCTGTAATGGCCACCTCTCTGTAATGGCCACCTCTCTGTAATGGCCACCTCTCTGTAATAGCCACCTCTCCGTAATGGCCACCTCTCTGTAGCGGCCACCTCTCTGTAATGGCCACCTCTCTGTAACGGCCACCTCTCTGTAATGGCCATCTCTCTGTAACGGCCACAGCTCTGTAATGGCCACCTCTCTGTAATGGCTACCTCTCTGTAATGGCCACCTCTCTGTAATGGCCACCTCTCTGTAATGGCTACCTCTCTGTAATGGCCACCTCTCTGTAATGGCCACCTCTCTGTAATGGCCACCTCTCTGTAACGGCCACCTCTCTGTAATGGCCATCTCTCTGTAACGGCCACCGCTCTGTAATGGCCACCTCTCTGTAATGGCCACCTCTCTGTAATGGCCACCTCTCTGTAATGGCCACCTCTCTGTAATGGCTACCTCTCTGTAATGGCCACCTCTCTGTAATGGCCACCTCTCTGTAACGGCCACCTCTCTGTAATGGCCATCTCTCTGTAACGGCCACCTCTCTGTAACGGCCACCTCTCTGTAATGGCCACCTCTCTGTAAAGGCCACCTCTCTGTAAAGGCCACCTCTCTGTAATGGACACCTCTCTGTAACGGCCACCTCTCTGTATGGCCAGCAATTTTTGTCCAATCCCATCCACACAGACAGATAGCCCATACGCGTGTACACATATATTGTTATACATTAATAATATTGTATTATTTAAAAAAAACCTATGATGTTGTATTAACCTTTGCTACTGTCAAGTTGTGTCTATGTAACTATAACAACTGTTTGCATGCAACCTGGTTAGCTGATTCACCCTCACAAAATTATGGAAAACAAATCTCTGCAAGTAAATAGTGAACTGAATGCACTTAGCGATAACTTGTTAACCCAGTGACATAATTGCAGCAGATGACAGCTAAAAATAGAACCAAAACTCTGTAACATGGCAACGCATGAACGCAAATAGTATTCAAAATAGCTGGTTCAGAGTAGCTGGTCCAGCATGCTGGTTGCCATGACAACCCTGGCACAGCTATTTACCTTAGTTACTGAGATGTTGTTATTTTCAAATGTTGCGTTCACTTGTCAAAGATTGATTCTGATTCATTGATTAAATTCAAACGAGACCTAAGGTCTCACTTTTATAGTATGTTAGAGTACATTCAGTACATATCCATACTATATAGGAGTCAATTTCTTCATATCTGTATATTTTATAATAAGTAGTTACGGTCTTATCGATTTCTTTTTGACTTACATACATCATGTACATGTAGCTTTTCAATGAGGGAATTATTTTGCTATTTGAGGTTTACCTAGTCAGTAATTAATTATGCAATGTACCTTGTACCTACATGTAGTACATGTATATTTGTATTTACTGCAAACTATTACCGTCGAACCAAGAAGATGTGAGATCTTGAAACCACAGATCTATCATTATCAATCACCGAACAAGGCCATTAAGTTTCACGAAATTACTAGATAATATTTGCTTTTCATTCCTATTTGAGAGATGCATACACTATGCTGCGAATAATAGATTTGAGCAATTTTGGAAAGTGGACCTGACAGTTAGACACACTTGACTACCCTCGTACATGTGATTGGTCACAATGAACATTCCAGACATATTTTAGGTGTCCATGCTTTTCTTGGTTTGACTGTAAAGTGTAATAACTGCAATAACTTATAATAGTGACATTGATGGTTGTATATTGTAGGCGAAGATTCTCTGTACAAGCTTATGTAAATGCACTGGTTGCAAAAACTTTGAAGAAAGTCCTGAAAGAAAAACATTGATGCACTTGGCTGATGCAGCAGGTTTGAGTTTTTACTTTTATTTATATTTAATCCGAAGGCAGGTGAAAAATACATGTACCATAGGAGACATGGTCCCATACTAGGTATTAAACACCCAAATGTAATTTCAAAACTCATAGGACAAAAAAATGATTATCATAGCTGGAAAGAGCTTGTTGAAATTAGTAAAAATTTGAAGTTTGGAAACGATCGCTTCACAAATTGCGAAGATATGAATTTTCAAAAATTGAAATTTTATATGAAAACCTTTATTGGTAGGCAAGAGTTGCCTACCATTTCGATTTTTGAATATTCATATCTTTGCAAATATTATCATGACAGAGGTTAGAGTCAATCAACAAAATGCTGCTAAAACCAAGCTAGAGTCGCAAATAGAAGATCTTCCTACAAGACCTTCAATCAAAACTAGCTCAGGAGAAAGGTAATAATAATTTTAATAATAATAATAAATTTAATAATAATTATTGTGTTTCTTCTATCCATCTATTTGTAACTTTTCTTCCTTTTCTTTCCTTCTCAAATCTTTTGCTTTGTCCATTGCTTCATTCCTGTTGTTAATCTAACTTTGTAGTTACAGTATCTTCATTGAATATTTTTTTCTCTTTCCCTTTTGCTGAACCTACTTCAAATTGGAGGCATACAGATGTAACACACTAACATACTAACTTCTCATGATTCAGATTGTAGGCTGCTGTAGGCGCCTATCATATGCAGCCCTCATCTTTATTTTATTATTTATTTAAACTTTGATTAGGAACAATTATTGCAGTACACACAACAGAGGATATATAATTGACTGACGTAACAGACGTTAGGGCAAGGTCTTTGTGTAGCTGCACAAATTGTCCTGGCTATTGTTCTTTTTATGTAAAAACAATACATAGAACAACAATAGAACAATAGCCAGGACTTTTGTGCAGCTACACGAAGATCTGACCGATGTTAGTCTAATGTCCAAAACATCAGTAAATTTAGTACTTGTTTTACACAGTGTAAAAGTTTCATTCTACACACTTGATTGGTTTAAATAGATATCTTGCCAATAACAATCATTTTCTTCCATTTAATTTACATCAGACTACCGTTCTCATTTGTTACCAATGAAGTAGCACAAGCCACTTGTCAGTGTCTGGTGGCACAAGCATCAGAAGCAGAAAAGGTTGGTGTTGTGTTTGACATCTTCTCATAGAGTGGTTTTCGTATGAGTGGGAAGTAGTTACAGTACGGTACATGCCGTGCAGTGGAAAAGGTCTTCATGTAGCTGCACAAATTGTCTTGTGTCCTGGGTATTGTTTTTTTTTAAAAAAAAAAAACAATACATAGAACGACAAGAGAACAATAACCAGGACTTTTGTGTAGCTACATGAAGACCTGACCCGTGCTGTGACCGTGCCGTGTCCAAACATTCTGATTGGTTGAGCAATGATTTTGCATGCTGCGATTGGTTGAATAGATGTCTTTGATTCCATACCGTGACATGACCATAACTCTGGGCAAGGCCTTCGTGTGGCTGCACAAAATTGTCCTGGCTATTGTTCTTTATGTAAAAACAATACATAGAACGACAATAGCCAAGACTTTGTGCAGTTACACGAAGACCTGACCTAACTCTGTACCATAGGTTTTCCACTCCTATGAAAATGGCTCTAACAAATACATACATACAAGTACATACATCTTACTGAAGCTCCCTGATAGGGCTTTTCAGCAACAATTTTAACAAAAAAAACCCAATAGAGATAAATTAATTCACTGATAAGTAAAGGAAATTATATTAATCACGTATGTCCATGTACAGTACAATATAAAAATTGAAATATAAAATTTGATGGAAACTATAATACACGTATATAATAATTTATTATTCCACTTGTGCGTCATTTTACCATATAAGGGCAAGAGACCACACAAAATTTGCCAGTGTATTACACAGTAGCTCGCGCGCACATGAAAAACATAGTAAAATGGCTCAAAAACTTCATGAAACAAAGAAACAAATTCAATTGTGGAATAATAAACCCCTTATTTGATGGTTTGACAGATAATACTTGCAAACATTTTACTCATTGCTTGTATTTTTCCTGCGTAATACTACGAAAAAAACCACTATGCAACTCGTAAAATATGCGCACATTTATTCCTACTACATTCAATCCATCCATCCTTCCATTTATTCCTTTCAGAATGGTTTATCATCTGCGCTGGTTGAACGAATGATTCTAGAGGAATTTGGTCGCAGTCTTTTACATATAATTCATACTGCAAGTAAAACCAAAGGTACATCAAGGGACAATATTTCCATTTGCCTAGAATGATCAGTCTGTCCACTGATTTACTGTTTGGCGTGACGTACCGTGGCCACCCAATTTTTTAAGCTAGCCAATCTGACAGCGCTAATTGTTGCAAAGAGTACGAAATGAAAACATCTTTGTGGTCATGACTGAGTGAGTTCACATGCAAATGTATCTGTCAAAACAAATTCTTGCTGTCTGATTGGCTATGGCCACGCGCACGGTGTTGGTGACCATGTTTTCCAATTTTATGGTCTAACGCTATATCAAGCTCCACAATTTATTGAATATAAACGGGAATAAGCTTAATTCTTAACCATATGCACATAAGTTAATGTGCATTAAGGTTTACGACTCAAAATTACAAAAAGAGAACGATAAGATACTAATTATGACAAATTTCCAAAATCAATCTTTGTAATTTTGCTCATTTTTTAGCGTTTTTGTACACTGATCAAAATATCTAAATTGAGGTTTGTGAAAAATAAACGTCATGAAATTATAAATACCTAAGTGAAGTATGGTGCACATTAATTGTAGTTTCTTTTCTCTCTGACAATTTTCGTTTTTGTTGCGACGATCTCAAACAAACCAATCATTTGGTAGCGTTAGACTGTCAAAATATCACCATTTTCACCCATCGTGCCCTCATGACCGCATCGAGCATCGAGCTCCGATGCACGAATATCGTGCCCTTCAAGATTTCCATCGAGCCTTGATGTTTTGGCACGATGAAGGCTCGATGTAGGCACAATGTAGGCTCGATGCTGGCTCGATGTAGGCTCGATGCTGGCTCGATGTAGGCTCGATGCAAGCACGGTGAAGGCTCGATGTAGGCTCGATGCGAGCACGATACGTTGGCTCGATGTAGGCTCGATGCGAGCACGATACGTAGGCTCGATGTAGGCTCGATGTAGGCTCGATGCGAGCTCAATGCGAGCACGATACGTAGGCTCGATGTAGGCTCAATGTAGGCTCGATGCGAGCACGATACGTAGGCTCGATGTGGGCTCGATGTAGGCTCGATGCGAGCACGATACGTAGGCTCGATGTAGGCTCGATGCAAGGAGAATGCGAGCATGATACATGTCTAGCGATTGTCGGCTCGATGCGAGCACGATACACACTGATCTAGCGATTGTAGGCTCGATGCGAGCACGATACATGTCTATAGCGATGCGGGCAGGACACATGTCTGCGGTGTGGGCTCGATAAGCACGATACATATACCAGCTTGCAACCAAAAACTGCTCGATTTTAATTTCGATTGAAATTCCCTGGGCTTCCTGTGGTATAGTTATCAAGATGGCCTCCGTGCCTGCGTACTCGACGGGAAATTGTTTTGGTCTTTGTTGTCTTTCATTATTTTATAATCGTTCGTTCAGAGAAGGCAAGTTTGAAAACTACTTGTTTACTTTTGCATTGTTCTAATCTTTCCGATTCGCCGGTAAAATACCGTTCCAGATGAGGATTCGACTGCAAAACACATTTGTTTATAAAATAAACAACAGAAAGCTTTGATTTAATGGTTATGCTCGACATGAAGGCCCGATGCTCGGTCTGGCAGGCTCGATGCTCGGCACGGTTGGCTGGAATTAAAAAATGGCATGAACGAGGCACGATCAAGGCTCGATGAATGCTCGATCTGAAGGCTCGATGCAATGCTCGATGTAGGCGAAAAGTAGGCTCGATGTGAGCACGATCAAGGCTCGAGGCTCGATGTAGGCTCGATCTGAAGGCTCGATGCAATGCTCGATGTAGGCGAAAAGTAGGCTCGATCAAGGCTCGATGGAGGCTCGATCTGAAGGCTCGATGCAATGCTCGATGTAAGCACGATCAAGGCTCGATGTAGGCTCGATGTAGGCACGATCAAGGCTCGATCTAATTTGAAACATGCACGGTCTGTGCACGATGATCGGAGCGTGCCTCGATGCTCGATAATGGTGCACGGTCTCGATGCTCGATGTAGTTGCACATTTTATGCAAAGCTGGTGGTCACCAACACCGGGCGCGTAGCCCTAACTTGTATAAAAATTAATTGGGTGGACATGGTACGTCGTGTTGCGCTGCAATATATGCACTCATGTTAGCACACAAATGACTACAGGGCATGTAATTAGTTATCTATATTTTGCCCTTCTCCTATGTTTATCTCTTTATACCTATACTGTAACGTCATAATGTATTTCTTATATGGAGTAAACTATTAAAAAAGGACTACAGTCAAACCTCTATTAAGCGGTCACTTTCACTCAAATTCCCGGAAATCGGTCCCCATGCTTACTGTAAACTTGACCTTTATTAAGCGGTCACCTCTATTAAGCGGTCAGTTGGCTATTTCCCGAGGGTGACCGCACCTTGATACCAGAGGTTTGACTGCACCTTGATACCAGATCTCAATTGTCTGGCCCATCCCTAAAAGAGACAATGATCATTTCCACCCCTTTCAGTATGGAATTCCCTCCTGGGCCATACTGTACCATAACCGTGCTGTGTGTCATAGTTTTTTCACAGTCATACGAAATCTGTTCTCAATAAGGACCCATTTAATGTATACAATATTTATTACATCTTGTCTTTTAGATTAGGACATCTTGGGTGCTTACCATTTACCCGGAAAAAACGGAAATTCCGGTTGGAAAAACAAATGGAATGTGTCATTCCGATCAGAAAGTTCCAGAAAACTCAGTCCAGCGATTGAGGTAATCCACTTTTTCCGCTCTTTTCGGTTTTTCCGTAGACGTGTGTACTCATTAGACAAAGTTTTCCAGAACTTTCCAATCGGAATGACACATGCCTTTTTTTTTCAACTGGAATTTCCTGTTTTTCTGGGTAAATGGTAAGCAGCCCTGTTGACAGCAGTGATTTTATTCACTGATAAGTTTTCATTGATTCACTATTTGTTTTCATTTTTATACAGCACAACAATAAGATGTAACATACAGGTGATTGCGTACAGATGTAATGACAGCCAATGATGTAACAGCTATTATAGCACGAAGCTCCCAACTATGACCACCTTTAATGTATTCTCATACTTTTGTCTTGCCATCCTCCAATTAGCCGTTAGATCATAGATAAGACAATCCTGCAAAGCTGATTGGATAATGGCTGAGACGAAAGTATGGGAAGCCATTATAGGTGGTCATACATTTGTGCTTCGCGCTGTAAATCAAGAATTATATTCAGAGAGCTGTTAATATCCAATGTTAATATGTACATTGTATTTTTAAATAGCTTTTTAGAGTATGTAACCAATGTAGATGAATGATTCAAACATGTAAATGGTAATAATATACCAGTAATTATCCACTTTCATATCTACCGAATGCAATAATGGCATCCAATTTCAATTGCCATTGCTCTGGACTGACTAGCCTCGTGTTCGTGTGGAAACACAAAAGCATTTTCACCTGTATGAGAGGCTAGTCAGTCCAGAACAATGGCAATTGAAATTGGATGCCATTATTGCATTCAGTCTATATTCAACTGCATCAGTCTCTTGAAGGCGACACCACAGGTAGCCCAAGCTCTTGTTGAGATATCAATATACAGAGAATGTATGTGAAATCTTAACATGTTCTTAGCATTAAATCAATGTCATTACAGTGGAACCCAGTTAATATGGACACCATCGGGACGAGACGCAGTGTCCGTATTAACCGGGTGTCTGTATTAACCAGGTACATTTTATAGGCATTTGTATGAGTTATGAAACATTCAAATATACAATAAAACACAAATACACAGGTAAACGAAGACAAATAATGCCATTTATTTCGAAAATTTCAGGATTTAAATTTCACATACATTCTCTGTATTATATTCATATCTCAACAAGAGCTTGGGCTACCTGTGGTCACACCATAGGGAATGTCAAGGCTATAATGTGCAGATAGATACACCCTAGAGGTGAAGATGCACAGCGTAACTGCATGCAATATTGCTGGCAGTCATGATTTCAGGGTGTGTCCACCACTGTAATTTGTCAGTTGTGCGCAATATTGCAGACAATGGGATCACATTGTACTTCATTAGTTGCAATTATTACAGAGATGGACATGCTGCAATCATATTGCCAGCCAAGTAGCATCATGTGTCTGTATCTCAAAGACTCTGTATCCAAGCCTAGATGCCTTGCACTACTGTGATTCTCAGTATTATATGAACTAATTCCCCATTCACACCAAACCTTGTTTAGTTAAACTGGGTTTTTCTAGCTTCCTTAACCTGAGAGCATCTAATTTCACAAGAATCAAACTATCTGGTATTTATACTGTGCAACATAAAGGACAGTTTACCAGCAGTTTTGTGCCAAAAGTTTCATGGGGTCTGTAGATAATTTTCTAAACCTGTTTAGTAAACCTGTTTTCTAAACCACCTCAAACCATGTTTAAGCCTTGGTGTGAATGGGGTATAAGACATTTAAGCAGTTGGCTTGTAATTTGGTTTTTCGCTGCTGTCCATCAACATAAAAAATCAGAAAACTTAAATATAAAAGTCAAAAGACCCACCAAATGGAAACCAAATATGATTTTGAGCTAAATTATGAATCATTTGGTCGAAGAATGTATTTAGTTTTAAATTTGTTTGAGTTTTGAATTTGATTGACAGAAGCGAAAAATCAAGTTCCAGCAACTGTTTGAATGTCTGAGTTCGCATAAAACTGAGAACTGCAGTAAAGTTTTGAATTTGCGTCTACATGCACCTCCTAAGACTATAACAAAGTATTGGTTTGGGGTCAAAGATGGATGAAACAGATGGCAAATTATTATAAATTATAAAGGTGACAAATTGTTCAGGTTTTCTTCTGATCTGACAGGGATTGATTGCAAACCAGCAATATTTGTATCTTAGCCGACTCTCCTAAGTAATGTATGTACCGCTGGTACATGTGCAGTAGAACCCAGCTAACTCCAACTAATTTTATTTTCCCTTGGCTCATATCAGGGTCAAATTACCTCATTAACTTGAACCCCCGCTAACTCGAACCGTTTTCTGCTTTCCTTGGGAGTTCGAGTTAGCGGGGTTCTACTGTATTAATTACACTCACTGTTTGTCCTAATCTTTCTCTTATTCAGAAGAGTGTAAGAAATACCAACTAATTAATGTTAAGTAGTTCAGTTATAAAATGTATCCTACTCAAAAATAAAATAATAATTTATAAAAGAAACTCTCTATGACTTGATTAATGTGGTTGTTTTGTTTGTATGTAATATTAATGTTACTCTTGGGGTCCCGGCATTGACCTTTTTAATAAATCCCACAATGCATGATTTTCTGCACTTGACGTCAAATTTATTCTTTTGAATTCCATTCATTTTCCTTCTTTGTTTTCAGTCTTTGTATATTTTGAATAGAATTCAAAAGAATAAGTTTGACGTCAAGCGTGGAAAATCATGCATTGTGGAATTTATTAAAAGGGTTTATAGCCCACATATGGGAGTACCCCCTCCCCCCTTGGGAGTTAATCCAATATTGGGTGCATGTTGTTGCTCGCAATATAAATGCTGCCAAATAATGCAAAGATTCTACTCTAGGGCTAGCGCTACTTATATATGCATGCTTATATGAGTGTATGGGAATTTGTGAATAATGTATTGTCCTAGATGTCATTATGACGTCACGGCTTGTTTATGAGGGTGAATATTAAAGAACAATAGAAATTTGAACTAAATCTGCTCTGCTGAGATTCGTTGATTTCAAATTGGCTAGTTTCCAGATATTATGTTCATCAATGTTTTTCCCACAAATATTTACTGTGAATTTGGTGACTTTTATTGCTTTCAGACGGTCTGTAAAATACATTTATTTGGGAAATCCTTTGTGTTGTTGCTGTTTTGTCGCCCTCTCGTGACCATGATCCTTAGTGTTTTAAAAACATTGTTTCAGGGACTGCGGAGACAGGGGGACTGGGGGGTCTTTGCCCCCCCCCCCCCCCCCCCTTAGCCAAAAGGTTGTCACGATACGTTGTTGTCTTCGGTGATATGATATATACTAGTCTACTAGTATATCCGTCCCCCCCGCTTTCAAGGGTGCTAACCATCACTATCTTATCTATTATGGGAAATCATGGGAAATACATGAAGTGGTTACCGGAAATACTGTAAACAAGGACTATGGGCTTCCTGTGACACGGATGTCGAGGAGGACTGGATGAGTGTTGCTGACGGCGCGCAATGCATCTCGGGACGGTGATGAAACACGTGAAGACGACGTAAACTTAGCGGGGAGGTTGCTGGAAGATTGTATCGAAGATGAAGGCTTGTTAACCGAACATCGGGAAGGATTCTCTGCAAAATACAGGTCAGTAAGTATTACTACGTATGTCTGCCTTGTTTTTGAACGATAAATACGTGATTTTCAGTCGTAAAAGATCATCATTCGGACCGAGCAGATCGACTCCTCGAGAGGTGTGAAATGAAACAAAGCACCGAACTGAGCTCGAAATATGCTCAAATAGTCAGATAATATCAGTAAATGTAATAGGGTTCTTTGACAGTGCATGTGTAATCATGTTACACGGTTTTCGGGCTAAATGTTCTTACTGAAATGCATGATTTCTCAAGTTCGTTCGAGCGGGGTCCGGAAATGACTGGGCGGGTCGCGTCTTGCGTCTCGCCACTCTCGCGTCTCGCGAAATGATTCGGATTTGATTGAACTCCAACTCCAAGTGGAGTGAAAAATACATGACATTAAATAGTAATTCAAACAGTCAGAATAGCGATTAATTTCGAGTTCTTTATGTTTGCTTGATGTCATTCAGCAACTTCGCGTTGCGATTTTGAAAACACAGGGATCCCAAGCAGACATGGACTCTCCGTGTCACGCCGGTCGATCAAGCCGTTTATTTGTATTCATATCTCGGGTTCTACTTATCAAGGAACTATCAAACTTAGCTTAAATTGGAGCTTATAAGTTGAGAAACAGAATTAAGGCTTTTTATTGATGCGAAGTAAACTTTTGAAGTGTATTCAGAGTTCAAATGTGTGACGCCACAAGACGCTTCGATGGTTCATGTCCGTGTCACGCCGGTCGATCAAGCAGTTTATTTGTATTCATATCTCGGGTTCTACGTAACAAGGAACTATCAAACTTAGCTTAAATTGGAGCTTTTAAGTTGAGAAACAGAATTGAGGCTTTTTATTGATGTGAAGTAAACTTTTGAAGTGTATTCAGAGTTCAAATGACATGCTAAATATACGGTCCGATAAACTTGGTTTGGGTTTACAGTCTTTATTATGTTCGCCGTGCATGAGAAGTTCTTCTGTTTCACTTCACAAAAGAAAACAATACCTATAGAAATTGAGTAACCAAGAAATACCCATTTAAGAAATACGCGTTTGCATTTCAAAAAACGTGTTACTGCGTTTGGGCTGCGTTTTTTTTTGCGTTTGCGTTTTGTGTGCGTTGTTCACTTTATTCTGACCGGTACTGTACATGTAGTCTTTCAATCATTTCAACAATAACAACCAAGCAACTCCTCGTAATAAGGAGGAGGACTGGAGGAGTGTTGCTGACGTTGCGCATTGCATCTCGGGACGTGATGAAACACGTGAAGACGACGTAAACTTAGCGGGGAGGTTGCTGGAAGATCGTATCGAAGATGAAGGCTTAACCGAACATCGGGAAGGATTCTCTGCAAAATACAGTGCAGTAAGTATTACTACGTGTGTCTGCGACCGTGTCTGCCTTGTTTTTGAACGATAAATACGGTATGTGATTTTCAGTTGTAAAAGATCATCATTCGGATCGAGCAGATCGACTTGTCAAGAGGTGTGAAATGAACACTGCTATTAACAAAGCACCGAACTGAGCTCGAAATATGCTCAAATAGTCAGATAATATCAGTAAATGTAATAGGGTTCTTTGAGAGTGCATGTCTAATCATTTCACACGATGTTTGGGCTAAATGTTCTTACTGAAATGCAAGTTTTCTCAAGATTGTTCGAGCGGGGTACGGAAATGACGACTTTGGGCATGTTGCGTCTCGCGAAATGATTCGGATTTGTTTGAACTCCAATTCCAAGTGGAGTGAAAAATCCATGACATTAAATAGTAATTAAAACAGTCAGAATAGCGATTAATTTCGAGTTCTTTATCTTTTCTTGAAGTCATTCAACAACTTCGCGTTGCGATTTTGAAAATGATCTTTTGAGTTTAGAACTTTCGAACACAGCAGAAATACGAAGTCTTAAACATTTAATCACACGTCCTATGATACTCAAATTATGCAATGAATACAATGAATACAAATTATGCAATGTATACAATAATTTAAAATTATTTTAAAATCAAAACATTTTCAAAGCTTAAACTTTGAGACAAATATTACTTGGAAATACGAAATATCTATAGGAAGCTAGAGAAAACTTTAATTTGCTGTATTTAGGCTGAATGTTAAGGGTGGACTAACATATTTATTTGGCCCGTTGCTAGGGAAACTTTGAAGGCTCATAAAACTCTTAAAATCAGTACACAAGGCATGAAACTTTTGGAATGTGTTAGTTGAGGGTAGAAGTTCAACATGTGATGACGTCATCACGTACGTCTTGATGACGTCATCAAATTGTAAAAAATGACGTTTTTCATAGCCGGTTTTGATGAATTAAAAATATTTTGGTATAATCTGAAAACTTATATCAAGGTGCAGAAGACTGAGCATGCGTTTTGAGTTTCAATGAAAATTGATTTTTTTATGGCAGTTTCTTTGCATTTTTAATGACATTTTTGTCCATAACTTTTCCATTTTTTCTTTGTTTTTAAAATCCATGCTCCAGTTTGTGGAGAATACTTTTCGTAGCAGATACATAAAGAAAAAAGTTAACTTTTTTGAAAACGTGAAAAGGAAACGAAAAGAACGTTTCGAAAATGCTGTTTTTGTGACTTGGGCTACTTGTGGTTGTTATAATTTTCCTTCGCAAGACAAATACATGACAATTTAGGTCTGTTAGAAAAATGTCTTTTCTGCACTTTCTTTTGGTTCAAGGTACAAGAAAATGTACCCAGAAAGGAAGATCGATATTTACTTGTCATTTTCTCATGTTTTGAAGCATTTTAATGCAGCTCAAATTATTAATTTGTTCAAAGTCCTTCTGTACGGCAAAGTTTTTCAGTCGTGTTTTCAAGGTGTTTTCACTGATCTTCGACGTACTTCATCTACTGTTTGACATGTTTCATATTGACAGGTGGAGTCTAGAACAACAACCGAGTAAGGTAATCTTTGATTGTTTTTAATGATTTATCGGCGTTTTTTACTTTTAGCAGTGAAGTTTTTGTGACGATAAGTCGGCTTGTTTTACTTCGGTTCAATAGTCTCTGTTGAGTGTTGTTGCTTTTGAACGACTCTTCAAGTGGAGTTATCGCTTGCTTTCTTTGACTTCTTTGACTTTAAACTACTACAGTCTATCATATGTTGAATATTTATTCATTGAACAAACTTAAAATTAAAAGAATAACGTTCAATAAAATATATACAGTATGTGGTTCTAATTGTGAACACTTTTTGCACTTGATGATATTTCTCGTCAACATATGGTATGATTATCCTGAACATTTGCTATGAATTAGCTCTATACACTTCAGCTAACATGTGATTAAGTTTCGTTGTATTTATTATTGAACTTTTCTAAATATATTTTATTATATCATGTCCGTTGGTGGTACTAATGGTGAACAGGTGTTTGTAATTGTGAACACTTTTGGCTTGCTTTTTAATGGCTTAATACTGTGTCTTATTCTCGATTTCTAGCCTTGCAATTCGATGTACAAGTTCCAAGTTGTCTTAAAACAATATTTATGTTCGTGTTATTTCGATACGAATGCTAGAAAAATGTTAAAACGAAGTGAAGTCAGACGGCAACGCTAAATTGCTGACGTGTTGCATGTTCATTGATGCATGCCGTTCATCACGTTCGTATAATTGCTAACAACGCAATGCCGCAAATTTGTATCACAAACACGGACTTCTTATACATATTCCCTTCTCAATATTTGCTATTGTACCAGTGCAGGTACATTAGCGGCAATTTTACTCTATATTTTAAGAACTACATATGTTATGAAGTGCCAAGTTATGCGTGAGGATATGCATGTTTACAATTAGATGGACATTGCAAAAACACGCACAATTTTCATTCCGATGCTGCGCGTTCATTTTCAACACTTCTAAATATTGTTCTGTAAGGAAAAGTGTTATTATTTACCTTTTAGCTCATATAAAAACAAACTCGAAACTCTGCGTTTTTAGAAATAAAATATGCGAACTTTGCCACTGAGAATCTTAAAGGCACCCTTAAAATTGGAATTTGTAAACAACAGTCGTCAGCTTACCTTGCCGTCAAAGTTGAAATTTTGCGCGGAATAAATGTCACGAACCGCAAAATAGCATTGAAAGTAAATCAATATTTGCTTGGGTAAAATATTTTTTGTCGATCTTAAAGGGGCAGTGTCAAGCCATATGACCGAGCAAGCCTGGGTACGAAGAAGCGAGAAATAATAAAAGTCCACCGTGGACTTTTATTATTAGCGATGTTTTCAATCCGTTTCCATCGACATTAATCATGTTTGTTCAAGCGTCTAATGGATCACTAGTAATTATTCAAAGCATGTTCTTCATTTTCAACAATTCCTAGTGGAGATTATTTCATCTTAGAACTGACTTTGAAGCCGTTGAAAAAAGTGTCGAACAGCCGTAGAGAGTCAGACCGCCATCATCCTTGAGTGAAGAAAACCGAATTGTAAACCGGCAATTCTGATCGATTGCAAAGGAATCTTGATCATCAATCGTAGGTGCAGTACTGTTCATGACTTTTGAAGAGAAAAACTCACGTAGAACGACTTGTAAACCCGGTGAGCTTCCCACCATCTATTTATGTGTTGGGCTTCCTGTGTTTTATTTGATCGGCGCCGTGAATTCACATCTAGAATTCAGTCCTTTTGATATATTGAAGTTCTAATATTGCTTTCTAAATAAAGATTAGTATCTACATGAGTCCTGTAGGTCATTTATTTAGCGATTAGAACGGTTTTAGGGGGGTTTTGTAACTCGCTACCGGGCAAGGTAGGATTATCAACCGAGTGTTATTGTTTTGATTTTAATGCGCATGCGTGAGGCTTGACACTGCCCCTTTAACTTTACGGTATAAAAACGGCATTTTTACTGAAAAGTGTTCACAATTAGAACTGTTCACAATTAGAACCACATACTGTAACTTGTAATTTTTGAAGTGGAACTCGTGTATGTCTTGCGGGAAAACACTGGGTGCTTGCTCGATGAAATCTCTTCTCATTCAAGCTCTGCATAGCAATGAATTACCATGGCAATGAAATATGTTAGTCCCCCCTTAACCGAATTTCTGGCGTTTCAAACGTTGAGCACGCCACAGGAAGCCCACATTTCAATGATCGTTTTACCTACTTCTAGATTTCTGTTTGTAACAGAACTCAGACCATAGATAGCTCTAGAGATGTAATATACTTGAGCGAAGAAATAGTTTCAGATTTTCACAAATTGAGTGGGAAAATCGATTTTGAATGTCATCCTTTTGGCGGGTTACCTGTGGTGTTGCGCATACCACAGGAAGCCCAAATTCCGAAGACAGAATCATAACATCAACACATTATTGAAATTTAAAAGTTATCTTCAAAGTAATTACTATCACCATCAAAATGAGCGGGTTGGTTGAAGTTGTGTACAGTACAGCCTAGAAGTATGTTAACATAACACGCGTGTGTCGCACGTGGGCCCGTCCACACAGACGGACTCCGTATGGACGGGCTCCGTCCGTGTGGACGGGCTCTGTCCATATGCGTGTGCTGATCAATAAACCCAACGCAGAACAACTTCTCATTAACTTTCTACGAATTCCCTAGAGGTTTAGAAGGTGTGAAGTAGTTCAACACGAAGATTGTATGATGAGTTCAAACGAACCAGCGATCCGCGATGTTTCGTTGTTTACACCGACAATCGTGATTTATAAACTTGAATGTACGTGAACGCTTGACAAATTAATGAATATTTCTGGTTGAATCTCTTTTGAAATACATTCAATATTTTCGGTTGGATCTGAAACGATCGATTGTGTATGCGACCCACTGATCACACGGAGTGAATACAGCCATGTGACAAGTTTCAGTTTAATACTCCATGAATACGAACTTTTACATTGTAACTTTAAATCAAGTCTATTATTCAGACAGTCTGAAAAGTCCATCTGTGAGTGTAATTCGGGTTAAAGGTGAAGCCATTTGTTTCTCAAATTGGTGTGAAACACAATAATAATTGTTTACGTCTCCCCAAAGTGGCGTGACGACTCATTCTTCCAAAATGAAATCACACATTCAAAGTGCACCACAATATTAAACAAAAGTTTTGATTCATAATTAAATGTTCCTATGGTTTTAGAGTGATAAAATAGAAAATGTAGAGTTTACAGGGTCTTATTTTTCATTCCTATTTTTCATTCACGGCAAAGTGACAACACATACAGTATTCAAATTATTTTGATCTCTGAACTGTCATAACAACGCTTTTCACATCAGCTGTCATGCTTTTATGTCTTCAAGGAAACCTCTCGCTTTAATGTATAACATTCAAATACTGTTAAAAAGCTTTTTCATCTAGTCGAGAAACTGAGATAGTTAAAGAGATCGTAATCATATGTTGGTGTCGTTAGTCTCATTTCACACATCGTGACTGGTTTGAACCGGTTCACGCTGCACGTGAGAATTCATTCTGAGTCATTCACAACTTGAAATATTTCGAATATAATTCTTCTCGTAGATAAAATGCTTCTTTCCTCAAACAGTTACTGTTAAACCGGATGTTCTCTTCCCCACGACATTCCAAGATTGCATCACAATATTGCAATGTTATTGGCAGATTGCTCTGAGCAAGATGGAATCATCGAGATGAAGTTGCTAATTAGTTGAGCTGTTCAGTTCACAACTTCACACTATAGTTCCAAAATGTTCCAAGTTCTGGTACAATACCTAGATGAGTGCTATGCAAGTTTTTTTGTTGACACTGCTATTCACGATTACAGTGAACTGATGAGGTTTATAGTGTAGTTTCGGTTAGAAGCGTACCACTTTACTTCAATAGCTAGCTGACCTTTTTTACACGCTTCGTCAAAAAAATGTACTTTCGATGGAACAACTGTAGCCATGAATGTTTATGTATTGTAGTGTTTTAAAAATATTTACGTCAGTTTGTGATTTTTCCGGGGCGAACAGTTATTTTCAGTTTCCAAGTAAAGTCAAGATCTTTTCTCAATATATTGCTGATCGTGCCCTATCGCACACGTTTTGCCATATCGCACACTTTTTTGCCCATTGCGCACTTTTTTGTGCATTTTTGCCCATAGATTTCGAATATAATTTTCAAAAACAGTCACCAAGCAGTTCCTTCCGAATTTTAAAACTGTATAAGAAATTTAGTCGGATAACGAGATCAAATTCTCTATTTGACGTTAAGTTAATTATGTTGATCAGCTCAAGCGCTGAACTTGGTGAGAACCAGTATTGGCAATAAATCCTGTAAAGGACTTAAAATATAGCGGCATAATATGTTAAATTTCATCTAATATAACACGGTATTTATCAACCAATACTGTACTTTGAAATTTTTGACAACGACGAAGATGATTGCAAAGATGTGGACAGTGACAGCAAGTACAGCTGGCCAATCACATTAAAGCTGAATTTGGAAAGCTGCCAAACTTGTTTGATTTGTTTATCTGGTCGATCTTCCAATCTCCATCTGAACTTTGCTGACGTTGCCAAGAGAAATATTTATAAGTGCATTATTTGTAAATGTATTTACAACTGCAATGCCTATCATAACTATCTGGCTATTGCTTCAGCTTATGTAGCTGTTTATCCAGCTTATACAATCTTGGAACATCAATTTCAAGGAAGTTCTTATTATGTACGATCGGTGGTGAGACTTTGTAAATTCTTTTCCAGGATTCTTCTAAAGCCGAAGTCAAACTTTTAGACTTCAAGACTTTAAGGCTTCAAACTCCAATAAGTCAGCAGATTGCTGATCTGGCGTTTTTCTTTTAATTTCCAAGCCAGGTTTTTTAAAATCTTTTCGTCTGAATTTATTTTATTGATTTATTTATACAGTACAGCCTAGAAGTATGTTAACATGCCCATGCGCAGGTTTTGTGTGGGCTTCGTTAATGGACCCCACGCGTATGGACAGAGCCCGTCTTTGCTGTAAAACCGCGTAGTTACTAAAACCCGGAACCATTCACAACGACCCACAACGATCCACAACGACCCACACAACTACCCACAATGACCCACCAGTGATACCAAATAACGATACAAAATCTCAAAAGTAAACAAGACCAAAATTCCACTTGCCGAATCGCCATTTGAACTCCAGTTAACGGTTTGACAAGTAGTTTCTTTGAGATGTGCTCAACGGTAATTCTGATAATCATATGCGGTTTCTACAACTTTAGAGTTATGAATCTGCATATTCGCAAAGGTTATACTCTCATTCTGAGTAGAAATGAATTGAAACACGGTTGAATATCATATGATATCTCTGTTGATCAGTACAAATGCCCAATCTAGTTATCTCTGTTAAGCAGTATGACAGTAGAGCGTTTTTGTTTCTGGTAATCAGTACGATCGGCACTATGAAATGTAAAGAATGTGTTTTGTAGCTGTTTGTTGTCTCTGTTGATCAGTACGAGTGCCAAATAGAGTTATCTCTGTTAACCAGTATGACTATGATATATGGTTGTTTCTCTTTTTCAGTTATATCTGTTAAATGATGTATTGTTTTGACTTGAAGGATACTGTTAATTTGTAAGTGATTCTATGTGACTTATATCTCACTGAGTGTAGACCATGTTTTTAAGTGATTATTTCTCACTTTCGTTGTAGTGTGATATGTTTCTATTATTGAGTCATAGAATAACACTTTTTTTTTCGTCCAAACTATTTATTTAATCTAAAATCAATATCTACAAGGTGTTGGTTCATCAATGAAAGTAGAATAAAGTCAAATAACTGTAACATGTTCGTATTTCAATGTTCGTGTTTCAATGTTTTCACTCGTCATCGTCTTGTGCTTCGTCTTCCTCGGCGGTGAATAAGGCAGACAGGTTCCTCTTAGTCTTTTTCACTGCTGCATCTTTCTTTCCACTTGCAAGTTCTTGCTGATACACTTTGATTAACGCCTTTAAGGTTGGATCCTCTTTGAACGTGGTGTCATTTCTTGAGAGTAAGTCCATTTTGGCCGAATATTCCTCGGGATGTGTTAATAAATAGCGGGTAGTCATATGGTGGCTGGCCATTGAGAACAGTTGATGTCCAAGTAAGAATAATTGTTCCACTGCCGAGGCAGCCAGCTCGTCATTCACGATGTTGTTGATGAATTTTTTTACATCTTTGTCCGATGCCTTTCGTTTCTCCTTCAGATTGAAGGGTTCTAGTAGGCTGGTTGTCTTCGCTAGACAGTCTCGCACCTTCTTGCTTAATCTCTCGTCTAGTAACTCGTGCTGGAGGCACTCAATGTTTGTCTCCCACTGAAAACAATCTGTAATATTGCAAATATTGATAGAAAAAGAAGTTATGATAGACTTGCTGGTGGCAGCTATGATAAGGAAAATTGAAACTGTTGTGAAAGATACTTGTAATTAATAATTAGTGAAATTGAAATTATATTCCATTGTATGATTAAATAATGTGAAATAAAAGCAAATTTCGCAGTAATATGAGTCATAATTGATTGAAATGAATGTTAATCATTCTGAACACCTTTTAATAGAAGCAATCATTCCTTCACCTACGGACATACATCTCTTGAATATCGCAGGCGTGATACAGCTAACCCGGTGGGTGCCATTTATACGTGACATTTATTTAATAAACAGACATCGAGATTATAAACTACAGTTGAACCCCGCTATCTCGAACTCGGTTATCTCGAACTCCCCGCTATCTCGAACTCCCCGCTATCTCGATCTATTTTGGGTTCCCTTGACCCAAATCAACCCCGGTTATCTCGAACTCTAATGATAAAGTTGATGAACAAACAGCAGAAAGTGTCACAACACAGTTCGTTGGAAGGCAAAAACATCAATATTATATGCCCTGAAAAGAGAACCACTTTGCCTGTGGAAGGTGAACATCTTTTGTAGATCTTTCACCTTCAGTGGATTAACTGGAAGGGGGGAACTGTACAGGGGCATCAGGGTTCTTGGTTCTTCGTTCCAAATTCGTACTTTCTTCCATTGTTCGTCGTTTGAGTAGCCATACCTTAAACATTAAAAAAACATAAAATCCGCGATCAGAATGTTACAAGATTTGTATGAACAGCTTATTTATTACTCTTGACGTTTGTACATAAATAACATTTTCCAACGTTTTCCACTCTCCCTGATGATGGACCGATGGTCTGAAAGCTTGGAATAAACCCAATTTTAAATGCGTGGATTTTAATATTTTAGTATTTTTTTACTATTTAGAATCATTATATTTTAATGATTCTCAAGTTTTAGGTTATTTATTCAGTACTGAAAAATTTCACTTACCTCATCCAAAGTTCCTCCGTATGGTGAACCATTCCCACATTTCCCTGCTGGTCTTTTTCTTCCCCCCAACTGAAATTCATCCAATGAACTTTCTGGAAGCTCACACCTTAACGATAACAACAATAATAAGAATAATATTTAGCGGGCTTTATCAGAAAAACATAAATCAACTCTCCCATGTAATGTCTCTGTACAAGATCAATAATCTAAAGTACTCGTTATAATATAATACTAGGGTAACCATAGGTCAAAAAAGTGCGACCACGAAGTCCATTGAACGGACAAATCAATGTGCCTGTGGGGGGAGGTGCATACGGGGATATTGATTCGTTTCCAATCCCACTCGGCCAATATGTCCGGAGGAAAATTGTTTGTACAGAGTTGAGAAAAGTTGAAATGGACAGAAATTAAAAAGACGAATCAATTAGGTGTAATTTGTACATATCGATACAGCGAGTATAATATTTTGAAGGCTGTGGAGATGAAAAGATGTTGTAATTGGTTTTGCTGGTCGTTGGTTTGGGATTTTACTCAAGGATGAAGATATTGTGTACATGAAAAATCGCCAGATGTCAAAGGTATTTTAATAGATCTTTGTATGACTACAACTACAGTAAAAACCCGCATAAAAGAACCCGTATTTTTCCAAGTCAGGCTGAAATGGTATGGTTCTTATATATTGGGTGTCTAGTGAGAAATCAGGCTGAATTAAGGTTCTTAACAGGTTCTAATTTACAGGGCAGAAACCAAAAGCATTAAGGTACAACTTCCCCTCGACATGTTACTAAAGCGCTCGTCAGCTTGATGAAAACTTCCAACAATAAATGAAGTAGATCTTGACATAATTATTTTGAAACAGAATTACTTACCAACAGAGAATTATCGGAGAATCAAAGCTCGAATCCAACCAAACACAAAGCACGAGTTCGAGTCACAAATGCCGAAAGGTACGACGGGAACGTACGATATATGACGTCAGCGCAAAAGTCACGTGAAAAAAATCTTTCTCCATCCACCCACTGAAAAACACAAATCGAGAATCGAGCTGGCATCTGAATACACAGGAAGCCCAACCAAAGATTAGCGTTGCTCCCAGTTCGCTCGCTGGGGCTCGCTCACTGGTCGCAATAATACCTAATTGCATATTCGTTGTCAGGTAAAAAAGATGAAATCATTAATGTTTTCATATATTCAAAATATATGAACTCTTCAACTAAGCCAAAATTTGATTGATTTAATTTTCCAGAATTCATTCAGTTGATAGCCTTAATTCACGATTTTCACTCAGTAAGACCAACAACCATTATGCAATTAGGTATAGTTAGTACAATACTTTTCAATACCTTCGCCTTCCACAGTTTTCTTTTTGTGACTATACGCGTTTTTCATTGATGTCTTGAAGTCCAAAAAGAGGGCTTGGTCCATATTCTCTACCACGAGCGGTTTCTTCAAGTTCGCCTGGCGCACTATAGTCATCCAGTCAGCTGGGAGGCTTGCCTTTCTTTTCTCAATTTGTGCGAAATCGGTGTCATTGGGGAGAAAGGTGTGCCCACGGGTGAGAAATTTATGATTGATCACCTTGGAACACACCATTTCTCACCAATTCACTCAACATTCCAATGACCACGAGCCAATCAGATTGCGAGATTTTGCTCTGTTATTTAAGAAAAGAGTACATACAACTCAAAACCATCTTCAATTTGTTAATGTCAGCGCGTGCTACATGTATGTCAGATTGTGTAAACATTTTAATGTTTAATAAAAGCAATAAACATTTAAAAAACAATAAGGTTGCGAAGTCCGATCGAAGGTTAGGTTTAGGTCTGGAATAGGTCACAAAAACTCTATCACTCGTTATAGTGTGATTTGAAAGGACCATTTGAAAGTCATGTCAAATCAGGTCAAATCAATCCAAAACTTCACACCTATTTTTGATATCCAAGAAGTCGGAAACACGCAGAATAACATAGCGTGTTGCAGTGAACGCGATAAACCAGTAACAAGAAATCGAGCTCAGTACAAGGCGCGGCGGAATTGTTGTGACAAGCGTGTCGTACTATTTGAAATATCGCTGTTGAATCTATATGAAGAGTATATAAACTTGAACTGTTGACTAATACTATATTTTCTTTGTGGTAAATCGTTTTACATCGACAAATGGAGCCGGTAAATTTAACTGTACAGTCAGTCACTTACTGTCAAAAGCTAGGTTTAATAATCAACTTGATATTTGAGAAACAGCAAACTGGCTATATTCACGACTTCCCGCCAAATAAAACGGCTCGCTTGTTTGACTGAAGTATAGCAATGTTATGCTACCGCCAAACAGATCCGTGATTGTAATCAGACTGTACATCTATAACTGCGGATGACTCGCCTCAAAGATTACCTCAATCATGCCAGTCGCCTCCTTTTCCTTCGAACTGGTCGTACAGCTTGAAAAATCAAATACAAGTACTTTAACTTATTGTGCTAATAAGTGATACGATTTTCAAACATGATATATAATTCCAACTGAAGCTCTCAGTTATTGAAACTTACTTGTTATTGTTTGTGGTCGCCCAAACAAAATTCCTGGTCTTTGCAAAATTACGGCTTCAGGGGGATCAGGACGTGGAATGTTATTTGGTTCTTGTTGTTCTGACATTTTGTAATAGACTGATTCATTAACTAAAAGTATATTTTTATTCTAATTAAGCTATGAGTGATGACAATTATTTACAATCAAGAGAGACACGGCTAATTTACAAAAACATATCACTATGAAGTGCGGAATCAAAACCGGAACTTGCCGGTATATTGAACTGAACATGAGAGATCAATATTACATATATTAAACTACGGTGTGTATATACAAAAGAAAGAAAAGTAAGTTTGTCAGAAACAGTAACAGTATAATATAAACGTTTTTTACAAAGAAGGTATTTTTTACAAGTCGCGGGACATAGTTTATTTACAGCCATCTTTGGCGCCTTGACGGAGGCGCTTCACTAGTACTGGAGGAGTTGGGTGGGTCGCGGCGGCTTTCAGTTGGTTCTAGGTGAAATAGAAAGATATATTGTAGAGACTAATAAATCTGAGAATAGTTTAATGTGCATCAGATAACTTACGATTGCGGCGGAGGCTAGTTCCCGGACGATATTGTTGAAGAACGAACTCCGCGTTCCTGGCTAACATGATATCCCTGTAATTTAGTGCAAAAAGCAAAGCATCTTAGCTTGCAATATATTCATCGTTTTGGAATAGCTACCATCTTTGATACGGGTGCCAGACATGTGGCCGAATTTGCTAAAATAGAGTGATTGAAAATTGATACTCGGATATTTGTATAGGCCTAATACACGGCACCATGATTCTTAGATATCTAGAATTATCTATAGGTTATTTAGTACCTGGTCAACTATCTGGAGGTGGCCTTCAAGAAAGCTTGCCAGCTCTCTCAAATAGTCATAGACTTGCTGGTCCTGAACTGTTATCTACACCCAAAAAAAAGGCCGAAAATCATAACAGCGTTCAACAACATAATGTAGTGCTTACATTTTGTTCATTCCGATATTGTATTTGACTTACCGTAAAAGAGTTGGACGCACTCGCTGAATGCGTGCTCGTTACGCGCTGAATACGCGCTCGTTAATCGCTCACGACGCGAGCGTTAGGGGAAGTTACATTTAAGTGGTACTGTATATGGCCAGGAACATTACAATCATTACAATCAAAATTGAACAAAATAACAAAATATAAATATCTTGGGACGATGGAGGATCAGTTTGAACTGCAACAGACATCAGCTCGGTGTAAAGAAGCTCTTTGGTTTTCACCTTGCCAGCATCTCTTAGAAGCTAAAAAATAAAATAACGTAAGATAATAGCTAATAAACAATAATAATTTAATACTTCTATGGCGCAAATTCGCATGTGGATATGATCAAATAATAAACTAAACTATTAGGCCTCATCATCTCGTATGGTATGGAAGAGTCACACTTGAATACAAAATAAAATAAAAATTATTCAGTATTACAGTGTGAATCGAAAAACCGTGGGCACCAAGAAATAGTTCAGAAATCGTTCAGAAACGACTCTCTAATTGCAAGAAGTTTATCTGACTACAAATCAGTCGAACTTCTTGCAGTTAGAATCGTTTCAGATTGTTGAACGAACAGGGTGCCCACGGTTTTTCGATTCGCATGGCTGTAATTGAACAAACTCGGGCTTACTTTTAGTACTGGATGGGCGAAGTAACAGTTGTCATTCAAATATACATGGGGCAGTTGTCGTACCGTAGTCTTTAGTTTAGTAGTCTTACCGTAGTCTTCTCGCATCCGTCTTTAGTTTAGTTAGATCTAATGTTTTAAACAGTTTTGATTTACGACACAACTGATCAAGACTTGTTAGAACTACTTCTATCACCTTAGTCTCCCTCGCATCCGTTTTTAGTTCCGTCACGTAACGCTCTGGGCCGAGAGCGTTACGTGACGGAACTAAAAACGGATGCGAGGGAGACTACTATCACCTATGATCCGAACCTATTATGCCTATGGTCTTGTTTCACTGTACGTAGATATTTCTGGAGCGGGTGGGCGAATAAAGGGAACATAAACTGAGCTGCTTCCTCTGGCTCCATGGTGTGTCCTCTGCTGAACTCGCTGATGCGTCCAATGTGAATAAATGCCTTTTCACCCACAGCCATTAATCTGGACCCCCTTCGAATGACCTTTTTCTTGTACTCCGCAGTTTCTTCGTGACAATGATAGTTTCGTTTCGAGCCAAGGTTGATCGGCGTACTGCTGTCGACTGTGATGGTGTCAAGATTATATAATTTTAGAGTGCGGGAGAATTCCGTTGCCGAGCGAGCAGGCACTTTCATCAAATATGGATTATATTCGGGAAAGTCTATCAAATAATGTTAAAAGAAAATACAAATGACCATATTTTGAAAAGTATGAAGGCCAAGAAATTCTCAATGTATTCTCTGTGCTCAGGATAGAAAACGTAACACCTCAAATTAAAATCCATAAAGCTCATAAAAAAACGCTTGACGGTTTTATTAAAATATTTGCAAATTTTCGGACTGCCTGGGATATTAATATAGACAGCAAATTAAAGAGGGTAGCAAATTACAGAAATAATTCAAAAAACGTTGTCCTATTGCATTCCTAGACCGAGGTTATTTTTGTCGTGAACCGTATGGTCAGTAAAACGAACTACTTATAACTTATATGTACTTTACTTTATGGTCAGTACATATCATTTATTTTCCGACTTGGAGGTCCGTATAGTGAAAAACGTAACTGCCAGAAGTCTTGAAAGTGCTGACCGAGGCCGAAGGCCCAATAGTCAAGTGGTTGTTTATTATATGGCATTTTTAATCGAGTTGAGGTGACAAAAATTATGTAATCGTCCATGGGCATTCTTGACGTTCAATATGACCATAGTATGTTTCAAAAGCACACCATGACATCCCAAAGAAACACACCAACTTCAAGAATCGCTTTGCACCAACTGTTGAATGTGAAAGCATTCATTAGTAGGAATTACAGATATAACAAGACTACATGCTATATAGCTGATACACACAGTCTTAAACCTCCCAAATATGTTAAAGTAAAATTGTATTTAGTACCTTGATAAATTACCTAATATTGCCCAGGGTGCGAAATACGGTTTTCCTGCAAAAGATGGAAACGGTATTAATTGGTGTTGAATTTTGTACACGAGCTAAGGTCGATTTTCTGTTAAAATTGCTGCCTAGAATAGCTGTAATGCACATCGTGTATAGTGTAAGAGTTGTACATACGTTTGATAAAGGTTGAAATACTTTGCGAAGTATTTAAGATCTTTTTGATTAGTTTTTGAAGTCTTTTCGCTGGAAAATATGACAACAAAAGGAATTAGCGTAAGTCCTTTAGTGTGTTATTGCAAACTGACTCGTAAACATAGGACAAACTTGGCACGAATCTTCGAAAACCACATAGGTGTATATTATAACTGTTGTACTTACGTTTAGTGGAGGTTGAAATACTTCGCGAAGTATTTCTGAAGTGTTTTTGTAGTTTTTGAAGTGATTTTGCTGCAAAAGATAAGACAAAAGCAACTAGCGTAAGATGTTGAAAGATTTAAAAGCAATTATGTTTTAGTTTTCCACAGCATTGTAATTTAAGAAGATAAGTTCATATAAAACAATACAACAGCATGGCAGACATTAATTTTATTATAATTGCCATTATTCTTCTCCTTCATTCTTACCTATTAGGAGAAGAGAGTGTGTTAAATAAAACTTTGATTCATGTTGATTCCAAATATATTTGAGTTTCCCTCTCAAAATGTAATTTAAATAGACATGCCATTGATTTTTTGACATCTGAAAATATCTGGGGGACTGGAAGCCATTTTTGCAAGAATTCTGGTGGTGAAAGGGTTAAGGCGCAACAAACTTCGAGAAAATGGGGCCTCGATGTTACAGGGTTTTTGACAGGTACAGGACAGGTACCTATTTTTCCTTGTTTCTTATAGTGTTCTTTTTCTTGACAATGTTTTGCTCAACTAGGAATAGACTAATGAATTAAGAGCGGATGTCAGTAAGAACCGAGAATCGCCGGACAACTAAAAAAAAAATCGAATTGAATTTTCTTTTGCCATATCATTCCTTTCGATTACCTATTTTAGGGAAAAATACTAAATGCAGTTTTTAAAATCCCGCTTGACGACTGAAAATTTTCGGCTAAATTATAAGCCAACTTTGAACAGTCAGTGTGTGTTCACCTCTTGCTCTACAACAACGACATTCAGACGTTTCTTGGTCTTTTCTACTGTAGTATTTATTTTTCTGTAGCTTTTGTAGTTATTTTTCAAATTTGGTTTTAAACAGGTACAGTACCGCCTAAAATTATTGCAACAGCTAAGAACCGCAATTGCGCCGCAAAAATACTTCTTTAAGAGAACCGCAATTTGCGGTTTTCTGTTGTGCCATTATTCATAAAAAGCGCAATTTGCGTTTCACGGCATAAGACAATAGAACGCAATAATACGCAAAATTAATTGATTCACCGGCAAAGATGATATATTCGTTCGAGTTAAAGCTCAAATGTGCAAGTAATCCCACAACAAATCAGTCAATTATTTGATAAGATGAAAGCACTTGATGTTTTATCTGCTTTGACGAACACATTACGATCAGTCTGTCGTTCGCTGAAATGCGAAGTGATGACAAGTTAATGAAAATTATTCACTGACAGCTGCTCTGATCGATCATTATGCTTGGAGTTCATGTCTTAAGACATCTTAGAATTATACCTTGTGAGGAACTAACGTTAGGATTATGAAGATATCGAACTTTACTCTCTCAAGTTTGTGACCGGTTTGATCCGGTTCATGTTGCACGAGTGGCTGGTGTCACACAACACCAAAACAAACTACATGTAACAAGTAACTCCGAAAAAAGTGTTTGAGAAATGTTCAGATTCATCCAGATTCAAAATAAATGTTTTTCATTTGGTAATAAAGGCTATTTGAACAAAAGATTTAGGATCAATCATAAAGTATTATTATCGTATGCGCATTACACACATGGACTATTATACAAAAATAATAATAATAATTACAAGAGTAAAACGTTGTAAAATACTGTATGTATAAATAGAATAAAAATATGTATCAAATATAATAGGAAATATACTCATAGTTTGCCAGCCATCATCCTGGATTTGCGCGTGCTTGTTGTTGAAGTCGAACAATACACTCTGCTGTGATAGCACAAGAACTTGTCATCAATAGACACTGGAGTGATTCACAAGAGATATAGCAATCTTTCATCAAGTTCTTTTGTCTTTACAGTACGTGCTCCACACAGACCGAACGTGGAAACAGCAAAAAACATTTATATTTAAATATTTGGCGCCAAAATACTTCGATGGAAGATCTCCATTTGCCGTGCCGATCAGTTGATTATATCTGCACTTCTTAGCTTCTTGAGATTCATCATTTAGTCCATACCAGCACTTTACGGCCGGGGATCGAGATCGGGCCCAGATATTCGAAGAAGCATGATTTGTGTCACTGCTCTTGTACTACAGTACATCGTGTCCACCGGTTCGCGAAAGGTCAAGAACGTTAGTATAGTATAAGGAACCCACAATAGCGATATGACTTATATTTCTCAACACTTGGAAGTGATAAGAGTTTCTAAAATGTACATAGATGTGTGCATGCTGGGATCGGGACGCTTTGATTTGTCAACAACAATCACATATTTATTTATAATCTAATTTAAGCTCTGCACAAAATTTTCCTGGCTGCGGCTCCTTAAGGAACCCACATGTTACTTTGGTTTCAAATATCGAATTCATAGTTTTAAGTTGAATGGAAATGATTAGAAAGTAATTATGTGCAAGAAAACCAAGCCTTAATAGGCTTGAGTCGGCAGGATTAACTGATGATGTATTTCTAACTCTTACAATTTAGAGTGCCATCCATTGTATTAGTCTTTGGCGTCTTTGGACGGTCTTTGGTCTCTGATAAACTTGAAGCTGCACGAACAAAACATCAATAAGCCACGGATAAACCACTGTAAGGGGTCTCAATGGGGTTAACCGTTATTTAGCCGTAAAAAGTATAATATTCAATAAAACTGGTTGACGTGTTTGCCGTGAGGGAGTTTGTGGATGAGAATAACTCGTCAATGCCCCTCTTAAAACACGCGAGGGACGTTTCAAGACGCTCTTAGTTTATTGGGAAGTAGGCAGCTCCGTTTTATGTAATTGCAATTTGTTGTGAGAATTGCTAAAAGTTTGACCTGTTTTTAATTGTATATAGCCTTGTAGTAATGTTTTAAACAAGTACTTACTATGGTAGCTCCTGTGTTTAGTGTTTGGCGGGTATACAGGGTATAGTCCTAGATTTAGACAAAATATCATGTAACAAAAACGTATGATCAGTCAAACGTATTAACTTAGTTATGAATTGAAGTTTGTGAGCAAATTTGACGGATCTGCTTACCTGAGTCTCGTGGTTCTCTGGTGGATGATTTTTAGTAACAAAATTCACAAAATTCAAAGTTTTACCGACGGACCGGATGCTTTAAGTGAGAGAAATATGATTTCATGATTCAACCGAACCGGCCGGGGAGAGGAGGGTTTATACACAGGCTACACAAAATACAGCTGCCTATTTTACTGGTAAACCGAGTTTATGAAGTTTTAAGCACTTTTTAAAATACGGTCTTTCGGTTATTTGCTACGTGTTTGACTAGGAAGATACGGTAATTGTTTTACTACGTGTACTGGTCTATATAAAGTACAAAAGGCTCAACTATGCCGGGAAATAATCCAGGGTGTTTTCACACCAAGCTTCAAACTTGTTAGGGATGGGTTGTAAGAGATCAAAACTGCTGGACGCAATAGATTTTTCACCACACATCAACATGGCTTGCAACATCCTAATCCTCGAACTGAAGCAGGTACCTACAGCTCCCTTGATAAATGTGTAGTGTAAATGTGTGTTACTCGAGTTGGGGTTATTTTTGTCGCGAACCGTATGGTCGGTAAAACGAATTATTGACAATAAGTGTGAAAATGCTGGTTTATCGTAGTTGAATTGTCTGTTTTGGTTGTAAACAACTCCTATTATCAAGGAATTAGATAAACAATCCCGTGAGACTCTCTAGCCGGTCCTAGCCGGTATAAATTAGGAGTTTTCGTCAGTTTCACGCGACTCATTCATTGCCTAAAAACATTATGGACCTCAGAGTGATGCTTGACGAACTGCGTGACTCAAGACTGGAGTGCCTTGACTGTCTTCTTGAGAAAAGCGTTTGATTTACAGATCTGAGTATATACTTCGTTATTTAGTAGATCGGTTTGGAGTAAGTTCAAATATATCCAGAGAGTCTGCCAATAACTTACTGAAACTCAAGGACACATATGTAAAATCAAAAGCTGGTGTCAAGAGAAACATGAAGCAAATGGATTTAGAAGAAGAAGCTCTTCTCACCCTCATATGATTAAAGTTCGATCATGGGTAAAAAACATCCAGAAGAATAGATTATTGAAGCAATGAAAATTTGAAGAACTGAAAAAAGATGTTATAATTTTAGACAAAATGTCGATAATACATTCCACATGAATGGTACTTAGGAGCCAACATGATCTAAATTATGGCAAAAGAAATGTACTTACGGTTTCGATAATTGATTCGTAAGAATAATGAATAAGTTGATTCTTGAAGCAATGAAGATTTGAAGAACTGAAAAATAGATGTAATCATTTTAGACAAAATGTCGATAATCCATTCCACATCAATAGTACTTTCGAGCCAACATGATATAAATTATCGCACTACACACATTTAGAGTAATCACAGGGGTCAACCCACTCGAAGTGCAATGACAATAAATCGATAATAAATTGATGAAATAAAAACGCTCAAGTTATTTAAACTACACAGTTGTCTTCGTCTTGAAATTTGATGCGATTTGATACCTACTTGAGTGATGTAGGTAATGGGAAAGTTGTATTGAAGTGATCACAAAGTCACCATTATTTTCTTTTTGATACGTGCGTAGATTAATTATTCGATAGAGTATAATGTAATATCACTTTTAATGACAGCAAATTTCGATTTTCGTCGTTAAAAAACTACACAGTTGTCTTCGTCTTGAGTTGTAGATGCGATTTGATACCTACTTCAGTGACATCATCAACTCATGTATATCCTCTGTTGTAGGTTGAGTTGTTTTGTCATTTAAGTTAAGTCGTTGTAACGCATTGCGCAGTGGCGCAATGTCGTCGTCCAGTTGCTCTTGGAGAGTTTCCGAAAAGATAGTGCTGTTTTTGACTATGGCCAAGTTATCAACGATTCCTTGGGCGGCTTCCGACATTGCTATGTCAGGCCTGATAAGCCACTCGCAATTCTTCACGGATAACTTGCTGAAGAAATCGCCCAAGGAATCGTACGATAGTTGACCGGAGTACGGTTTTAAAAAGTAGTGGGGGAAGTGACTATAGAAGCTGATTATTATTATTGTGACATTTTTATTTTGATATGTGTTTTGCAGAACTTTGCATGTTTTGGTCATCCAGGCGTGTAGTCCGTCACCATGCTCAAAAGACACGACTGGAACCACATATTACTCAGTGAAATAATGACAATGTAATCACTAAATAACAAGATGTTATCGGCACTTTATGTGTGGAAAAGGCAACATGAAAACGAGGCTCGAAAGGCCTAGCCCAGTCGATCAGTTATAAACACATATATCTACAATGTTTATATTTTTGTATAACTGATTGTGTGACTTTTATCGCTTATAAATCACCAATCATTCTTTCAGCAAATGCAATAATGGCAGAATCAGTAAATCTCATTTATTGTGTAGTTTGTGATATAACACTGCCTAATTACCTAACTACCTACAGACTACTATTTTCCCGGCTCTACCCTCACACATGGGAATATCTCATTCTATTCTCTGTTCCATATTCCTCCAAATATTATACGACCAATCACAATACAGCATTGCATGATTACAACAATGAGCTATCAACGATATGACCATAATGATTGTACGACCAATCAGCGATTGACAATATGTACACAAGCCTAAGTTTATATCCAATGAGGTAGCGACGATATCACAACAATGAGTAAGGACCAATCAGCAAACAAGCCCAAGTGATTAGCCAATGAGGTAGCGAGGATATGACAACAATGAGTGAGGACCAATCAGCAAGCGAGAATATATAAACAAGCCTAAGTGATTAGCCAATGAGGTAGCGAGAATATGACAACATTGAATCTTCGACCAATCAGCAATGAAAAATGAATGTTGGACCAATCAGAAAGCGAGAAAATGTCAACATAGAATCTTGGACCACTGAGAAAGCGAGAAAATGTCAACACAGGATGTTCGACCAATCAGAAAGCGAGAAAATGTCAACACTGAATCTTCGACCAATGAGAAAGCGAGAAAATGTCAACACAGAATGTTCGACCAATGAGAAAGCGAGAAAATGTCAACACTGAATGTTCGACCAATGAGAAAGCGAGAAAATGTCAACACAGAATCTTCGACCAATGAGAAAGCGAGAAAATGTCAACACAGAATGTTCGACCAATCACAAAGCGAGAAAATATCAACACTGAATTTCTACTGGTTTTTGTAAAGTGATTATTTCTCACTTGCCATGTTTCTATCTATGAACTCCAAGTTTTTATTTCAAACTTGGTATGTATTATTATTTATGAAGTGATTATTTCTCACTTTGCGTGTGTATATATATCTATGTTGTCATTATTATGGAGACATAAAAGCACAAGTTATTTTTTCGTCCAATCAATTTATTAAAAGGTAGTAAAAGCTTACAAAATGTAATATATGAAAACTATGAAAAGTCAATGTAACATGCTCAATAAAAGTTTGACTACTATAATGTCAATGTCACTTCGATGAAGTATCGATAGTTCAAATGATGCGCTGAAAAGCACAGTTTAGTTCCTTAGTGAGTGTCTTGCTCCTCGTCGTCTTGTTCTTCGAACATTGCCGCTAAGTTTCTCTTTGCCTGTCTCGGTCCGGCATCTCTAGTTGAGGCTGTAGATAGCTCCTGTTGGTAAACTTTAATCAGGCTCTTTAACGTGGGATCTTCTTTGAAGTCATTATCGTTTCTGGACAGCAAGTCCATTTTGTTGGCATAGGCCTCCGTATGTGTCAATAGGTAGCGTGTTCCTAGGTAGTGGCTGCCGAGTGTGTAGAGCTGGTGGCCGAGCAGGAACAGTTGTTCGACTGCCTCCGCGCCGAATTTGTCGTCCACCATATGATTAAGCAGCTTTTTCACATCTTTCTTGGACGGCTGGCGTTTTTCTTTGAGGTTGAACGGTAGCAACAACGTGGTGGTTTTCTTGAGCGCCTTTCCCACCTTCTTGGCCATTTTCTCGTCTAGCAGGTCATGATCTAGGGCCGCTTGGATGTTCGTCTCCCACGAATCACTGAATTCACTCATGGCTTCAGGAATCCTCCTAAAATGTTCCATACAAGTCGTCGACAAACGGCGTTCTAACTCGTCATCGGTTGGCAATCTGGCGGGGCCATATGGCACCAGAAGCCACTTCGGAAATTGATTGATGTATTGCACGCCAGGTGCCTTCGATGGTGACTTCGATGGTGTCGATCGTCTTGCTGCCATATTATTGATTGTTTGGAGTGTTTAGGTGTTGAACTGTTGAACTGATAGTTTGGTAGTGATGACTTTGAAAAACTTTAGCATTAGTATACCATGTTAGGCATTGTTTTCGGTTTCGACCAATCGCGTAGGTGCAATTTTAAGTTAGATTTGAATCAAGCGAAGTGATAAAGGTTGTTGTTTATTTCGACCAATGACAAGCCGTGATTCTTAACCGGAACTTTCGCAATGCCGACAAACTCACTAGTTTTTTTTCGAAGTTTATAGTATCACGCCGTTTACAAAACCATGAAAGAAACATTGTTATGTTTAATATGTAGAGAGATACTATCCAAGTTTGAATTCAAACGGACAAGTTTGGAAGGAGTTACAACGTTTTAAGTTAGATTTGCATCAAGCGAAGTGATAAAGGTTGTTGTTTATTTCGACCAATGACAAGCCGTGATTCTGAACCGGAACTTTCGCAATGCCGACAAACTTACTGAAGTTTTTTTTTCGAAGTTTATAGTATCGCGCCGTTTACAAAACCATGAAAGAAACATTGTTATGTGTTTTCTGTAGATAAATACTGTCTAAGTTTTAATTCAAACGGCGAAGTATCAAAGAAGTTAGAAAATCTTGGTGGCAACGCCCACAGGATTTTTAGCTTGCAAATACAAGCAGCGATTTGGCGATTCCATAACCACGGACACTATCCACAGTAGTTTTTGCATTCCGATAAGTGCGAACGACAGTTATGAAATAAATTGGAATATATGCATCTACGATGTCATCGTAATAGATGAAGTTTCTATGGTATCACTGCGGAACTTTCGACACATTTGGCGAACTATAAGTGAATGTGCTGTAACACCATTACTAATTATGTGTGGCGACAATGCCCAGATGAAACCTATCGAAACAGTAGATGGGCGTATCCAACAGTCAGAAAGTGTATTAAATAGTGACATAATCCGTCAATTCGAAAACTTCTTTTTAAATGTTCAATATCGTTGCGAAGAACCTTTTCTCAACGACTTTCTCAATGCGATTCGCATCAGAGCACCATCGAAATCCATTTTGAAACTTGTGAACAATGCTTGTTTATTGTCGGCAGAATACAATGAAGTAGCCATTTATAGACATCTTCTAGAAGTGCCGGATTGCGTCATTTTAACAGTAACGAGAGCATCGGCAAATGCTTTGAATGTGCAACTGGTGTCTTGGATGTTTGAAAATGAAAGACCTCTGAACACTGTGCAGTTTGACATGGAAAGAGGCCTCACACCAATCTACACCAATCTGAAAGTAGTCATTACTCAAAATCGCGACAAATCGAACAACGTAGTGAACGGCCAATCGGGTACCGTTGTCCGATTTGAAAACCAAACAATATTCGTCAAATTGGCAACAGGAAATTGGCAACAGGAAAAGTGGTTCCCATATATAAAGTGTCCAATGCAAACGGGGAAGCAGTGTATCCTCTAACGATGCGATACGCCCTGACGATAGCCAAGGTACAAGGGCAGACTTTAAATCATGCATTAATCTACTTAGATACATGGTTTGTCGTTCGGCGGTCATAGATGGCCTGGGATTGCTTTCTTGTGTGTCTGAGAACTGAGGCAATGGACTCTTTCAAACTGTCACTGCATTCCCTGCAACAAGAGCAGAAAAACAAGAGAAATACGTTAGGACTAATGGAGGCCATCAGTAACTTTTTATTAGTACATAATTTTGTGCAATGGAAATCAAAGAACAGGAGTACCATAATCAATAATAATAATAATATTTCAGATGTACTATTATTAAAATATTATGAGAATCTGGAATATAAGTGGCTATATATCATACATGTATACAAAAATTGCCTCCCCTTTGGTTTGATAAGAATCAATTAGGCTCTCATTTTTTTGGTAGAGTGGTCGTGAGTTGTCATCAATGTTGTATGTTGTTCATTCTCTAGAATAGTGTGTACTTACGCTTGTGAATAGTCATAGGTCACTGTTTGAAGTGTTTGGTGAAGGCCGATGCTGAAAATGGTTTACCAGTCGAGTTCTGGGGATAAAGAAACAAAGACAGATGGTTAACATGGTAGGGTGATGAATTGCCCCAATTCACCATGTTATGATGAATTAACTAAAGGATCCACCCCCAATTATTATTAATGGGTGATTTTTTTGACAACAATCCCACCTGAATTAATAATGTTTGGAATTATCCCTGTTTTGAATACAGTTTACCCATTAACTGATGATCATAATTAGGCTGTATCATTTCCCTATGGTTGCATCAGTGAAGGCCAAAAAATTAATGTGATTGATAGATGTGAGAATGAAGAATACAAGGTATCCACCCTCACACAGTCTCAGTAAATACAGCTAATACACTTGCAGATTACGGTGCATGAATATACACCTGATTGAAGTGAAAATACCTATAATATTGCTGCTGGCCTCAGTAACTATTTAATACAATATTTCTTACCAAGAACACATAATTCCCACTGTCCTGAGATGTAAGACTCTCCCTGTACTTCTGCAGGTAATCGGTGTGGTATCTGTTCAACTCGCTGTTTCTCTGTGGATCGAGGGAACAATAATGGACGTGGATCAGTACATGCATGTACACATGTATGTATGTATGTACACCTATTTCAAAAAACGTTGGCATCTGAAATCTGAATCTGAAATCTGTGACCGAGAGGGATTGTAATGCACAAAAACTTTATTGTTATTATGGATATAAGTTGTGAACTATCTTGTAATTACTGGAATATGCCATGACCTTTAGACGAAGACCTGCGTTGGCGAATAGTGTGGCTACAAGTGTTTTTAATGTCACAGATTCAGATTTCAGATTCCAGATTCAGATTTCAGATGCCAACATTTTTTGAAATAGGTGTATACATATTGTCATATGGCATATTGTTCCTGCCCCCTATCATGGCTGCCGGCACATATGTGATCGTGTATTTAAAGTGCAAACCCTCTATTAATCAATGGATCCAAAACATACCTCTATTGTCACCTCATCGTGTCCATGGTATTTACTGGTCTTGTACGCTTGGAAATGGAACGTGAAATCTTCACCACTACAATGATGCACTAGAATGTTTTCTTTCGGAAAGTCCTTGAGAGCAAGGGCTGACTGGAGAGTCTCTTTAGAATACTGTAGGGTTCGTATCTCCAAACCCCTAAAACAATAACAATAAATAATAATTTATATTAGTGGTATATAACTCTTGACAGCATCACGTGAAATCTGTTATGGAACTCCATTTCTGCACATTGTCTGTAGTAAGTTATATAGAGTAATAATAAATAGTTTACTCTATATAAGCTTACATACATAGCACTCGATCTGTATAATGGTGGATGTAGATGTATAGATGTGGCCAAAGAGCACACTCTATACCGTCGTTGTCTCTGTAGTCGTACAGATTGACCAACTGCTCACGGGGAAGATACGTTTCACGAAGTTCAACAAAGTGTTTGTAGCGAGAAGAAGCGTTAGTCATTAAATAACGATAAGCTAATGCACATCGAAAGCGAGAGGCTGGATCAGTCAGTGAGTCGATCTTTTCCAAGACTGACAACACAGACCACGACACTCGGCAGAAGCCGTTTTTTTTGTCGGTATCCATGTTGTAGTCTCGTGAAATCTCCAGTGTGGAGAATGAAAGGTCTAAGCGTTATAATGTCATTAATTGTTAGAGAGCGTAAGCTTACGGGAATATTGTTGAACTTCGGAATGATGTAGCGACCCTTTGAACATATACAACCAGTTGGGGATTTACGTTTGGGGATGGTGTTGTTCTTGTACGATGGAATGAGGTTGTTTTTAAGCAACATTTTACACGAGTCGCAATACGTCCACGACGAATACTTAGCCCAGAAAGAGAGATTTTGCGCGATTGTCAGGTAGTTATAGTCTTGTCGGTCTGTTTCTAGTAAGTTGTTGGTCACGTAAAATCTCTCTTTCTTTTGCTGTTGTCGAGTTAGTCGTTGTTGTTCGTTAAGTTCCGTCGCATTTGTCCATTGGTCAGTGGGATAGCTGCCTACAATGCGAAAGTGGCGTAGTCCCCAAAAGGTAATGGATTGCTGCTCTTTTGCGAGATACGTATTAGACGGCATTGTAAGTCTATAATCAATATCAATAGATAATCTAAGTTATAATTGGATGTACAGAAATGTGGAAACTCTTACCATGTGTTCGAATGCCGCATTGTTAAATAGGCGGTAATCTCCGTAAACTCAAACGGAATCCCGCTATCCGAAAATTGGAACGGTTCATCGCAATTTGATGGATTTAAACGTTGTGCACAATGAGGACAGATGTATGGATGATTATTAGGTATTAGCTGAAAAAAACGATCAAGACAAAACTCATGAATTACACAGTTACAACATGGAAGGACAACGAGATTCCCTGTGAGTTTGCAGAGATGACACGGCATAACTGGAGACATGATGATCAGCTAGATATGTGAAACGAAATAAGGCAATAAGCAAACACATCGATATACATCAACGGAAAATGAGATACTTTCATGTCATGGAACACGTTGTTGTGGCTGAAGCATTGCATTGGTACATTTTCAAATCCAGAAGATACATAGTTGATGATTATAATCTAAACAATTATGAATAGTGTACTTACAATTGGTTCTACGTTGACAAAAGTGATTGTAAATGTCTGAAATAAAGAAGAAGATATATTAATATATGCTAAATGACTAGAGTACATGATGTTGAATGACTCAATAAATGAGGCATGAAATGTTGTATTTGGACAGTTCTGTTGTTATTTACTTGTAAATGGCATAGGATAACTTTTTGATGTTCCAAGAAACAGGAATATATGGATTGATTTCATGGAGTATAACAAGCAGATTCAATCATTTCAAATGACAATCAACAATGAAATTGGCTTCATAACTAGTAAACTCAATCGAAGCCGTTGGGAGAGATAAAATAGCGATACAAACAATAAAATAACGACTACTATTTTTAATAGTCGATAAATGTGTAGAAAGATACATGTAATGATGGAGTAATAACCGTCTTGTCAAATGTTATAATCAATGTTGCACGTGTTCGAAGTCTTACCTGTTAATTAGGGAAGTCTTTCATAGTTAAAGCTGCTATGATTTGTGTAAACGCGAAATGAACCCCGTGCGTACCGTAAGTAAAAGGTTCTGGTTCATTTGAAGGATTGATATGAGATTGGCAGTGGGGACAGGAAAAGGAGACATGGTGGGGTATGGTGTTGAGAAAGGTTTCCAGACACCTTTCATGAACATTTGAATTGCAGCATGGTAGCTGCACGAGGTTCACTGCGCGCTTACACAAACAACAAGGCATTACAGGAGACATGATGATCTGATAAATATGTAAAGTGAAATAACGCAATAAGCAAACAAGTCGTCATATACGAGACGAAACTTGAAAATCAGTCAACGTTTCAAAACACGTTATTGTTGCTGTACTAATTGCATTACTGCATTTACAAATCTAGGAGATACGTTACTGATGGCTACAATGTAACAAATGAAGAGCAATGTACTTACAATTGGTTCTCAATCTGGTTTTGATGGAGATTCTGTGGTGAAATGGAATGTATGTTAATATATGCAAAATGTATACAATGAACTATCGTTGATATATCGAAAACTATAAACCCTAAAATTATTTCATGTACACAGTTGTCTTCCTATCGAGTTATAGATGCAAATTTAAACCTATCTAAGTGATGTAGGTCATTTCGTAAGTGAATGCAATATGATACCAGGCATATATATAGTAAACGTACGTTTTGGCAATGGATTTGTGCACATTGCTAATATACCTCAAAAGCGACCATTATATTGTAAATAGTATCTAAGACTACACAGTGATGTAGCAGAAATATTGTACTTACGGCTAAAATTGATGCGATTTGATACCTACTTGAGTGATGTAGGTAACGGGAAAGTTGTATTGAAGTGATCACAAAGTGACCGTTGTTCATAGCGACATGCGTAGTTTACTTATTCGATATAGTATAATGTTATATCAATTTTAATGACAGCAAATTTCGATTTTCGTCGTTAAAAAAACTACACAGTGTTCTTCGTCTTGAGTTGTAGATGCGATTTGATACCTACTTGAGTGATGTAGGTAACGGGAAAGTTGTATTGAAGTGATCATAAAGTGACCATTGTTCACAGATACGTGTATATATTAATTAATCGATCGAGTATGTTGTTATATCAATTTTAACCATAGCAAATATCGATTTTCGTCGTTAAAAAACTACATAGTGTTCTTCGTCTTGAGTTGTAGATGCGATTTGATACCTACTTGAGTGATGTAGGTAACGGGAAAGTTGTATTGAAGTGATCACAAAGTGACCATTGTTCACAGATTGCCGCTAAGTTTCTCTTTGCCTGTCTCGGTCCGGCATCTCTAGTTGAGGCTGTAGATAGCTCCTGTTGGTAAACTTTAATCAGGCTCTTTAACGTGGGATCTTCTTTGAAGTCATTATCGTTTCTGGACAGCAAGTCCATTTTGTTGGCATAGGCCTCCGTATGTGTCAATAGGTAGCGTGTTCCTAGGTAGTGGCTGCCGAGTGTGTAGAGCTGGTGGCCGAGCAGGAACAGTTGTTCGACTGCCTCCGCGCCGAATTTGTCGTCCACCATATGATTAAGCAGCTTTTTCACATCTTTCTTGGACGGCTGGCGTTTTTCTTTGAGGTTGAACGGTAGCAACAACGTGGTGGTTTTGTTGAGCGCCTTTCCCACCTTCTTGGCCATTTTCTCGTCTAGCAGGTCTTGATCTAGGGCCGCGTGGATGTTCGTCTCCCACGAATCACTGAATTCACTCACAGCTTCAGGAATCCTCCTAAAATGTTCCATACAAGTCGTCGACAAACGGCGTTCTAACTCGTCATCGGTTGGCAATCTGGCGGGGCCATATGGCACCAGAAGCCACTTCGGAAATTGATTGATGTATTGCACGCCAGGTGCCTTCGATGGTGACTTCGATGGTGTCGATCGTCTTGCTGCCATATTATTGATTGTTTGGAGGAGTGTTTAGGTGTTGAACTGTCGAACTGATAGTTTGGTAGTGATGACTTTGAAAAACTTTAGCATTAGTATACCATGTTAGGCATTGTTTTCGGTTTCGACCAATCGCGTAGGTGCAATTTTAAGTTAGATTTGAATCAAGCGAAGTGATAAAGGTTGTTGTTTATTTCGACCAATGACAAGCCGTGATTCTTAACCGGAACTTTTGCAATGCCGACAAACTCACTAGTTTTTTTTTCGAAGTTTATAGTATCACGCCGTTTACAAAACCATGAAAGAAACATTGTTATGTTTAATATGTAGAGAGATACTATCCAAGTTTGAATTCAAACGGACAAGTTTGGAAGGAGTTACAACGTTTTAAGTTAGATTTGCATCAAGCGAAGTGATAAAGGTTGTTGTTTATTTCGACCAATGACAAGCCGTGATTCTTAACCGGAACTTTCGCAATGCCGACAAACTTACTGAAGTTTTTTTTCGAAGTTTATAGTATCGCGCCGTTTACAAAACCATGAAAGACACATTGTTATGTGTTTTCTGTAGATAAATACTGTCTAAGTTTTAATTCAAACGGCGAAGTATCAAAGAAGTTAGAAAATCTTGGTGGCAACGCCCACAGGATTTTTAGCTTGCAAATACAAGCAGCGATTTGGCGATTCCATAACCACGGACACTATCCACAGTAGTTTTTGCATTCCGATAAGTGCGAACGACAGTTATGAAATAAATTGGAATATATGCATCTACGATGTCATCGTAATAGATGAAGTTTCTATGGTATCACTGCGGAACTTTCGACACATTTGGCGAACTATAAGTGAATGTGCTGTAACACCATTACTAATTATGTGTGGCGACAATGCCCAGATGAAACCTATCGAAACAGTAGATGGGCGTATCCAACAGTCAGAAAGTTTATTAAATAGTGACATAATCCGTCAATTCGATAACTTCTTTTTAAATGTTCAATATCGTTGCGAAGAACCTTTTCTCAACGACTTTCTCAATGCGATTCGCATCAGAGCACCATCGAAATCCATTTTGAAACTTGTGAACAATGCTTGTTTATTGTCGGCAGAATACAATGAAGTAGCCATTTATAGACATCTTCTAGAAGTGCCGGATTGCGTCATTTTAACAGTAACAAGAGCATCGGCAAATGCTTTGAATGTGCAACTGGTGTCTTGGATGTTTGAAAATGAAAGACCTCTGAACACTGTGCAGTTTGACATGGAAAGCGGCCTCACACCAATCTACACCAATCTGAAAGTAGTCATTACTCAAAATCGCGACAAATCGAACAACGTAGTGAACGGCCAATCGGGTACCGTACCGATTTGAAAACCAAACAATATTCGTATTGGCAACAGGAAATTGGCAACAGGAAAAGTGGTTCCCATATATAGGGGGAAGTGTCCAATGCAAACGGGGAAGCAGTGTATCCTCTAACAATGCGATACGCCCTGACGATAGCCAAGGTACAAGGGCAGACTTTAAATCATGCATTAATCTACTTAGATAATTGCTTTCTTGTGTGTCTGAGAACTGAGGCAACGGACTCTTTCAAACTGTCACTGCATTCCCTGCAACATGAGCAGAAAAACAAGAGAAATACGTTAGGACTAATGGAGGCCATCAGTAACTTTTTATTAGTACATAATTTTGTGCAATGGAAATCAAAGAACAGGAGTACCATAATCAATAATAATAATAATATTTCAGATGTACTATTATTAAAATATTATGAGAATCTGGAATATAAGTGACTATATATCATACATGTATACAAAAATTGCCTCCCCTTTGGTTTGATAAGAATCAATTAGGCTCTCATTTTTTTGGTAGAGTGGCCGTGAGTTGTCATCAATGTTGTATGTTGTTCATTCTCTAGAATAGTGTGTACTTACTCTTGTGAATAGTCATAGGTCACTGTTTGAAGTGTTTGGTGAAGGCCGATGCTGAAAATGGTTTACCAGTCGAGTTCTGGGGATAAAGAAACAAAGACAGATGGTTAAAATGGTAGGGTGATGAATTGCCCCAATTCACCCTGTTATAATGAATTAACTAAAGGATCCACCCCCAATTATTATTAATGGGTGATTTTTTTGACAGAACAATGTCAATCCCACCTGAATTAATAATGTTTGGAATTATCCCTGTTTTGAATACAGTTTACCCATTAACTGATGATCATAATTAGGCTGTATCATTTCCCTATGGTTGCATCAGTGAAAGCCAAAAAATTAACACCCTCAACTGGGGTGATCGATAGATGTGAGAATGAAGAATACAAGGTATTCACCCTCACACAGTCTCAGTAAATACAGCTACTACACTTGCAGATTACAGTGCATGAATATACACCTGATTGAAGTGAAAATACCTATAATATTGCTGCTGGCCTCAGTAACTATTTAATACAATATTTCTTACCAAGAACACATAATTCCCACTGTCCTGAGATGTAAGACTCTCCCTGTACTTCTGCAGGTAATCGGTGTGGTATCTGTTCAACTCGCTGTTTCTCTGTGGATCGAGGGAACAATAATGGACACATGTATGTATGTATGTACACCTATTTCAAAAAACGTTGGCATCTGAAATCTGAATCTGAAATCTGTGACCGAGAGGGATTGTAATGCACAAAAACTTTATTGTTATTATGGATATAAGTTGTGAACTATCTTGTAATTACTGGAATATGCCATGACCTTTAGACGAAGACCTGCGTTGGCGAATAGTGTGGCTACAAGTGTTTTTAATGTCACAGATTCAGATTTCAGATTCCAGATTCAGATTTCAGATGCCAACATTTTTTGAAATAGGTGTATACATATTGTCATATGGCATATTGTTCCTGCCCCCTATCATGGCTGCCGGCACATATGTGATCGTGTATTTAAAGTGCAAACCCTCTATTAATCAATGGATCCAAAACATACCTCTATTGTCACCTCATCGTGTCCATGGTATTTACTGGTCTTGTACGCTTGGAAATGGAACGTGAAATCTTCACCACTACAATGATGCACTAGAATGTTTTCTTTCGGAAAGTCCTTGAGAGCAAGGGCTGACTGGAGAGTCTCTTTAGAATACTGTAGGGTTCGTATCTCCAAACCCCTAAAACAATAACAATAAATAATAATTTATATTAGTGGTATATAACTCTTGACAGCATCACGTGAAATCTGTTATGGAACTCCATTTCTGCACATTGTCTGTAGTAAGTTATATAGAGTAATAATAAATAGTTTACTCTATATAAGCTTACATACATAGCACTCGATCTGTATAATGGTGGATGTAGATGTATAGATGTGGCCAAAGAGCACACTCTATACCGTCGTTGTCTCTGTAGTCGTACAGATTGACCAACTGCTCACGGGGAAGATACGTTTCACGAAGTTCAACAAAGTGTTTGTAGCGAGAAGAAGCGTTAGTCATTAAATAACGATAAGCTAATGCACATCGAAAGCGAGAGGCTGGATCAGTCAGTGAGTCGATCTTTTCCAAGACTGACAACACAGACCACGACACTCGGCAGAAGCCGTTTTTTTGTCGGTATCCATGTTGTAGTCTCGTGAAATCTCCAGTGTGGAGAATGAAAGGTCTAAGCGTTATAATGTCATTAATTGTTAGAGAGCATAAACTTACGGGAATGTTGTTGAACTTCGGAATGATGTAGCGACCTTTTGAACATATACAACCAGTTGGGGATTTACGTTTGGGGATGGTGTTGTTCTTGTACGATGGAATGAGGTTGTTTTTAAGCAACATTTTACACGAGTCGCAATACGTCCACGACGAATACTTAGCCCAGAAAGATAGATTTTGCGCGATTGTCAGGTAGTTATAGTCTTGTCGGTCTGTTTCTAGTAAGTTGTTGGTCACGTAAAATCGATCTTTCTTTTGCTGTTGTCGAGTTAGTCGTTGTTGTTCGTTAAGTTCCGTCGCATTTGTCCATTGGTCAGTGGGATAACTGCCTACAATGCGAAAGTGGTGTAGTCCCCAAAAGGTAATACATTGTTGTTCTTTTGCAATATAGGTATTCGACGGCATTGTAAGTCTATAATCAATATCAATAGATAATCTAAGTTATAATTGGATTGTACAGAAATGTGGAAACTCTTACCATGTGTTGCAATGTCGCATTGTTAAATATGCGGAAATCTCCGTAAACTCAAAGGGAATCCCGTCATCCGAAAATTGAAAAGTCTCATCACAATTGGACGGATTTAAACGCTGAGAACAATGAGGACAAATATATGGATGATGATTAGGGATTAGCTGGAAAAAACGTTCAAGACAGATTTCATGGATTACACAATTACAACATGGAAGGACAACGAGATTCCCTGTGAGTTTGCAAAGATGACAAGGCATAACTGGAGACATGATGATCAGCTAGATATGTGAAACGAAATAACGCAATAAGCAAACACATTGATATACATCAACGGAAAATGAGATACTTTTATGTCATGGAACACGTTGTTGTTCCTGAATCATTGCATTAGTTCATTTTCAAATCCAGAAGATACATAGTTGATGATTATAATGTAAACAATTATGAATAGTGTACTTACTATTTGTTCTACGTTGAAAAGTGATTGGAAATATCTGAAATAAAGAAGAAGATATATTAATATATGCTAAATGACTAGAGTACATGATGTTGAATGACTGAATGACTGAATAAATGAGGCATGAAATGTTGTATTTGGACAGTTCTGTTGTTATTTACTTGTAAATGGCATACGATAACTTTTTGATGTTCCAAGAAACAGGAATATATGGATTCATTTCATGGAGTATAACAAGCATATTCAATCATTTCAAATGACAATCAACACCGAAATTGGCTTCATAACTAGTAAACTCAATCGAAGCCATTGGGAGAGATAAAATAGCGATACAAACAATAAAATCACAACTACTATTTTTAATAGTCGATAAATGTGTAGAAAGATACATGTAATGATGGAGTAATAACCGTCTTGTCAAATGTTATAATCAATGTTGCACGTGTTCGAAGTCTTACCTGTTAGTTAGGGAAGTCTTTCATAGTTAAAGCCGCTATGATTTGTGTAAACGCGAAATGAACCCCGTGCGTACCGTAGGTGAATGGTTCTGGTTCATTTGATGGATTGATATGAGTTTGGCAGTGGGGACAGGAAAAGGAGACATCGTGGGGTATGGTGTTGAGAAAGGTTTCGAGACACCATTCATGAACATTTGAATTGCAGCATGGTAGCTGCACGAGGTTCACTGCGCGTTTTCACAAACAACAAGGCATTACAGGAGACATGATGATCTGATAAATATGTAAAGTGAAATAATGCAATAAGCAAACAAGTCGTCATATACGAGACGAAACTTGAAAATCAGTCAACGTGTCAAAACACGTTATTGTTGCTGTACTAATTGCATTACTGCATTTACAAATCTAGGAGATACGTTACTGATGGCTACAATGTAACAAATGAAGAGCAATGTACTTACAATTGGTTTTCAATGTTGTTTTGATGGAGATTCTGTGGTGAAATGGAATGTATGTTAATATATGCAAAATGTATACAATGAACAATCGTTGATATATATCGAAAACTATAAACCCTAAAATTATTTCATGTACACAGTTTTCTTCCTTTCGAGTTATAGATGCAAATTTAAACCTGTCTAAGTGATGTAGGTCATTTGGTAAGTGAATGCAATGTGATACCAGGCATATATATAGTAAACGTACGTTTTGGCAATGGATTTGTGCACATTGCTAATATACCTCAAAAGCGACCATTATATTGTAAATAGTTTCTAAGACTACACAGTCATGTAGCAGAAATATTGTACTTACGGCTAAAATGGATTTGAAGCGTCGATGTGAAAATATGGTGTTTCCATAGAGGTTTTAATAGAGATTTTGTGAAGAATGATAAGTTATGATAATTTAGGACAAATGTATGCAATTCATTATGTTAATAAGTCGATAAAATTTAAATGGGCAACTAAACTACTTGATAACACTTATAGTTATTGGAAAGTGCTACCGTTACGGAAACTGAGAAGTATCGGGGGGCCTGAATGCATCAGAGAGAATTTTGACTGCACAAAAATACCTAAGGACTTGTCTTTATTTTACACTAACGTACTGAATGCATGGGCTACGTTTTGTGGCACAAAAATCGACGACAATCGGACCGACATTTTAAAACAGTCCCTGTGGAACAACATTTACATTAAAATTGATATTGATAAAGGGTACATGCAACGACTAGTTAAAAAGGGAATTCTGTTAGTAAGTGATTTATGGGACCCCACCACTGGCTTCAACTGGGAATGGGCGAAAATGAAAGGATTACTGGAGGTAGATTATATGAGTTGGAGGGGTTTAATTAGTGCTATTCCAGCGGAGTGGAAGAGAGAATTAAAGAAAAATATGCACATGCCTTCACAAGTACATGCTCCACAGAGACAAATTGAAATAAGTGGCAAGAAGATTAATATAAACAAAATGAAAACAAAACAGATTTATGACCTATTTATTGACAGAAAGTTCACTGCTCCAACTTCTCAGCGTAGGTGGCAACAAATCTTTTCAGATATTTCTATTGACTGGGAATCAGCTTATTGCCTGATATATGAAACTACTATTGATACGAAACTTAGATGGTTTCAGTATAAAATACTTATGAATTGTCTATATTTAAATAAGGATCTAGTTAGATTTAAACTCCAAACTTCCCCTCTGTGTTCTTTCTGTCAATCTAATAACGAAACTATTGAACATATCTTTGTGTACTGTAAAGACTCAGCAACATTATATCTTGATATAACTAATTGGTTAAAACCGTATAATATCAAACTACCAGAGTTAACTTCAGTATTAATGGTCACCGGCCTTCATGATAACAATAACGTTATATTAGTCAATTTTATACTTCTTTTATATAAGTATTTTATATACAGATGTAGGAATAGTTCTTTGTTAAGTTTAAAAGGTTTCCAAACCTTATTGAAACACTACGAAAAGTTAGAATATACTATTGCCTATAAGAATAACAAATTATCATTTCACCTGACAAAATTTGAAAAGTTGAGAAATGCACTTGATGCTAAAATATAGACTTTTATACATATTGCTCAGTCTTTACAGTCCCAATACCTAGTTAACTATATTGTATATTGTATATCGTATTGTATATCGTATTGTATATCGTATTGTATTTCGTATTGCATATTGTATTGTATATTATATGTTATTTATATATGCTGTTATTTATATTTGTACAATTGAAATAAAAAAAAATAATAATAAAAAATAAAAAAAAGTCGATAAAATAGGCCTCATTTTTGACAGCAACGTTGTTTGTAGTTTTTCATTAGCATTATGAACAAAAAAACATGCTGCGAAAATTAAAAAATAAATGTACTTACGATTTTGATAATTGATGGTGACGAATAATTGAGGTACAGACAGATGTTGATGTATTGAATATTGAAGAACTGAAAAATAGATGTTATCATTTTAGACAAAATGTCGATAATCGATTCCACATGAATGGTACTTAGGAGCCAACATGATCTAAATTATGGCAAAATAAATGTACTTACGATTTTGATAATTGATGGTGACGAATAATTGAGGTACAGACAGATGTTGATCTATTGAATATTGAAGAACTGAAAAATAGATGTTATCATTTTAGACAAAATGTCGATAATCGATTCCACATGAATGGTACTTACGAGCCAACATCATCTAAATTATCGCACTACCCACATTTAGAGTAATCGCAGCGTGCGTAGATTAATTATTCGATAGAGTACATTGTTATAAATAAAATAAAATAAAAAATAAAATTAATACAAAATTAAAATTATATGTACATCTTTGGGCTTCCTGTGTACACAGCGGGATATCGTTGTCATATCAACCACTGCACAACAACATCACTGTCCATCATGTTCTAACACATTGCAACATATTGTTGTTGTTGAATGTCATTATATATCTTACATACGTACATGTTTGGGCTTCCTGTGTACACAGCGGGATATCGTTGTCATATCAACCACTGCACAACAACATCACTGCCCATCATGTTCTAACACATTGCAACATATTGTTGTTGTTCAATGTCATTATCGTAGTTGAATTGTCTGTTGTGGTTGTAAACAACTCCTATTATCAAGGAATTAGATAAACAATCCCGTGAGACTCTCTAGCCGGTCCTAGCCGGTATAAATTAGGAGTTTTCGTCAGTTTCACGCGACTCATTCATTGCCTAAAAACATTATGGACCTCAGAGTGATGCTTGACGAACTGCGTGACTCAAGACTGGAGTGCCTTGACTGTCTTCTTGAGAAAAGCGTTTGATTTACAGATCTGAGTATATACTTCGTTATTTAGTAGATCGGTTTGGAGTAAGTTCAAATATATCCAGAGAGTCTGCCAATAACTTACTGAAACTCAAGGACACATATGTAAAATGAAAAGCTGGTGTCAAGAGAAACATGAAGCAAATGGATTTAGAAGAAGAAGCTCTTCTTACCCTCATATGATTAAAGTTCGATCATGGGTAAAAAACATCCAGAAGAATAGATTATTGAAGCAATGAAAATTTGAAGAACTGAAAAAAGATGTTATAATTTTAGACAAAATGTCGATAATACATTCCACATGAATGGTACTTAGGAGCCAACATGATCTAAATTATGGCAAAAGAAATGTACTTACGTTTTCGATAATCGATCGAGAATAATGGATTATTGAAAGAATGAAGATTTGAAGAACTGAAAAATAGATGTAATCATTTTAGACAAAATGTCGATAATCCATTCCACATCAATAGTACTTTCGAGCCAACATGATATAAATTATCGCACTACACACATTTAGAGTAATCACAGGGGTCAACCCACTCGAAGTGCAATGACAATAAATCGATAATAAATCGATGAAATAAAAACGCTCAAGTTATTTAAACTACACAGTTGTCTTCGTCTTGAGATTTGATGCGATTTGATACCTACTTGAGTGATGTAGGTAATGGGAAAGTTGTATTGAAGTGATCACAAAGTCACCATTATTTTCTTTTTGATACGTGCGTAGATTAATTATTCGATAGAGTATAATGTAATATCACTTTTAATGACAGCAAATTTCGATTTTCGTCGTTAAAAAACTACACAGTTGTCTTCGTCTTGAGTTGTAGATGCGATTTGATACCTACTTCAGTGACATCATCAACTCATGTATATCCTCTGTTGTAGGTTGAGTTGTTTTGTCATTTAAGTTAAGTCGTTGTAACGCATTGCGCAGTGGCGCAATGTCGTCGTCCAGTTGCTCTTGGAGAGTTTCCGAAAAGATAGTGCTGTTTTTGACTATGGCCAAGTTATCAACGATTCCTTGGGCGGCTTCCGACATTGCTATGTCAGGCCTGATAAGCCACTCGCAATTCTTCACGGATAACTTGCTGAAGAAATCGCCCAAGGAATCGTACGATAGTTGACCGGAGTACGGTTTTAAAAAGTAGTGGGGGAAGTGACTATAGAAGCTGATTATTATTATTGTGACATTTTTATTTTGATATGTGTTTTGCAGAACTTTGCATGTTTTGGTCATCCAGGCGTGTAGTCCGTCACCATGCTCAAAAGACACGACTGGAACCACATATTACTCAGTGAAATAATGACAATGTAATGTTTTATTTCCCATATTTCAATATTTACAATTTTCAAAACTGTAGATTAATTGGCTATATATATGTAATATGGGTGGAGAGCTTAAGAAACCCTTATGGGCTTTTACAAGGAAGCTCCCCGTTAACAATAACTAAAATATAATTAACAATCTATGGTATCAGATATATGCATTTTGATAGAATTTTCATTTTGCTAGTACTCAATACTACATGGATTAATATAGATATATAGATATGTATTATAAGTAATTAGTGTTTTTTTTTTTTTAAAGCAGAAGTCTTTAGGTATATATAATTTATTTTTAATCAGTCTTATATCATTGTTCATGGGTTAAAAGAAAGTGTTTCATCTTCTTTTTGAAGACTGAGAGGGAGACAGATTTTCTTATTTCGAGTGGAATAGTGTTCCATATATTTGTTATTTTATTTCTCGTAGAGTATTTTCCGTAATTAGTTCTATTGCATCTCTTGTGTATATCACTATTTTTTCGGGTATTATGTTCATGTATTTTATTATTTTCTCTAAAAAAGTCATCAAAATAAGGTGGAAGGATTTTATGAGATAATTCAAAACTGAAGGCTGATATTAGAAAATCATTTATTTGGTGAATGTTCAACAGTTTCATATTTTTGAAGAGAGGGAGAGATGGGGCAGTGTAGGCAGAAAATGACATAATCCTTAAAGCCTTTTTTTGTAATTTTAAAAGTTTCTCAAGCCTAGTTGGATAATTATTTGCCCAGACAATATTTCCATAATATAAGTAGGGGTAAATCAATGTTTTATATATTAATTTCAGTTGGGGCTGTTTTATATAAAAGCGAATTCTGCATAGGATTCCAATAGTTTTTGTGATCTTTTTGGAAATATAGTTAATATGATCTTTCCAAGTTAAATGTTCATCTATTATCAGTCCGAGAAATTTGGTTTGCTGTTTTCTCATAATATTTTCGTCATTTATTTTTAGTAGTTTTAGTTCTATTGAATTTTTCTTCCGATTTGACTTAAAGATGATAAAATTTGATTTTTTTATATTTAGTGTCAATTGATTTAGTTTTAGCCATTCTTGGACGTTTTTAAGTTCTTCATTTATTTGATTTTGAATTTGTACGATTTCTTTTCCAGAGTAAAACAAATTAGTATCATCTGCAAATATAATTGATGATAATTTATTACTGGAATTTGGTAAATCATTTATGTAAATCAAAAATAAAAGTGGTCCAAGTATCGATCCTTGTGGGACACCACAGGTTATTGTCATTTCATCCGATTTAATATTATTATATTTCACTATTTGTTTCCTATTTGTCAAGTAATTTCTAATCCAATCATGGCATTTGCCACGTAATCCATAGAAGTTTAATTTTTTTAAGAGAATTGAATGATTAACAGTATCAAATGCTTTAGATAAATCTAGAAAAATTCCAACTGTTAATTCATTTTTTTCAATTGAATTTGTTATCTTATCGACAAGTTCTATTATGGCATGATTAGTTGAACGTTTAGCTCGAAAACCATATTGATGATCAGACAATATCTTATATTTTTCAATGAAATCAATCATTCTATTATACATTATTCTTTCTAGAATTTTTGAGAAACATGGTAGCACAGATATTGGTCTATAATTTGAGAAATCATTCTTATCAGAAGCCTTGTATACAGGGGAAACCAAGGCTACTTTTAATTCATCGGGAACCTGACCTGATATAAATGAATTGTTAAATATATGAGATAGGGGGAGTGCAATTAATGGTGCAACAAACTTAATGACTTTGATATTTATTTCATCTATTCCACAGCTGTTTTTGTTTTTTAGATGTTGAATTATTTTTATAATTTCATCAGTAGTTGTTTCTTTTAGGAACATTGAATCTCTGTAGTTTCCTTTAATATTTCACAAATTCATTGGAATTGCTAAATGATTTTGCTAAATTTGGTCCAACATTCACCAAAAAATTATTGAATTGATTTGCTATTTCTTTAGAATCATCAATATCTTTATTTTCGTACTTAAATGAAGTAGGTAGTGTCTTATTTTTTATTTTTTTACCAATCAGCTCGTTTATGGTTTGCCATGTTGATTTAGGATCATTTTGTGCATCATGAATTTTATTATTGAAGTAATTTTTCTTAGCAATTCTTATCAGATGATTAAGTTTGTTACGATAAACTTTATATTTAACCCTGTTATTTTCAGTTGGCTTTTTTAAGAATCTTCTATATAACTTTTCCTTTGTTCTAGATGACTTTTTAAAACCTTTTGTTATCCAAACGTTTTTTTTTCTGTTTCCATTTCTTAACTTCACTTCTCTCAACGGAAAATATTTATCATAAAGTTTAAGAAAGTCAGTTAGGAATATTTCCATTGATTTTTGAGGATCTATTTCTTTCATTGTAGTATTCCATTTACAAGTTTTTAGATAGTTATAAAATGATCGAAGAGACGATTGTTTAATTACTCTAGTCTTATAAGAACTTTGTTCTGATGAATTATGTAATTCGTATGATTCTACGTTCTTGGTTATTGCAAAGACTGGTAAATGATCTGAAATATCATTTATAAGAATTCCGTTAAGATGTTCAAATGTTTGACTATTTGTAAAAATATTATCAATCAACGTCGCACTAGAAGATGTGATGCGAGTTGGTTTTGTGATTAGAGGTCTAAAGCCCGACGAAGATAACTGGTTAAAGAACTGATGAGAGAAATTACATTTGTCATATTTTAGTAGATCTATATTGAAGTCACCTAGAATATAACAAGGTTTATCTTTTCTATCTAGTTTTGATAGAATGAAATTTAAATCACATTCGAAGTCACTATATCTATTATTTGGTGGTCTATATATAGTTCCTATTATGATGTTTTTATTCTTTTCCAACGATATTTCAATAAACAGTGATTCAATACTTTTATCGTGGCCTGTAAAAGTTAAATCTTTTCTTAATTGATATTTTAAATGTTCCCTGACAAATAAACAAATTCCTCCTCCAACTCTATTTTTTCTGTTAAGCTGTATGAGGGAGTAACCTGGAATGTCAAATAAATGACTGTTGTCATCGTCACTTAGCCAAGTTTCTGTTAATGCTATTATTGAGAATTTATATGTTAGGCAATTTAAATAGTTTAAAAATGAATCAAATTTATTTCTGATACTTCTTATGTTTAGATGTAGAAATGATAACTCATCATGTTTTAACTTTAGAGAGTTTAGTTTTTCATTGAATTCATCACTAGAATAGTAGTTTACATTTGAATTTATATCACTATAACAATTTATGTCTGGATTAATTGCTTGATTAACGTCACCAAATATACGGTCGTCTTCCTGTGAAGTGTCACGTAAATTAAATGTTATGTCATTAGGTGGAATGTATTTAGTTAATGGTTTCTCTATTTGAAATAAATCATCACTTATAGAGGCAAATGGTAAAAGGATTTCTATACATTGATAGCATTTGAAGTCATTTCGATTAGTTAAGCGATCATGGTCTATGTTATCTAATCTTAGGCACAATCTATTTAGGTGATAGTAATTTTGACAATCAGAGCACATCACTGTCCTTTGACAGCCAGTGATTTGACTTTCACAAGAATTACAAATTATTAAGTTTTTAGAACTCATAGGAAATTATGTTTGTTGGAAATTGAAATAGTTAAAATAATATAAGGGTACGATAGGATTTTTTTTTTTTTTGGACTTAAATGTTTAAACTTATCTGTATAGCTTTTGTGGAATGTATAAACACTCAATTAGGTCGAAGATCCAATGTATCTTTGTCCGTTGATGTAAAGTTGATCCCTTACTAATTTAGCTGTGTTGCCCTCTGCCTTAGCTTTCTTGAAAACAGGATACAGAAGTTTTCTTCTATCAGCAATCTCTTTTGGAAACTGTTCCGAGATTCCAATTTTCGAACCTTTCAAGTTATAGGCGGCTTTGCGGATACGCTCACGATCTTGATAACGGAGGAATCTCGCTACCACGGGTCTTGGTTTTCCTCCTCTTTTTTTCCCCATTCGATGGGCTCTATCGATTTCGATTTCGTCTGATTCTATTCCCAGTTTCTCGATGACATCACGAACTAGCTCATTGACATCTTCTTCTTTATCGTTCTCATCCAAGTTGTAGATTACTAGGTTGTTGCGCATGGAGCGCGCACGAAGGTCAACGGCTGTATCTGATAGTTTCTTATTGTCTTCTTTTAACTTTTCCATCCATTCTTTCATGTCCTTGATCATCTTATCATGTTGTTTTACCTGTCCTTCAAGTTCTTCAGTTGATTCATGTGCATATTCGCATGATTTCTTTAGCTCTCGTATGTCCTCATCAACACGTGACAGACGTTGTTCTATCGCATCTAGTTTGTCTAATTTCTTATTCATGCAGGCTATTAAGTAGCGGCTCGCGTAAGAGGTGGTGCGGATTTGGACTTGAAAGCGATTTGGAGCCGTTAATCAGACCTTGTTTGCTTTTAATTAAATACAAGAATTTGATTGGTACAAAGCTCAAAAAAGGTGTCGTAGCGCCAAATTCAAACCTATATATTTAGATATTACTAGTGTTAGATAATATCCAACGATAAAACTTTTTAAGAAAGCATCAAATATTCATACAATTGTATTGTAGAAGTTTCAGCGATTTCTATCGTGAGCAAGTTTGTATACTGAAGAAAATGATCATGCATACCATACACTGTACTTGGATAATGTTTGTAATGAGTCGCCAAAATAAGCCTAAATGACCGAGAATGCTACTAATTCGAATCAAACCGGTTAGTTTTGATATGTACACAATTCACTTGAATTAAATATAAGAAATTTGAAGAAATGAAAGATTTCTTTGATCATAAGCAACTGCATGGTCTGTGTTGTATTTCCGCTAACCATGACATCTATTCGATCAGCTAATCTCCAATTGTATTGGTCCGTTTGGTACTTCACACCTCAGCATTTGGAATCCTTCCACAAATGACCTTTCTTTCGACGTGACCTTTCAAGTCGAACGCAGTTTCGCGGAATCCCCACTCCAAATGTTTAGAACACGAACATACAGCAACACAATATGTCATGGAAACTTAAATAAACCTAACTGTTACGTAACTACAAAGAAACATGGGTAAATAATAATGTATTTGCTGGATATAAACATTCTGAAGAGTCTCACATTTCAACAACTTGGAGTCGTTTACCTTCGTATCACAAGCTTCCTCACGATGAAAATCCGTATAACTTCGGGTAATAGCGAATTATGCTAAGTACTACCAAATATGGTTCGCTCATTGTTGGAATCTACGGCAAACCATGAAATATCGGAAGAAGATGACCTCTCATCCAATCACATTCGAGTATTTGTATTTTGCCGCGAATGCTGGCACCCGCTGTTATCGCTTTGGTGCACCAGTTGTAATACGAGTCGTTACTTAAATCATAAATTTTTGAAAGATCGGATACCTTTTCCTCTTCCAATTTACTTTGTTTCGCATTTCGCTTTTGCGGAGTACTAGTTATGGAGTTATTTAGATTTATAGCGGGACGCTTATTTGTAGTTGCCATACCTGATACCTGATACCTGATGTAATCACTAAATAACAAGATGTTATCGGCACTTTATGTGTGGAAAAGGCAACATGAAAACGAGGCTCGAAAGGCCTAGCCCAGTCGATCAGTTATAAACACATATATCTACAATGTTTATGTTTTTGTATAACTGATTGTGTGACTTTTATCGCTTATAAATCACCAATCATTCTTTCACCAAATGCAATAATGGCAGAATCAGTAAATCTCATTTATTGTGTAGTTTGTGATATAACACTGCCTAATTACCTAACTACCTAATTTGTAGATGCCAGGAGTTTTTTTGATGGCCTTCATTGTCACGGGCACTTAAAGCCTCAATGTTCTCTAACCAAGGCTCAGGTTTAAACTGGAATGTGTATTCGCTTCCTCTGGTGTTTCGGTACCACAAGAGGCTGGCTTGGTTGTCTTCGAAGAAGGACTGGATTTGTCCAATGAAAATCTTGGGGTATTTCAAAGTGCTTCCTTCTTCCAAGAGTACCACAAAGTCGCCAATATCAAAAGAACAGCTGTCACCCTTGCCCTCCTTCCTGGTTTCGATAGCTCTGGAGCTGCTGGCATGCACCAATTCTGTTGCTAGGGACACTGCGCCTTGCTTTTTCTGGTTTGTCGTTCGGCGGTCATAGATGGCCTGGGATTGCTTTCTTGTGTGTCTGAGAACTGAGGCAATGGACTCTTTCAAACTGTCACTGCATTCCCTGCAACAAGAGCAGAAAAACAAGAGAAATACGTTAGGACTAATGGAGGCCATCAGTAACTTTTTGTTAGTACATAATTTTGTGCAATGGAAATCAAAGAACAGGAGTACCATAATCAATAATAATAATAATATTTCAGATGTACTATTATTAAAATATTATGAGAATCTGGAATATAAGTGGCTATATATCATACATGTATACAAAAATTGCCTCCCCTTTGGTTTGATAAGAATCAATTAGGCTCTCATTTTTTTGGTAGAGTGGCCGTGAGTTGTCATCAATGTTGTATGTTGTTCATTCTCTAGAATAGTGTGTACTTACTCTTGTGAATAGTCATAGGTCACTGTTTGAAGTGTTTGGTGAAGGCCGATGCTGAAAATGGTTTACCAGTCGAGTTCTGGGGATAAAGAAACAAAGACAGATGGTTAAAATGGTAGGGTGATGAATTGCCCCAATTCACCCTGTTATAATGAATTAACTAAAGGATCCACCCCCAATTATTATTAATGGGTGATTTTTTTGACAGAACAATCCCACCTGAATTAATAATGTTTGGAATTATCCCTGTTTTGAATACAGTTTACCCATTAACTGATGATCATAATTAGGCTGTATCATTTCCCTATGGTTGCATCAGTGAAAGCCAAAAAATTAACACCCTCAACTGGGGTGATTGATAGATGTGAGAATGAAGAATACAAGGTATTCACCCTCACACAGTCTCAGTAAATACAGCTAATACACTTGCAGATTACAGTGCATGAATATACACACCTGATTGAAGTGAAAATACCTATAATATTGCTGCTGGCTTCAGTAACTATTTAATACAATATTTCTTACCAAGAACAGATAATTCCTACTGTCCTGAGATGTAAGACTCTCCCTGTACTTCTGCAGGTAATCGGTGTGGTATCTGATCAACTCGCTGTTTCTCTGTGGATCGAGGGAACAATAATGGACGTGGATCAGTACATGCATGTACACATGTATGTATGTATGTACACCTATTTCAAAAAACGTTGGCATCTGAAATCTGAATCTGAAATCTGCGACCGAGAGGGATTGTAATGCACAAAAACTTTATTGTTATTATGGATATAAGTTGTGAACTATCTTGTAATTACTGGAATATGCCATGACCTTTAGACGAAGACCTGCGTTGGAGAATAGTGTGGCTACAAGTGTTTTTAATGTCACAGATTCAGATTTCAGATTCCAGATTCAGATTTCAGACGCCAACATTTTTTGAAATAGGTGTATACATATTGTCATATGGCATATTGTTCCTGCCCCCTATCATGGCTGCCGGCACATATGTGATCGTGGATTACACAATTACAACATGGAAGGACAACGAGATTCCCTGTGAGTTTGCAAAGATGACAAGGCATAACTGGAGACATGATGATCAGCTAGATATGTGAAACGAAATAAGGCAATAAGCAAACACATCGATATACATCAACGGAAAATGAGATACTTTCATGTCATGGAACACGTTGTTGTGGCTGAACCATTGCATTGGTACATTTTCAAATCCAGAAGATACATAGTTGATGATTATAATCTAAACAATTATGAATAGTGTACTTACAATTTGTTCTACGTTGAGAAGTGATTGGAAATTTCTGAAATAAAGAAGAAGATATATTAATATATGCTAAATGACTAGAGTACATGATGTTGAATGACTGAATAAATGAGGCATGAAATGTTGTATTTGGACAGTTCTGTTGTTATTTACTTGTAAATGGCATACGATAACTTTTTGATGTTCCAAGAAACAGGAATATATGGATTCATTTCATGGAGTATAACAAGCATATTCAATCATTTCAAATGACAATCAACACCGAAATTGGCTTCATAACTAGTAAACTCAATCGAAGCCATTGGGAGAGATAAAATAGCGATACAAACAATAAAATCACAACTACTATTTTTAATAGTCGATAAATGTGTAGAAAGATACATGTAATGATGGAGTAATAACCGTCTTGTCAAATGTTATAATCAATGTTGCACGTGTTCGAAGTCTTACCTGTTAGTTAGGGAAGTCTTTCATAGTTAAAGCCGCTATGATTTGTGTAAACGCGAAATGAACCCCGTGCGTACCGTAGGTGAATGGTTCTGGTTCATTTGATGGATTGATATGAGTTTGGCAGTGGGGACAGGAAAAGGAGACATCGTGGGGTATGGTGTTGAGAAAGGTTTCGAGACACCATTCATGAACATTTGAATTGCAGCATGGTAGCTGCACGAGGTTCACTGCGCGTTTTCACAAACAACAAGGCATTACAGGAGACATGATGATCTGATAAATATGTAAAGTGAAATAATGCAATAAGCAAACAAGTCGTCATATACGAGACGAAACTTGAAAATCAGTCGACGTGTGAAAACACGTTATTGTTGCTGTACTAATTGCATTACTGCATTTACAAATCTAGGAGATACGTTACTGATGGCTGCAATGTAACAAATGAAGAGCAATGTACTTACAATTGGTTCTAGATGTTGTTTTGATGGAGATTCTGTGGTGAAATGGAATGTCTGTTAATTTATGCAAAATGTATACAATGAACTATCGTTGATATATCGAAAACTATAAACCCTAAAATTATTTCATGTACACAGTTGTCTTCTGAAAGAAGTAGTCAGGTTTATAGACAGACACATACTTAACGCCCACGAGAGATACATTTCGTTTGTAAGGTGTTGGATTTGCCTTAGAAGTGTCATATGTTCGTAACCACATTAAAAGAGAGAGATGTTCAATGTCATCACTTCTTGCAATATACTTGCGAATCATGACACTATCTTCGGCATTGTTCGGTCTGGGAGGTATGTATCTCTTCGTAGAGTTATTAGTCCAGGCAGGCTTAGACGCAGATAATGTAACGACCATTTCAGGTTCGAGCGGTTTCATGTCAGAAAGATGACGATAAGCAGCCATGGCTGAATTGATGTGTCTGGAGTAGAGAGCTTGAGATGTTTGTTGGTCTTTGAACTTCGAGACGTAAGCGGTAACGTAACGCAAGATCATACCTTTGTGATCGGTAGCTTGCACATCCATTCGACACTTCAAGAAAGGCAAAATGGAGCTGATGTACGCTCGCAAATTCTTCTCGAAAGCGTCAGCTGGATGGTAAATTCGAAGTTCCTTTTTACCGCTTAAGTCAGTCACAATGTTGGTTGGCAAGTTATTTAAAGGCAGAGCATCTTTGGATGATGGTTGAAGATCGGCTACTAAGAATGCAGTTTCACTGTTATTCCAACTGTTACACAGTTGTCTTCCTCTCGAGTTATAGATGCAAATTTAAACCTATCTAAGTGATGTAGGTCATTGGTAAGTGAATGCAATATGATACCAGGCATATATATAGTAAACGTACGTTTTGGCAATCGATTTGTGCACATTGCTAATATACCTCAAAAGCGACCATTATATTGTAAATAGTTTCTAAGACTACACAGTCATGTAGCAGAAATATTGTACTTACTGCTAAAATTGATTTGAAGCGTCGATGTGAAAATATGGTGTTTCCATAGATGTTTTAATAGAGATTTTGTGAAGAATGATAAGTTATGATAATTTATGACAAATGTATGCAATTCATTATGTTTAATAAGTCGATAAAATAAGCCTCATTTTTGACAGAAACGTTATTGTTGTTTTTAGATTTTCATTAGCATTATGAACAAAAACGTGCTGAGAAAATTAAAAAAGAAATGTACTTACGGTTTCGATAATAGGTGGGACAGAATATTCAATAGATGTATTATTTATTGAATGAAAGATTTGAATTACTGAAAAAAGAGGTTATAAGTTCAGATAAAATCTCGATAATACACTCTACATGAACGGTATTTACGAGCGAGCATAATATAAATTATGACATAACAAATGTACTTACGTTTTCGATAATCGATCGAGAATAATGGATTATTGAACGAATGAAGATTTGAAGAACTGAAAAATAGATGTTATCATTTTAGACAAAATGTCGATAATCGATTCCACATGAATGGTACTTAGGAGCCAACATGATCTAAATTATGGCAAAAGAAATGTACTTACGGTTTCGATAATAGGTGGGACAGAATATTCAATAAATGTATTATTTATTGAATGAAGATTTGAAGAACTGAAAAAAGCGGTTATAATTTCAGATAAAATCTCGATAATACACTCTACATGAACGGTATTTACGAGCGAACATAATATAAATTATGGCATAACAAATGTACTTACGTTTTCGATAATCGATCGAGAAGAATGGATTATTGAAAGAATGAAGATTTGAAAACTGAAAAATAGATGTTATCATTTTAGACAAAATGTCGATAATCGATTCCACATGAATGGTACTTAGGAGCCAACATGATCTAAATTATGGCAAAAGAAATGTACTTACGGTTTCGATAATAGGTGGGACAGAATATTCAATAAATGTATTATTTATTGAATGAAGATTTGAAGAACTGAAAAAAGAGGTTATAATTTCAGATAAAATCTCGATAATACACTCTACATGAACGGTATTTACGAGCGAACATAATATAAATTATGGCATAACAAATGTACTTACGTTTTCGATAATCGATCGAGAATAATGGATTATTGAACGAATGAAGATTTGAAGAACTGAAAAATAGATGTTATCATTTTAACAAAATGTCGATAATCGATTCCACATGAATAGTACTTACGAGCGAACATGATACAAATTATCGCACTACCTACATTTAGAGTAATCGCAGCGTGCGTAGATTAATTATTCGATAGAGTATATTGTTATAAATAAAATAAAATAAAAAATTAAATTAATAAAAAATTAAAATTATATGTACATCTTTGGGCTTCCTGTGTACACAGCGGGATATCGTTGTCATATCAACCACTGCACAACAACATCACTGTCCATCATATTCTTGTATATTGGAATATGAGGGCCATCATCATCCATGAGAATGTCTCCTAAAGATCTGTCTTGATTGAAAAAATGATTGATGACGACACTATTTACTCTTGCAGCAGCAGCCTTTGAAACTGTGATAACTGTTGAGTCTGGATGATTAGTTACTGCGTCAATGATTTGTATGTCGAAAATGTTGTCACAGTTGTATATGAGATGTGTCGGTGAATTGAGTTCGTTAATGATGGTTTGTGTTGCCGGCCAATATCGAAGATGATTAAGAATATCTTGATATCGACTGTCAGCACATCGGTGTTGTTCGTGAAATGTGAAAGTGGTACACAGTCATGGAAAGATGCTGTCGTTGTAAATGTTAGTAGTTTGAACAATGCGATTGTTGACAGTTTCAATAGGCTGTTGTTGATAGGGGTCACCACTGATGACTACAACAGGACGAGTAGAGAGCTGTTGTAGAGTTTGTAATATGTGATGAAAGATAGATTTCGGCACCATAGAAACCTCGTCTAGAAAGATGACATCGTAATTCGCAAGTAAAAAGTTTACTTGCGGTGGTGTATGATCTATGGGAACATTGAATGAAGAGTGAATAGTGTTGCAATCTATAGATGTATCGAATATCGCTCGATAAGTAGACGCTAAGTACCCTGTAGGTGTAGCTACAAGTACGTTTTTGTCTTCTTGAATGAGATATCTGATACATCCATGGAGACATTGAGTTTTTCCAGTTCCAGGTTTCCCTAGAACGGAAATAATCCTTGTCCAATCATTTAAACTATCGTTTTCATCGTACTGTTGTTCTACGATGTTTACTCTTTGGGCGACACTCTCAGTTGCAGGATCGTCGTTGATCGTTTCGTCATCGTCATCGTCAGAGTCACTGTCAGTGTCGTTAGTAGGAGTTGGCGGTATATGTTCAAATTGCAAGGCATGTAAAGATGCATAGTGGCGCGATCGCAAACGAAGATAGACTTTCAGCTTAGCAAAGACAAGTTGTTGTTCAATGCTAAGTTGAACGGGAGCTACTTCGTTTGTGATCTGGAAGTTGGCATTTGTTACAACTTCCATTTGCCACAGATGGTATAGTTGTCTAAGGCTATCCACATAATGAATAACGTTAAACACGTAATGCTCTTTATTGCCTTGCTGACGAAAAAGAGTTCGAATATTTTCGTCATCGCTCCATAATTCGCGTTGTAATACCAATGCAGATACGAAGTATTGGAGTTCGTTAGGAAGAACGTTGTGACTGACGTGCTGTAGATCTTGAATAGCTTTGAAAGGATGATTGACGATGAGGTACTGAAAGAAGTAGTCAGGTTTATAGACAGACACATACTTAACGCCCACGAGAGATACATTTCGTTTGTAAGGTGTTGGATTTGCCTTAGAAGTGTCATATGTTCGTAACCACATTAAAAGAGAGAGATGTTCAATGTCATCACTTCTTGCAATATACTTGCGAATCATGACACTATCTTCGGCATTGTTCGGTCTGGGAGGTATGTATCTCTTCGTAGAGTTATTAGTCCAGGCAGGCTTAGACGCAGATAATGTAACGACCATTTCAGGTTCGAGCGGTTTCATGTCAGAAAGATGACGATAAGCAGCCATGGCTGAATTGATGTGTCTGGAGTAGAGAGCTTGAGATGTTTGTTGGTCTTTGAACTTCGAGACGTAAGCGGTAACGTAACGCAAGATCATACCTTTGTGATCGGTAGCTTGCACATCCATTCGACACTTCAAGAAAGGCAAAATGGAGCTGATGTACGCTCGCAAATTCTTCTCGAAAGCGTCAGCTGGATGGTAAATTCGAAGTTCCTTTTTACCGCTTAAGTCAGTCACAATGTTGGTTGGCAAGTTATTTAAAGGCAGAGCATCTTTGGATGATGGTTGAAGATCGGCTACTAAGAATGCAGTTTCACTGTTATTCCAACTGTTACACAGTTGTCTTCCTCTCGAGTTATAGATGCAAATTTAAACCTATCTAAGTGATGTAGGTCATTGGTAAGTGAATGCAATATGATACCAGGCATATATATAGTAAACGTACGTTTTGGCAATCGATTTGTGCACATTGCTAATATACCTCAAAAGCGACCATTATATTGTAAATAGTTTCTAAGACTACACAGTCATGTAGCAGAAATATTGTACTTACTGCTAAAATTGATTTGAAGCGTCGATGTGAAAATATGGTGTTTCCATAGATGTTTTAATAGAGATTTTGAAGAAGAATGATAAGTTATGATAATTTATGACAAATGTATGCAATTCATTATGTTTAATAAGTCGATAAAATAAGCCTCATTTTTGACAGAAACGTTATTGTTTTTAGTTTTTCATTAGCATTATGAACAAAAACGTGCTGAGAAAATTAAAAAAGAAATGTACTTACGGTTTCGATAATAGGTGGGACAGAATATTCAATAAATGTATTATTTATTATTGAATGAAGATTTGAATTACTGAAAAAAGAGGTTATAAGTTCAGATAAAATCTCGATAATACACTCTACATGAACGGTATTTACGAGCGAGCATAATATAAATTATGACATAACAAATGTACTTACGTTTTCGATAATCGATCGAGAAGAATGGATTATTGAACGAATGAAGATTTGAAGAACTGAAAAATAGATGTTATCATTTTAGACAAAATGTCGATAATCGATTCCACATGAATGGTACTTAGGAGCCAACATGATCTAAATTATGGCAAAAGAAATGTACTTACGGTTTCGATAATAGGTGGGACAGAATATTCAATAAATGTATTATTTATTGAATGAAGATTTGAAGAACTGAAAAAAGAGGTTATAATTTCAGATAAAATCTCGATAATACACTCTACATGAACGGTATTTACGAGCGAACATAATATAAATTATGGCATAACAAATGTACTTACGTTTTCGATAATCGATCGAGAAGAATGGATTATTGAACGAATGAAGATTTGAAGAACTGAAAAATAGATGTTATCATTTTAGACAAAATGTCGATAATCGATTCCACATGAATGGTACTTAGGAGCCAACATGATCTAAATTATGGCAAAAGAAATGTACTTACGGTTTCGATAATAGGTGGGACAGAATATTCAATAAATGTATTATTTATTGAATGAAGATTTGAAGAACTGAAAAAAGCGGTTATAATTTCAGATAAAATCTCGATAATACACTCTACATGAACGGTATTTACGAGCGAACATAATATAAATTATGGCATAACAAATGTACTTACGTTTTCGATAATCGATCGAGAAGAATGGATTATTGAAAGAATGAAGATTTGAAGAACTGAAAAAAGATGTTATAATTTTAGACAAAATGTCGATAATACATTCCACATGAATGGTACTTACGAGCGAACATGATACAAATTATCGCACTACCTACATTTAGAGTAATCGCAGCGTGCGTAGATTAATTATTCGATAGAGTATATTGTTATAAATAAAATAAAATAAAAAATAAAATTAATAACAAATTAAAATTATATGTACATCTTTGGGCTTCCTGTGTACACAGCGGGATATCGTTGTCATATCAACCACTGCACAACAACATCACTGTCCATCATATTCTTGTATATTGGAATATGAGGGCCATCATCATCCATGAGAATGTCTCCTAAAGATCTGTCTTGATTGAAAAAATGATTGATGACGACACTATTTACTCTTGCAGCAGCAGCCTTTGAAACTGTGATAACTGTTGAGTCTGGATGATTAGTTACTGCGTCAATGATTTGTATGTCGAAAATGTTGTCACAGTTGTATATGAGATGTGTCGGTGAATTGAGTTTGTTAATGATGGTTTGTGTTGCCGGCCAATATCGAAGATGATTAAGAATATCTTGATATCGACTGTCAGCACATCGGTGTTGTTCGTGAAATGTGAAAGTGGTACACAGTCATGGAAAGATGCTGTCGTTGTAAATGTTAGTAGTTTGAACAATGCGATTGTTGACAGTTTCAATAGGCTGTTGTTGATAGGGGTCACCACTGATGACTACAACAGGACGAGTAGAGAGCTGTTGTAGAGTTTGTAATATGTGATGAAAGATAGATTTCGGCACCATAGAAACCTCGTCTAGAAAGATGACATCGTAATTCGCAAGTAAAAAGTTTACTTGCGGTGGTGTATGATCTATGGGAACATTGAATGAAGAGTGAATAGTGTTGCAATCTATAGATGTATCGAATATCGCTCGATAAAGTAGACGCTAAGTACCCTGTAGGTGTAGCTACAAGTACGTTTTTGTCTTCTTGAATGAGATATCTGATACATCCATGGAGACATTGAGTTTTTCCAGTTCCAGGTTTCCCTAGAACGGAAATAATCCTTGTCCAATCATTTAAACTATCGTTTTCATCGTACTGTTGTTCTACGATGTTTACTCTTTGGGCGACACTCTCAGTTGCAGGATCGTCGTTGATCGTTTCGTCATCGTCAGAGTCAGAGTCACTGTCAGTGTCGTTAGTAGGAGTTGGCGGTATATGTTCAAATTGCAAGGCATGTAAAGATGCATAGTGGCGCGATCGCAAACGAAGATAGACTTTCAGCTTAGCAAAGACAAGTTGTTGTTCAATGCTAAGTTGAACGGGAGCTACTTCGTTTGTGATCTGGAAGTTGGCATTTGTTACAACTTCCATTTGCCACAGATGGTATAGTTGTCTAAGGCTATCCACATAATGAATAACGTTAAACACGTAATGCTCTTTATTGCCTTGCTGACGAAAAAGAGTTCGAATATTTTCGTCATCGCTCCATAATTCGCGTTGTAATACCAATGCAGATACGAAGTATTGGAGTTCGTTAGGAAGAACGTTGTGACTGACGTGCTGTAGATCTTGAATAGCTTTGAAAGGATGATTGACGATGAGGTACTGAAAGAAGTAGTCAGGTTTATAGACAGACACATACTTAACGCCCACGAGAGATACATTTCGTTTGTAAGGTGTTGGATTTGCCTTAGAAGTGTCATATGTTCGTAACCACATTAAAAGAGAGAGATGTTCAATGTCATCACTTCTTGCAATATACTTGCGAATCATGACACTATCTTCGGCATTGTTCGGTCTGGGAGGTATGTATCTCTTCGTAGAGTTATTAGTCCAGGCAGGCTTAGACGCAGATAATGTAACGACCATTTCAGGTTCGAGCGGTTTCATGTCAGAAAGATGACGATAAGCAGCCATGGCTGAATTGATGTGTCTGGAGTAGAGAGCTTGAGATGTTTGTTGGTCTTTGAACTTCGAGACGTAAGCGGTAACGTAACGCAAGATCATACCTTTGTGATCGGTAGCTTGCACATCCATTCGACACTTCAAGAAAGGCAAAATGGAGCTGATGTACGCTCGCAAATTCTTCTCGAAAGCGTCAGCTGGATGGTAAATTCGAAGTTCCTTTTTACCGCTTAAGTCAGTCACAATGTTGGTTGGCAAGTTATTTAAAGGCAGAGCATCTTTGGATGATGGTTGAAGATCGGCTACTAAGAATGCAGTTTCACTGTTATTCCAACTGTTACACAGTTGTCTTCCTCTCGAGTTATAGATGCAAATTTAAACCTATCTAAGTGATGTAGGTCATTGGTAAGTGAATGCAATATGATACCAGGCATATATATAGTAAACGTACGTTTTGGCAATCGATTTGTGCACATTGCTAATATACCTCAAAAGCGACCATTATATTGTAAATAGTTTCTAAGACTACACAGTCATGTAGCAGAAATATTGTACTTACTGCTAAAATTGATTTGAAGCGTCGATGTGAAAATATGGTGTTTCCATAGATGTTTTAATAGAGATTTTGTGAAGAATGATAAGTTATGATAATTTATGACAAATGTATGCAATTCATTATGTTTAATAAGTCGATAAAATAAGCCTCATTTTTGACAGAAACGTTATTGTTTTTAGTTTTTCATTAGCATTATGAACAAAAACGTGCTGAGAAAATTAAAAAAGAAATGTACTTACGGTTTCGATAATAGGTGGGACAGAATATTCAATAGATGTATTATTTATTGAATGAATGAAGATTTGAATTACTGAAAAAAGAGGTTATAAGTTCAGATAAAATCTCGATAATACACTCTACATGAACGGTATTTACGAGCGAGCATAATATAAATTATGACATAACAAATGTACTTACGTTTTCGATAATCGATCGAGAATAATGGATTATTGAACGAATGAAGATTTGAAGAACTGAAAAATAGATGTTATCATTTTAGACAAAATGTCGATAATCGATTCCACATGAATGGTACTTAGGAGCCAACATGATCTAAATTATGGCAAAAGAAATGTACTTACGGTTTCGATAATAGGTGGGACAGAATATTCAATAAATGTATTATTTATTGAATGAAGATTTGAAGAACTGAAAAAAGAGGTTATAATTTCAGATAAAATCTCGATAATACACTCTACATGAACGGTATTTACGAGCGAACATAATATAAATTATGGCATAACAAATGTACTTACGTTTTCGATAATCGATCGAGAAGAATGGATTATTGAAAGAATGAAGATTTGAAGAACTGAAAAATAGATGTTATAATTTTAGACAAAATGTCGATAATACATTCCACATGAATGGTACTTACGAGCGAACATGATACAAATTATCGCACTACCTACATTTAGAGTAATCGCAGCGTGCGTAGATTAATTATTCGATAGAGTATATTGTTATAAATATAAAATAAAAAAAAAAATTAAATTAATAAAAAATTAAAATTATATGTACATCTTTGGGCTTCCTGTGTACACAGCGGGATATCGTTGTCATATCAACCACTGCACAACAACATCACTGTCCATCATATTCTTGTATATTGGAATATGAGGGCCATCATCATCCATGAGAATGTCTCCTAAAGATCTGTCTTGATTGAAAAAATGATTGATGACGACACTATTTACTCTTGCAGCAGCAGCCTTTGAAACTGTGATAACTGTTGAGTCTGGATGATTAGTTACTGCGTCAATGATTTGTATGTCGAAAATGTTGTCACAGTTGTATATGAGATGTGTCGGTGAATTGAGTTTGTTAATGATGGTTTGTGTTGCCGGCCAATATCGAAGATGATTAAGAATATCTTGATATCGACTGTCAGCACATCGGTGTTGTTCGTGAAATGTGAAAGTGGTACACAGTCATGGAAAGATGCTGTCGTTGTAAATGTTAGTAGTTTGAACAATGCGATTGTTGACAGTTTCAATAGGCTGTTGTTGATAGGGGTCACCACTGATGACTACAACAGGACGAGTAGAGAGCTGTTGTAGAGTTTGTAATATGTGATGAAAGATAGATTTCGGCACCATAGAAACCTCGTCTAGAAAGATGACATCGTAATTCGCAAGTAAAAAGTTTACTTGCGGTGGTGTATGATCTATGGGAACATTGAATGAAGAGTGAATAGTGTTGCAATCTATAGATGTATCGAATATCGCTCGATAAGTAGACGCTAAGTACCCTGTAGGTGTAGCTACAAGTACGTTTTTGTCTTCTTGAATGAGATATCTGATACATCCATGGAGACATTGAGTTTTTCCAGTTCCAGGTTTCCCTAGAACGGAAATAATCCTTGTCCAATCATTTAAACTATCGTTTTCATCGTACTGTTGTTCTACGATGTTTACTCTTTGGGCGACACTCTCAGTTGCAGGATCGTCGTTGATCGTTTCGTCATCGTCAGAGTCACTGTCAGTGTCGTTAGTAGGAGTTGGCGGTATATGTTCAAATTGCAAGGCATGTAAAGATGCATAGTGGCGCGATCGCAAACGAAGATAGACTTTCAGCTTAGCAAAGACAAGTTGTTGTTCAATGCTAAGTTGAACGGGAGCTACTTCGTTTGTGATCTGGAAGTTGGCATTTGTTACAACTTCCATTTGCCACAGATGGTATAGTTGTCTAAGGCTATCCACATAATGAATAACGTTAAACACGTAATGCTCTTTATTGCCTTGCTGACGAAAAAGAGTTCGAATATTTTCGTCATCGCTCCATAATTCGCGTTGTAATACCAATGCAGATACGAAGTATTGGAGTTCGTTAGGAAGAACGTTGTGACTGACGTGCTGTAGATCTTGAATAGCTTTGAAAGGATGATTGACGATGAGGTACTGAAAGAAGTAGTCAGGTTTATAGACAGACACATACTTAACGCCCACGAGAGATACATTTCGTTTGTAAGGTGTTGGATTTGCCTTAGAAGTGTCATATGTTCGTAACCACATTAAAAGAGAGAGATGTTCAATGTCATCACTTCTTGCAATATACTTGCGAATCATGACACTATCTTCGGCATTGTTCGGTCTGGGAGGTATGTATCTCTTCGTAGAGTTATTAGTCCAGGCAGGCTTAGACGCAGATAATGTAACGACCATTTCAGGTTCGAGCGGTTTCATGTCAGAAAGATGACGATAAGCAGCCATGGCTGAATTGATGTGTCTGGAGTAGAGAGCTTGAGATGTTTGTTGGTCTTTGAACTTCGAGACGTAAGCGGTAACGTAACGCAAGATCATACCTTTGTGATCGGTAGCTTGCACATCCATTCGACACTTCAAGAAAGGCAAAATGGAGCTGATGTACGCTCGCAAATTCTTCTCGAAAGCGTCAGCTGGATGGTAAATTCGAAGTTCCTTTTTACCGCTTAAGTCAGTCACAATGTTGGTTGGCAAGTTATTTAAAGGCAGAGCATCTTTGGATGATGGTTGAAGATCGGCTACTAAGAATGCAGTTTCACTGTTATTCCAACTGTTACACAGTTGTCTTCCTCTCGAGTTATAGATGCAAATTTAAACCTATCTAAGTGATGTAGGTCATTGGTAAGTGAATGCAATATGATACCAGGCATATATATAGTAAACGTACGTTTTGGCAATCGATTTGTGCACATTGCTAATATACCTCAAAAGCGACCATTATATTGTAAATAGTTTCTAAGACTACACAGTCATGTAGCAGAAATATTGTACTTACTGCTAAAATTGATTTGAAGCGTCGATGTGAAAATATGGTGTTTCCATAGATGTTTTAATAGAGATTTTGTGAAGAATGATAAGTTATGATAATTTATGACAAATGTATGCAATTCATTATGTTTAATAAGTCGATAAAATAAGCCTCATTTTTGACAGAAACGTTATTGTTTTTAGTTTTTCATTAGCATTATGAACAAAAACGTGCTGAGAAAATTAAAAAAGAAATGTACTTACGGTTTCGATAATAGGTGGGACAGAATATTCAATAGATGTATTATTTATTGAATGAAGATTTGAATTACTGAAAAAAGAGGTTATAAGTTCAGATAAAATCTCGATAATACACTCTACATGAACGGTATTTACGAGCGAGCATAATATAAATTATGACATAACAAATGTACTTACGTTTTCGATAATCGATCGAGAATAATGGATTATTGAACGAATGAAGATTTGAAGAACTGAAAAATAGATGTTATCATTTTAGACAAAATGTCGATAATCGATTCCACATGAATGGTACTTAGGAGCCAACATGATCTAAATTATGGCAAAAGAAATGTACTTACGGTTTCGATAATAGGTGGGACAGAATATTCAATAGATGTATTATTTATTGAATGAAGATTTGAATTAATGAAAAAAGAGGTTATAAGTTCAGATAAAATCTCGATAATACACTCTACATGAACGGTATTTACGAGCGAGCATAATATAAATTATGACATAGCAAATGTACTTACGTTTTCGATAATCGATCGAGAATAATGGATTATTGAACGAATGAAGATTTGAAGAACTGAAAAATAGATGTTATCATTTTATACAAAATGTCGATAATCGATTCCACATGAATGGTACTTAGGAGCCAACATGATCTTACAATGATCATGAAGGGATCATTGAAGGGATTAAAAACACAATCCCGTTGTTCCTCACTTAGGAATCCGGAATATATCTATTTACACAGGTTGTAAAACAAGATAGACAACTGAAGTGTACTTGTTCAGAAAACCATTTACATGAATGTAAATGTTGTTTTATTTAAGTATAAAAAATATAAGTATGTCTGAAGACAGTATATTCATATAAAATAATTTGTTGATGAATCTAAATATATACATTGGTCAAGATTTCGATGTATTTCAATCATGTCAGATGTAACATTTTATATTTTAGAGAAAACACTGAATTGAATTTGTGATAAACGACGAAGCTGGCATGCGTAGTTGTTGAGTAATGGCGATGACGGCGTATTCGAACATCATGGTACTTTATAATTTCAGTCAAAAATTTCGTAGGATGTGTCCTTAAGAACACTGTCATGCGCACTAGCGATGTTAGTTAGTCGATACTTGTTACTGTCATGTGAAAGTGTAGGACTGGGCCTTTCGATACCTAGGTAAAGTATCAACCTGGAATGCATAGTTGTGGAGAAACGTCGATGACGTTAAATCAGAATAAGCGAGTTTCAATTGACGAAACAACGCACCCAGAGGGTCAAGAAGGCTAGTCTATAAGCGTTGTATAGAATGATTAACGACGAAGCTGCCATGCGTAGTTGTTGAGTAATGGCGATGACGGCGTATTCGAACATCATGGTACTTTATAATTTTAGTCAAAAATGTCGTACGATGTGTCCTTAAGAACACTGTCATGCGCACTGGCGATGTTAGTTAGTCGATACTTCTTACTCTCTTGCGAAAGTGTAGGACTGGGGCTTTCGATACGTAGTTAAAGTATCAACCTGGAATGCATAGTTGTGGAGAAACGTCGATGACGTTAAATCAGAATAAGCGAGTTTCAATTGACGAAACAACGCACCCAGAGGCTTTTGGCCATATTTCACACGGTTGTGCGCAATGTTTAGGGCAGTTGGTGCAATGACATCACCGTTATCAACAAGGCTACTCTATAAGCGTTGTATAGAATTATAAACGACGAAGCTGCCATGCGTAGTTGTTGAGTAATGGCGATGACGGCGTATTCGAAGATCATGGTACTTTATAATTTCAGTCAAAAATGTCGTACGATGTGTCCTTAAGAACACTGTCATGCGCACTGGCGATGTTAGTTAGTCGATACTTCTTACTCTCTTGCGAAAGTGTAGGACTGGGGCTTTCGATACGTAGGTAAAGTGTCAACCTGGAATGCATAGTTGTTGAGAAACGTCGATGACGTTAAATCAGAATAAGCGAGTTTGAATTGACGAAACAACGCTCGCAGAGGCTTTTGCTCATATTTGACACGGTTGTGCGGATTATTCAGGACAGTTGCTGCAATGACATTACCGTTGTCAACAAGGGTATTCTATAAGCGTTGTACCCGACTGACCACTCTTCTTGTTCTAATATTTTAGAGCAGAATCACTAATACAGCCGACAAATACGATGATATCTTTTATCCCAATATATTATGTGTTTAACCTGAAGGGGTTAAAAACACAAGCCCGTTGTTCCTCACTTACGAATGGCGAATATATCTCTCTACACAGGTTGTAAAAGAAGATAGACAACTCAGGTGTCAATTTAGATAAAGTATTTATTCAGAAAACAATTTACATGAATGTAAATGTTGTTTTATTGAAGTATGAAAAGTGTGTCTGAAGACACTATATTAATATAAAATAATTTGTTGAAAAATCTAAGTATATACATTGATCAAGATTTCGATGTATTTGAATGATGTCAGATATAACATCTTATATTTTAAAAAATTCACAAACTTGAATTTGTGATTAATAGAAAATAGTTATCTGAATATAATTGTGTATGAAAATTGCTATGTTCCTAATTTGAAATTGTAATGTATTGTAAATTCTTAAAAAATTATTTATATTTCTTCAATATTCAAAAATCATAATTGGTGCATTATATACATGTGTGATTTTGTAAAATGAACACATCGTTCAGAGTATCTATGAGACTACTAAAAGTCAATTATCAAAAATAGTTGTATCGAATATTGTCGATGTTATTTATAGTATGATTATCATTGACATTATTGTAGGAAAATGTGAAGTATGGAGAGATATGAGCACTCCTTGACTTTAACTGGAACGTATTTACATGTTGTTGTTTGTGCTCATATGTCTCATACTGTAGATATATACATCTGTCATGTATTGAAATGATCAGATTGTTAAGAAAACTGTGTACAGCAATTTCAAAAAATGTTGAAAAGTGAATACCGCATACTGAATAGTGCATTCCTAGTGTTGGCGTCGTTATTATGAAATAAAAAGTAAATATACAGCGATTTGTTTGCCATATGGAGCTAGCATTTCGGTCTTGGAATACACTATATTCAGTATGCACGTTTTTTGAAATTGGTGTATGTGAAAACTGAGTATGATTCGATTAAAAATAAATCATTAAAAAATAGTGAATCTTATGTACAGTATAATTGTTCTTAAAATGTGAAGTGGAGAGAGATATGAGCACTGTTTGAATTTAACTAGAACGTAATTACATGTGTTCGTTTGTGCTCATATCTCTCTTACTGTTGTTTGGTATCAGTTTATTTACTTTTCTTGTTCTTGTCTTTGCCTTTTCTTTTCTTTATCGGTATAGCTTCTACAGTCACTTCCGCATCGGAAGCAGCACTATCTTCAGTCAAAGTCCGTTTTCGTGGTGTCTCTTCGTCGTCCGATGTTAGTATTTGTCGTCGTGCCCGTTTTCGTTTTTTCGCAGTTGTATTTGCGTCGTCTTGTTCTGTAGTTTGTTGTTGTTGTTGTTCTTTTAGTTCTTGTTTTTTAGCGCGTCGTTCTCTTTCGTCCGTCATGTATTGAGCCATTGAGTTGACAGTGTCCAGTATGTAGTTCGGTATTCCTGCAGTTTCTGTTGGCGTTGCGTTTGTGTCGACATTAGATGGTCCCGGTTGTTGGTCTGTGTGTATAACTGTTGTCCTCGCCCGTCTAGTAGCAGTTGTTGTCGGTGTCGTTTGTATTGTAGGTGTTATTGTGGGTGTCGTCATTACCTGAAGTGCAGGAATTAGTTGCGCAAGGCGTGCTGCGATGGGGGTTGACGCACCCGTTGTGGCAGTCTTGCAACAGATTTTTACCAGCATTTGTTGCATCGCTGGTACGCTTTTTGCATTTTTGAATGCCACAGCGGATGGGTCATCACACTGAAGCTTACTTGCGTAATCTTCAGTGTGAATCATCACAGCACGTATTGCCCTCAGTTGGACACTGAGGACATACAACGCCGACGACGCTTGCGTTATGTGGGCTAACCAGTTGTCCTGGTCCTCATCTCCCGACAACGCAAACGTCATCAGTTCATGTATGTCTTCCGTAGTTGGATGGGTCGTTTTGTCGTTCAAGTTTAGTCTTGCTAACGCATTGTGCAGTGGCGCAATGTCGTCGTCGAGTTGTTGTTGTAATGTTTGAGAAAAGATAGTGCTATTTTTGACTATCGCTAAATTGTCGACGATTCCTTGGGCGGCCTCGGACATGGCAACATCAGGCCTGATTAGCCATTCACAATTTTTGACCGACAATTTACTGAAGAACTCGCCCAATGAATCATACGGCAATTGAGCGGATTATTTTTTTTTTTTTTACGTGAAGAAAGCCTCTAAATGATTCAGAAATGCGATGTACCTCCGTTAACTATCGCATGGGCTACATTATGGCGTTGAAAGAATTTGTTTTGGAGTGAATGCGGCAAACTTCGAAAAAAATTTAGACTATTAAAAACTGTTTAACAGTTTAGACTATTAAAAAAGGTCGTATTCGTTAAATATCGTTCAATATTTACATGCCCTTTGGGTTTTTCCCGTAAACTTTCCATGATCTACAATCTGGCGTTTACAGAATTTGAATCAGAACTAATGCCGCGTAAATAATAATTTTCTACGAAAACAAGAATATCAGGGAACGGTTGTCATGTCAACCAATGGTATAAATGAGTTGAAACTGAAACATAGTACACGCTGGTGAAAGCATAATCGCATGCGACTATTTGTGTCATAAAGTTATAAAAATAAAGAAAAATTTAGAAAAAAACGTTTTGAACAAAATTTTCGTCCGAAAAACAGTGGTCTTCGACCCCTAAAAAAGTGTTTTTCGTTAATTATTTTGCGTTTCCTCCGCAACCCCCCCGCCTACCTTTACATGGGCTACAATCGGGCGTTTACAGAATTTGAATCAGAACTAATGCCGCGTAAATAATAATTTTCTACGAAAACAAGAATTTCAGGAACAGTTGTCATGGCAACTAATGGTCTAAATGAGTTCAAACTGAAGCACAGTACACACTGATGAAAGCATAATCGAATGTGACTATTTGTGTCAGAAAGATATAAAAAATTAGCAAATCAGAAAAAAAAAATTTTTGAAGAAGATTTTCGTCCGAAAAACACTGTTTTTCGACACCTATAAAAGTGGTTTTCGTTAATTATTTTGCGTTTCCCCCTTATCCCCCCCGCCTACCTTTAAATGGGCTACAATCTGGCGTTTACAGAATTTGAATCGGAGGTAATGCCGCGTAAATAATAATTTTTCACGAAAAAAAGTTTTTTTTCGATTTTCAGACGGCGGTTGTCATGGCAACCGACACTCTAAATCTTTAGCAACTGCAGTATAGTACACAGTGCATAAAGGACCATCGATCTGCACTAGTGTTG
>JAUJYZ010001219.1:0-55425 GCA_033675265.1 Actinostola sp. cb2023
GGTTTGGTGGTTTGAGTCCGAATTTGGACTGGTTTGATGGTTCTTTTACGTCCCTCGAACTCCAGTGTGTGTATTTGGAGAGACGACGCCATTTGACGGTGATCATCCGAGCCACGTGACGTCTTTGCGCACTTGTTTCTCCTGACAACGGACCTTGCGTGACGTCTGATTCAAAAGGCGTAACACAATGGAATGGTTTCGCGAACGATCACCCTGGTTACCAATATAATTATAGAAATTTCACAAATTTCGGATTGCTTGTCGTGGTATCCTCTTATTTACCACGATGTACGTCATCACGTGGTCAAAATGCGATGGCCTCACAGAGCCGTAGCCATCGTATTTTTTTTATATTTACCAAAAAAACAGAATAAACCGCAAACTAATGACCCTCGTCTCTTAACGAAAACTCTGCTCAAAACATGCAGACGCGGGCGATCATGGTATAATCTTTTTTTCGCTTTTTCATTGGTGATGTATTTGGTAAACAATCTTGTCTTGCGTCCCGAATGGGTTAGAGCGTGACGATCAATCATTTGATGCCTACGTGCCACTTATCAAGTAAGTTATTCAAATTTGGGGATCACCAGCCAAAATCCGTTTAACATCAAAGTTTCCATTCTGAACGAAACTCTCAGAGAATGTTTGTCATTGGGGAAATCGTCAACCTTGTGCCGGTCATTGTGGTGGAAATCTGAATATCCTTTTGAACAGTCAACAAAAAGCCGAAAATACTTTAAAGACTAAATCTTCGGGGTTTTTCTCTCCGGTTACGTTCACTACCGGTGGCGTCAGAAAATGCTCACACCTGGTGCGTGAAACCACTCCTACGCTCGTGGTTCCACTTGAGCTTTGATCATTTTCTGACGTCATTTCTCACATGGTCGAGTAAGTAGTACAGACCATAGAAATCGACTGTCGATTTAGCAATCGAACTTGATGTCCATTGTCCCTTACCTTAGAGCAACGGATAAAGTCATAAAATGTCCAAAACTCCAGTGCAACAACTGATCGTATCGTGAGTTGTTCTTTCCCTCAAAGTTTGAACATGTATGGCGTCCATCCGTTGTCGATAAGATACAGACAAGGAAACCCATGTTCGATTTGTTCTTTACAACAATATTTTACCTGTGAATAGAAAAGACCCCCCAAGCGCCCAGATAAATTTGAAATAAAAACTGCTTCAATGCGAGCTCGTTCCGTGCGCGAGCGCCCATCTATTGCTCCTGTCCGCCTGTTCAAAGACCTTGAAGTACGTTGCCGTGCAATCTTACGACGCCATTTTAAATTACCTGTTTTCAGTGTAGATTGCAGTCACGGACGTCAACGTTCATTTTGACATTTCGTCAGTGCCGGCGGCGTGCCGTCGTCCTCAGCGCGTTCCGCGTCGTAATTTTCTTATGCTTTAAGGTCCCCTATAGGGACTTTATGCACGAGAAAATTCTAGGACGGGAACGTGATGACGACAGCGCGCGGCCTGACGAAACGCTCAAAACCGAGTTGACTGTCCGCGACGGCAATCTACGACGGCACTTCACGCTTTTTCACTTCCGTAGATTGCCCGTGTCCGGCGGAAGTCAACGTTCGTTTTAAGCCGTTTTCGTCAGTGCGCGCGCAGTCGTCCTCACGTTCCCGTCCTATATTTTCTCGTGCGTAAGGTCCCTAATCGCCGCGCTCTTATCCAATCCTCGCGCGAGAAATTTGACAGGGTTTATAACAATAACATATCTTACTCTCGCAATCTGATTGGCTCTCAGACCATTAGAGACGTCCGATTCGCTACGAGTACATACGATTTTTCCCGCCGTTCGCTCTTAGTGCGAAATGCTAAAGCCGTGACATTGTCCATGCCGCAGAAAATCTCGTTGTCGTCGGTTTCGACTACGACGAGATTTTCTCGCAAAACCTGCGTCCACCCTTCGTGGTTTCCACTTGATTTCAACATTTTGTGCGTCAAACCCATTGTCAATAAGATATACCAAAGGAAAACCGCTTCGATTTGTTAAACATAGACCCAGTTAAAAAACGCATGTTTGCTACGCGCACATTGTGCAATGGCACAATGCGGAAATGACGTCATAAATACGAAAAATTATCGTTCCTACAATAGGCTACATAAACACGGTAAACAAACACATTTGATACGCGCACTCAGTGGTGTCAATCTAAAATGCGAAATAGACGTCATAAATACGACCCTATTATCATTCCTCCAATAGCTCATAAACCAGGTAAAACACATGTTTTGATAGCGCGCACTCATTTGGTGCAATACTACAATGCGGAAATGACGTCATAAATAACCATATTATCATTCCTCCAATAGCTACAATAAACACAGGTAAACACATGTTGTGATACGCTCACCATTTGGTGCAATACTACAATGCTGAAAGACGTCCAAAATACACCAGATTATCATTCCTCCATAGGCACATAACACAGGTAAAACACATGTTTGATACCGCACTCATTGGTGCAATACTACAATGCGGAAATGACTTCATACCTAGCGACCATATTATCATTCCCCCATAGGCTACATAAACCACAGGTAAAACACATTTTGATACGACGCGCCTCTTGTGCCAATACACAATGCAGAAAGCACGTCATACATAACGACAATATAATCATTTCCTCCAATAGGCTACATAAACACAGGTAAAACACATTTTTGATACGCTCGCACTCATTGGTCCAATACTACAATGCGGAAATGACGTCCATAATACGACCAATTAGCATCCTCCAATAGGCTACATAAACACAGGCATTCTTTCTCGTTACCCAAGCCCGCTCCGTCATTTGTTTTCTTCGCTGGCTCTGGAAAATCCCTGAAATTTAGGGCGAATTTGCATTGCTGATGAAATCAACAATGCTGATTCGTAATTTGATTGGTTCATGAGATCACAAAGTCAACTTGCAGGCTAACGGAAAGGAATACAGCAACGTTGTAGGTTGCATACAATGGTATTCCGTTATTGAATTCTAAAGCTATGGAATGAGTGACTGTGAGACATAAATGCATCTGAATTCTTAAAGGGAGATCTAACAATACACATTCTTAACGTAAAGTAACGGCTACAGACAAATCGTCGTATCGCTTTGCGTATTCAAAGGAATTTTTTACCTAATTTCACGAGAACAATAACAAAGCGGAAGGACAGGGAAGTCTGTACAGTTCACATGCAATATTATATTAGAACGTAATTGTATTTATCGTTCAGCCTTTACCACAAACAAGCCAGAGAAGACCGGGGATAACGTCGGAAGGGATTTTAACCGGCACACGAAAATATTGTACAAACTTGTGTCCTTGTTAGTTTGAATTACTTCAAACCCACGTAAATACTACGTAGCCATAGACTCTTCCACACACCACGCTCTCAGCGGTACTTTATATGATCATGCGCTCTTGACACTTGGTCGTCCAAAATGTGACGACCGCAGCAAGCAGGGTTTCCAGAGCCAGCGACAACCCAAATGACTAGCGGGCTCTTGTGTCCGAGAGGAAACAGAAAAACACATGGTTTGATACGCCGCACTCAATGGTCCAATAACTACAATCGAAATGAGTCATAAGTACACAATTATCAATCTCCAATAGGCTACATCAACACACGGTACAGACATGTTTTGATAACGCGCACTCCTTGGTCCTACACAGGTGCAGAAATGACGTCTAAATTACACCATATTATCATTCTCCAATAGCTACATAAACACAGGTAAAACACATGTTTTGATACGCGCACTTCCTTGTCAATACTACAATGCGGAAAATGACGTCATAATACGAACATGATTATCAGGTCCACATTCTTCCTCCCATAGGCTAGATAAACACAGGTAAAACCATGTTGGATACGCTCACTCATTGGTCCCACAATCTACAATGGCAGACAACTCATACATACGACACTTATTATCATTCCTCCAATAGGCCTACATAGCACAGGTAAAACATTTTTTGAACGCGCACTCATTGGTCCAATACTACATGCGGAATGACCGTCATAAATACGACCTAGTATCATTCCTCCATAAGGCTACATAAACCAGGTAAAACACATCTTTTGATACGCGCAACAATGGTGCATGGTCCCAATACTACAATGCGCGAAATGACGTCATAAATACGACCATATTGATCAGTCTCCAATAGCTACATAAACACCCCCCAGGTAAAAACACATGTTTTATAGCGCACCTCATTGTGTCCATACTACATCCGAAGATGACGTATAAATACGAACCTATTATCATTCCGTCCATAGGCTACAATAAACACCGGTAAACAACAATGTTTGAATACGGCGGGGGTGGGCCCCGTCAATTGGGCCAATAACTACAATGCGGAAAGACGCATGAATACGACCAATTATCATTCTTCCAATATCTACATAAACACCAGGTAAACACATGTTTTATACGCCAGCTTTTCATTGGTCCAGATACTACAATGCGGAAATGAATTCATAAATACGATCAATTATCAGTTCTTTGCCAATAGGTACATAAACCACGGAAAAACACATGTTTTATACGCGCACTCTCCAGTGGTCCCATACTACAGGCGGAAATGATTCATAAAAACGACTATATTATCATTCGTCCAATAGCTATACATAAACACAATCAGATAAAACACAGTTTGATACGCGCACTCTTGGTACAATACTACAATCGGAAATGACGTCATGCATCGACTATATTATCAGTTCGTTCCAATATCTACATAAACACAGTTCAGGTAAAACCCATGTTTGATTACGCGCACTCATTGGTCCAATACTAACCTGCGGAATTAGTTCATAATTAGGACATATATGACTAGTCAGTTTGTCTCGCTCTCTGATTGGCGTTTAGAGCCGTGGAGTACAACCACGGACGACCACGGAATTGGTCGCTCGCGTACGGACTGCCCGCCTTGAATCAGTTTTTTCTTTCACTTTCGCGGCGGTTTCGGATGTTTTCTCTCCGTCTGTTGTGGTAAAAAAATTATTGCGATTTTCCTTGGGGATGTTCCTCTTATGTACCACGGGTGGCGCCATCTCACGGGCACCATTGTTAATGATCCACTCGGCTACGCCTCGTGAATCCACAACATTTTTACGTTGAGATGACGCCGCAACCGTGGTAGATAATAAGCAATTATTGGACCGAGGTTGGACAAAATATCGTGTTTTGTCGGGCGAGCCGATTCATATTTGCCCTATGCCGAAGGCAGAGGCAAATAATTAATCGGATGACATTGACAAATCACGCCTATTTGCGATAACCGAGTTCATATTGTTTTTATCATCGACTCATTTTCTACAGTAAGGCATTTATATTGAATAAAAACATCAAAGAACAAATATGTAACTAGCTGCCATGTTTCCAACAATCTGAATGATCAATTAAGTGCGGCATTCCAACCGGTATTTGCAAGCGAACAATTGCTTATAATCTTCACTGCTGCATGCTCAGAACCGTTATTTGTACGCAGTTATTTGCAGGTCTTTCAGCCAATCAAAATGGCGGATGGAAAATAGTCTAATTAATAGAGGACTAGCCTTTACCACAAGAACTATCGTAAATATTGCTAATTCCCAATGGGAAGGAAGCTGCTGCCATTTTGGTGAGAAAAGGAGCTGATTTGTTCGATGATTTTGCTATGAAATGTAGTCCGTTTGATTTGTTTTGACTCCTCTTTTTAATGACTGAAGGGTTGTCTTCCTTGTGGCGTGGAAGGCTACAGCTCTAGATGTCTCTATTTCGCCACTCGGTCGGGCTTCTTAATAAAGCTAGTGGATAGGTTAAATGTGAAACCTAAAGCGTTATTTGTATCGCGCTCCTACAGATAGTAGGATTAGTACTATACTTGCACAATTCATAACGTTTTTTTATTTTACTTACAGAAAACTGTTGGCCAGGGGTACACTCACCCTAGTAAAAGCAAAGCATATGGTCCCGTGGGTGTATGGTACACTGTACACACAAAGTCACAATGAATGATGGGGTCCCTGTGGTGTTTAATGGGGTCACTGTAACAGAGTAAAGTCAAATAATGAGGGTTCCACTGTGGTGTGTAATGGGGCTACACTGTACCAGATAAAATCAAATAATGATTGTTTCCCTGTTAGTGTGCTAATGGGTTACACGTGTAACATTAAATCCAAATATGATAGGTGCCATGTGGTGTGTATGGGGTACAATGTACAGTAAAGTCAAATATGATTAGGTTCCTGTGTGTATCAAGGGGAACACTGTACAGTAAGTCAAAGTAAAGATATGAATGGGGTTCCCTGTGTTGTGTCATGGGGTACGACTTTAACAAGTAAAATTCATAATGATGGGTTTCCCGTGGTTTTATTGGCTGCAAGGGAACACTGTACAGTACAGTCAAATAATGATATGTGGTTCCTTATTGGTCATGGGGTCCACTGTAACAAGTCACAACAGTCAAATAATGATTGTTCCCTGTGGTGTATATTCCCCTTCTGTAACACAGGATCCCAAAATAGATTTAGAGACTGATATATATGTTTATCAATGTTGACACAATTTTGACAAATCATGACAGATCTTGGGTACCATAATTAAATCTTTGAGAATCCTACAACATCTTATGACATGGCGCAGTATCATGTAGGTCTTTACATGATTCTATATATGATTTATCAAGAATATGTGTTTTCTTTTGATGATGTTAGCACATCTAAAAATGTATCAAGATACTAATAAACGTGTGGCGCTTCTCTATAAAGTATACGTATATGTGTTTCCTATTTTCAATATATGTATGTTATCTGAGTAACATATAACTTACCTTGTAAATATGTTACATTAGAAACATTGCCAAATAAAGTACAATTTACACCCAAGCCTGTACAACTTTACAACCTTTACTATTATAATTGTTAGCGACATGTAGGTTTGTATCCCCCCCCCCTCCCCTCAGCCCCCCTGTGTACCTGTACATGTGTTTAATTATTTACAGAGTTGTATAATTATATAACTTATTATAGACAGCTACTGGGACTAGTTGAAGCCCCATGGTTATGTCAGGTACCTTGTACCAACATATGCCCACTACTGTATATTTGGATGGTTTTGATGTCCTTTAATTCTACAGTGCTATTGGGACTCTTAGGAAATAAACGCTGTAGAAATAAAATTATTATTATTTATTGAATTCATGCTGGTTACTAAAAGAAACTATTGGGTTATTTCAGGTACATGTTATGTGGCTATTTTAAAGGTAAACTACTTACATCAGATACCCTGTGGACCACCACCTGAGCCATTGCCTTTTCCCCTCCAACTACATTGTTGTAGTGGTAAGGCAATCTCCAGATTTACAACAACGGTTCTCAACCCTTCGATTCAGTTCCTGTTTTTATGACACACATTTCCACATGCCATCGAGGCCATCCAGACCTGCAATTCCTCCGTAAGAGGAACATTTGAATGCTCCCGTCCCCACATGTTGATATGGTATCTTACAGAGCCGTCAGTCACACATTGAATCTCATCATTCTGAGGAGGACTTTCTACTTTGATTAAACCTCCTTTAGAATCCACTACTCTGATGTTAATAGGTCCATAGTTTCCTAGAATTTAAAACATATTCATATAAGGTCAAGTAACATGCAGAAACCCTACACCTAAACTCACATCCGTTATGGGAGGGTTGTATGGAATCGTTTTCCGGACGTCAAGATCGTCGCGAGGTGGCCGGCAAACCGTCCATTTTACTTGCTCAAAACTTGAGATCGTGAACTCCAATATCTGTCAAATATACCAAATAACAAGTTGTCTATAAACAAAACAACAATGTCTCTAGTTGCTTGAGAAAAGAACAGACTTTGAAAGAGTTCGAAACATTCTTGTAGGATCTTACGGCCACTACGGTCACACTAAACCTCCCATTAACACAGCCCTCAGAGCGATTTTAATCAGAGACACAGCAGATTTGAGTTTTAGTGTTTGAATCACAGACTCGTTCCAAGCTAAATCACAACCACATTACTACACATACCTGTAGTCTGTAGACACCAACAAAAAGCATTCAAGGTTTTAGATCAACAAATCTTGTCGTAGACAACACTGACCTATTGTTCGCGGGCAATAAACCACAGGAGCCCAAGCTATTTCACTGCCCCATCACAAACTCGCCGGACTCCGGTTGCATCATTTATTGGCTTGTAAAGCAAACCTACATTGTCCGTTTCAGTAAACTTTATTATCAACACAAAGTTTTTATACACAGATTTTTTTAGTATTTTTTTTCATATTTTGTTTGTTTCATCCAAATAAGGCTCGTTCAGGCCACTGTCCCAGTGACGCCTGCTGTTTTCTGTGAGTCGAAACGAAGTTTGAAGTGCGAGCGTCGTGATTACTCACTCTACATATCTTGTAATCCCCCTTTGACATCATTCATAGTTGCTACTGTCGTACGTGTACAGTTTACGTTTTCTCAGGCTTTGTTTTCAATACTGAAGAAGTAGTCAGGTATTTTGGTTGATGATCGTTTGTACGTCTGTCTGCGTCGAGAGGATAAATGTTGGAATCGCAGGCAAACGTTGGAAGTGTCCATTTCTTTAATCTGTATTTAAACACTATGCATTCCACCCATGGATACTGACTAGACAGATACAATGTGTCAGGACAGTACTCTGTTTAGTTCTACACAAGGTAACAGGAGAACACAATTGGCCACACAATACAACAATGTCAGGGGAATTTACATATTTTTAATTTAAAACTGCAGTTTAGAGTTGTTGTCATCTATGTAGTTTATTTCTATCACAATATAAGTGTTAGGTTTTTATGTTGAGTCTTACTTACAGATACAATTTTGTGAACTTTAGAACTTTAGAATTTCTCATCAAATACTCGACAGAGTGTTTCGCTAATCCAACACCGAGTAATTCCGGGAAAAAACTATCATGTAAATCAAACTGAAATTACTGTACACACTTGTTACTCGGCTCCTCCAGTGTGACACAAGATGAACACTCCTTAGTTTAACCATTTGACACGGTTTTCTTTGTTATTCATAGGCTTATCTCTGTATTGACCGGTTAACAATAGAATATAATTGAATTGCTCATTATGAATTCACAGGGATTTAATCCATATACAGCCCTGGGTTGTATATGGTCATCCCGTGGAAATATCATATTAGCAAATGCTAAGTCAATTCTACTCATAGTATTCATGCTATTCATTAGAATTCATGCTAAATACTCACTCCAAAATACCAAAAATTCTCAGATTGCTTCTTGCGAAAACCTTTCAAATGTAAACTAAGTCAACTAAATACCTCGAACGAGGCAATAAGCCTAAAATCCCACGAGCCTCGGCCCTCCTCGGGATTTATATGGTTATTGCCCCTCCGTTCTCGGTATTTATCTTTACTTACTCGTGTGGGGTTTTTTTCTACGGCATTACAGTACATGGTTGTAACATGTTGCAAATGAGTTCATGATAATTTTCAGTAATATGCAGTATAGAGATCGAAAACTAACCTACAAACGCGAAGTTACAAGTGTAACCCGCAAAGTAAACACCGGCGTGCATTTGGAGTTAACGCAGAAACAATACGCAAAGCAAAAACCCTGGCCGATTGTTTGGGTTGTTTAGAAGTGTTTACCCTAAAATGAACCACCAAAGGCAAACCCAAGGCAAACTACAATGTATTCTATTCTAGGGAACTCGAAAAGGGGATTTCATTTTGTGAAGCATTCAAACATCTGTATATATTTTACAATGTAATAGAAAATTCAGTACAGTTTTACCGGAAATGTACCAAAAATAAATTGCATGTACACAACATCAAAACCCAAACGTCAGCAAACTGGAAACGAGCAAAATTATGCCGAAAACTAAAAGCGATTCTGTGTCGTAACATCTCCATGATACGAGGGACATGGAATTCGAAAGGGACCTTTTCGATTAAAAAGATGACAAATGTTTTCGCAAAGGAATGAACAGGGAATGTTCAAAAAAAAACAGATGGACAAGGGGAGAAGTAATGGGCGATATTAGTGGAAGGGCTTTTGCAAAGTTTTGCTCTTCAAAAAGGTCCGAAAGAATTAAATGTACCAGTCGAAGAAGATCAAGACAAATATTTACCTTAATTGAGAAATTTGCAATCGTCCAAATATGTACAAAATATGACATTCAGAACCAGAAATCTTTCTTTCGTTTCCCCGTTTGTAAATCAACAACATTCCATTACGTTCGTTCGAACCTTCGGCTCGGGTTTGCGGTGACTTTGTTCGTTCTGCGAGCGCGCTTGTGGTTTCTGAGTTAACTCCAAAACAAACGCAAAGCAAAAAAACCCTGGCAAAAACCTTTGCTGGCGTTTGGAGAGTAGTTAACGCAAAAACAAAAACTGCGTTTGGAGGTTTAGTTGGCGATCGGTAACTGTACATGTACATGTATGGAGTTGCCATAATGTTGAAAATTATTAGAACTGATGAGGGCGTGTGTTAAATGTTATATCGGAATAAATAATTAGAGCCAATATAAACCAGAATGTGCATTCTATATAAATTAATAAATGTACGTAAATGAGAAATAACTCAGAAAAAGAACAAATAATATTTGATCACACATTCGAAAAAAAAGAAAAGAAAGTCTGGCATTTGTAATTAGGAGGAAGCTGTATACGGATTGTTTGAACAAACGGCTGGTTTGTGCTAAGCAAGGCCTATGATCCAAGTAAATGGAGGCCTTTGCATTGACCTGTGGTACAGACATGCGTCTAAGTAATATATTATTGTGTCCATTGCTTGATGTTTACATAATATACAACCTACAGTATTTCAAAACTAAGGTTTGTCGCGTTCAAAGCAAACAAGCATCAAGCCAGAGAGGACGTGGAATGCTGGTTTTGTGTTGGCAAAATATTTAAACTCAAAACCGACACTGTATTTTTCTAAGGAATTGAAAGTTGTTGATTTATAATATGCAAACAAGCATGTGAAAAACAAGCATTCCATTTCCAGTCCTTGGCTTGGGCGGCATGTGTGCTTTGAATGCGTGTTGTGTCAACATAGTTGAAATAGGTGACATGTATTTGTAGGTCGTTGTAAACAAATATATTGCTGCTGTGCCAAAATCTGATGTCAGGTCACTTTTACTAGCATCCCGCTTGATATAATCGGCCCCTTTAGAAAAATGAAATTCCTATCTGTTGATATCTGAGGGCCTGTGATTATATGAAGGTGGGGCTGGCCCGGTGGAACCGGGGCGGGCTCGTTTTGCACGAAACCCCGGCTTGTCTATAAAACACACAAAAATTGGTTGTTGCGACTACATGGGAAAACTGGCCCGGTTTGCCAAAAATTGGTTGCAAGTTGCTGCTGGGTTTCTCGGCTGCTGAATGGGCTGGGATTATGATCCATATTAACGGTATTCGCATCAAAACACCGGGCTGGCACGGTTTAGTGAGGCTGGTCATTCTGCCAGGAGAAAAGGCCCAAGTGCTTTCATAGGACGCAGAGCAACTTGACCATTGTTTTTTTTTGACTCCTATGGATCGTGCATTCGTTTTTGGTCTTGGAAGTTATTTTGCCTTCCTCGGCCAATTTTGTTTCTTGTATTGCTGGACGAAAGCTAAAAAATTTATCAATGTTTTGCTTCCTTACGGATATTATAAAAAAAAACAATGGGTTACAAAATTTAATTAAAGTGGTCAATTTGTATTTTTGTTGATCACACACTGATTGAAAGGGAACGGGCTATGCCCCCGAACACAGTTCTCTGTAAAAAGACAATTGGGACCACTTAAACTAATTTTGTAACCATTGCTTTAATCTGAAAAGTAAGTGTCACGCATCTCAGCCAAAGGAACCTTCTAGTTCATTTTCGATATTTATATTTACAGTGTAGATGTACTTAGTCCATGAAGCGGGAATCAAGTGAAGAAAAAAAAAATACTCCAAAACTGGAAGTCTTTATCTTTAATCGGTTAATGCTAGCCATTTAGGCTGTGGCTAATCCCGGCAGGAGGGGCGGCGGCCCCGAGATAACACAACAATGTTACAAAAATTATCAAAGTAATAGGTAAATAGTATATCAATAGTTTACAGAAAATGAAGCATTACACTGCGATTACAGACATTGCTGAGACTTTGAATATCTTAGTGTCACTAGAGGTTACAACAGATACAGGTAAACAGTTCCAGACGGGTATATGGTGCGGACAAAGAAAGAGTGTCTATAAGCATTAACAGTAGATTACAAGTGTCTGAAGTTAACGAGGTTGGCAGATCTAGTACGTTGGTCAGAAGGAGTCAATCTCAGATGAGAAAGGCACGTCGACCAGTCCGCCGTGGATCTTGTAGAACATGGTAACATCTGCTAAGACCCTTCGCTTTTCCAAAGAATCCCAGCCAAGGGAGTTGATCATGTTCGTGACGCTGCTAGCTCGTTGAAGTACATGTAATACATGTACTGTAATACGTATTTTTTTTTTACGGAGCCTCAAGTGACCAGCCACCATTTTGTATTAAAAAAACAGTGTTTGGTCGCTCATTGCATGACTCGGGTTGAACATGCTTTCCTTGCAATTTACTGCAATTTCACAAACTCAGTGAATCATGAATGGCGTACATGTAGTTTATTTGTTACCATAAATATATCCATACAAATACAAATACCGTATACATCAACTAGACATCGCAGCGTGATTAAACAATGTTTATAGATGAAGTGTATAAAATATGGTTTACCTTAGCTCGGTGTATAAACTCACTTTGTTCTAAGTTCTAAAGATTTCTAAACCCTAAGTTGCAGTTAGTACTAGTACTGGATTGATAAATCCATATCTCTATGATTTATTGTGGTTAAATTGAAAACAAGGACGACATACATGTAACCTTCTTTAAGGTTTGTGAAGAAGCGATGTCTCGTGTTGATAAACCACATTGTTACAGTCTTCGGTGATTACTGATCTTAGTGGCAGGCACAGGGTGCATGCGCTGTAGAACCCAGTTGGCTATTTGAGGTAAACGATGACGACCAGACTGCATTTTTAGAGTTGGACCTTCCACAGGAAGCCCGACTGAAAAGCAGATTCCGCGCCAAACTTCCGTGCGAAGACTTGGACCGGGGTGGGCGATTTTTATATTTTACGCCCACTTCAAGATGGCGGATATTTCCGAGATGGCCTGGAATCTACTAATATGAGCAGCTCAACTTCCGGTGAATCGTCTTCGTATTTTCTTCGAGTTCACATAGAGTATCCTTGGCATTTTCTTTGTTGGCTAAACTGCAATTGCAATAAATGTTGAATGTTATACATATTTGGCGGAGAAATCGTGTCAAACAATCCGCAATTGTATGTATTTATTGTTTGAAATAAAAGCTGATCCAATTGTGATGAAGTTGGAGCTTATTTTCATTCACTTACTGCATGGCTATCTTTCGACGGATTGTCCCCCTCAAAACACTCTAAAGAAGATCCAGCTTGATGTGAAAGTTTCTACTCATCGATCACTGCTGTAAAACGCTTGCTTTTTAGTGGGCGTAACTGATGCGAAGTGAGCTCACACTTTACGCGGGCCACTAAAAAGCAAGCGTTTTACCGCAGTGATCGATGAGTAGAAACTTTCACATAAAGCTGGATCTTCTTTAAAGTGTTTTGAGGGGAACAATCCGTTAGATAGCCAGTAAGCCTATGAAAATTCGCAGTGGCATATTGAATCCAAACTATCCTATCTTTGTTAAGACGTACAAAGCGATTCAGAACAGCTTTATAAATTTTCGATTCCAAGTTTTGGTTTATGCTTGGCATAGTATACGAGACTGAATAATTTAATTCTGGCGTGACACATCAGACTGCCGTACGCCGAATCTTCATTTGTTATTCGTACGAATCGAATTTTTTCCACGATAAAGCATGTTTTATCTTATGCCGCTGTCTTGATGTTTAGTTGTTCTACAACGGCTTACCGCTTTTACGACTTCGCATTGGCATTTCAAATTCTACTCGCGTACGAATACGGTAGCAACTTTATCACAATGGATCGTTTTATTTCAGACAATAAATACATACAATTGCGGATTGTTTTCAACGATTTATCCCCCAAATATGTATAACCTTCAACATTTATCGAAGAAAACAAAGAAAATGACGAGAATACTGAACTCTATGTGCAAATAATACGATTCACCGGAAGTTGATCTGCTCGTATTAGTAGATTCCAGGCCATCTCGGAAATATCCGCCATCTTGAAGTGGGCGTAAAATATAAAATCGCCCGGGGTGGCCCCATCCCATGTAATCAGAGCTGAGACTGATCTTGTCAAACTGAGCCAGCCCGGTCAACCGGGCCAGCACGCTTCATATAGTCAGTCCCTATAAAATCAGTGTTAAACAAGATACATTCTAAACATTCCTCAAAATACCAAAACTCAGTACAGGCACAACACAGAACGCTGACATGCAAATGCCTTTTTGTGAAAAAATGAGTTTCCCGTCGTTACACTACGTTTGTTAATACGGTAAATGCTTGTCTTTATTTGATATACTCGTGGATTTACCATAATAACAATCACAATCACATTTAATATCTGATTGAATTATATTTAACCAGGGTGAACCCTTCACCTTGAACCATTTCATTTGTTGTTGCTAGACTTTTGAATCAGATGTTATTCTGGTCCATTGATCTGGCTAAACAAAGCGCGACAATTGGTGTTCAGTAGGCAGTCACGTAAACTGCCGCCTGCTTGGCTCGTTTGAGTATCAGTCTGTTATGCGGGAGGTCCTGGGTTCAATCTATGGCTGAACCAGCATTCAGGGTCTTAAAATTATTGAAGGTGCTGTCTTAGTTTATTCCATCAACAAATGGTTAGACCTTCACGTGGCTCGGATGATGACGTAAATGGTTAACCCGTCTATCCACACTACTCACACTACACTGCATTTGAATTAGAGGGACGTAAAAGAACCACAGAAGACAGAAACAAACCACCCTCAGTTTCTGTACTGTACTTAGTCATCCTCGATAAATAACGACTTCACTCAGCTAATGGTTTGACAAATCATGAGCATGTTTGAAGTTGCTCCTAAACACGCTCAGTTTTTTGAGTTACAAACAATTTAAGCCCAAGTACTTTATATCGGGTCATTACTATTTCAAATTAAACACGAAGTTCCAGTATAAAACGAGCCCGCCCACTACATGGATATTTACATGGATATCCGATTAATGAAGATCATTGCTAAAACAATTGTATTGTTAGTAAAGTAGTTCGTAAGGTTTCGTCGAGCATAAACAGACTCGGAGAAAATACCGAACCCAGACGGGAATTGAATCAGTGACCTGGATACTAGTCAGGCGCTCTAACCACTGAGCCACTGGGAACTCATGTGATTAAGCAGGTCTTGCTTCGTATTAATACCCAGGTCACTTAGGACGTACACTGTACGATCAGCTAAGCGGAAGAAATCTAGTCAGATCTAAGTTGTTTGTAAGTTATAAAGTAATATGTCGCTTGGTAATAGTTAGTAAAGTAGTTCGTAAGGTCATTGTATTGTTGTACCCCTGGGCAGCTTCCTTTTATGCCTCTTATAGCGGAACTTCGTGTTTAATATTTAACAAAAATCCTGACTATTACAAAGATTATGCAATTGTAAGTCTCTTTTTGATATACATTATATTGTTCTGATACTTCATTTCAGGGTTCAATAGAAGACAACATCATGTTTGGTCAACCAATAATATACAAGGAACTCTGTAGTATTGCAACACAGACTGATGATTATGGCTGTAGTAATGGCTGTTCTTCTATGTACATCGATACCGGTTTAATTGACAACAACATGGATGATGCAAGTCAACCACATCCAACAGTTGTAGGTGATAGTGGTCATAATTCAGTTAATGCAGTTGATGGGAATTCGTTGAAAAATGCTTCTGCTGTCCACATGGATGAACCTTCATCAATGTTGAGTATTTTAGAGGAATTATATTTACCCTCTGAAAAGGAATCAGTTGAAAACAGCACTCAAGCAACAGATTCACCCACCGATGATGTTAATTCACATTCTCAAGAGATTGTGGAAAGTCGCCTTCATGGAAATGGCAAACACACTGGAGAGAAGCCATTTCAATGTTCTTACTGTAATAAGAAGTTTGGCCGCAAAGGTCATCTCAATGTTCATCTTAGAATTCATACTGGAAAGAAACCATTCCATTGTTTTTACTGCGATAAAAAGTTTGGCCAGAATATCCATCTCACTGATCATCTCAGAATTCATACTGGAGAGAAGCCATTTGAATGTTCTTACTGTAATAAGAAGTTTGGCCGCAAAGGTCATCTCAATGCTCATCTCAGAAATCATACTGGAGAGAAGCCATTGCATTGTTTTTACTGCGATAAAAAAGTTTGGCCAGAATATTCATCTCACTGATCATCTCAGAATTCATACTGGAGAGAAGCCATATAAATGTTCTTACTGTGATAAGCATTTTTCACGTAAAAGCAATTTCACTGTTCATTTCAGAATTCATACTGAAGAGAAGCCATTTGAATGTTCTTACTGTAATAAGCATTTTTCACGTAAAAGCAATCTTACTAGTCATCTCAGAATTCATACTGGAGAGAAACCATTCCAATGTTCTTACTGTGATAAAAAGTTTGGCCACAAAAGTTATCTTAATGCTCACCTCAGAATTCATACTGGAGAGAAGCCATACAAATGTATTTCTTGTGACAAGACATATCTTCACAAAAGATCCCTTACAGAGCATCTACAAAGTCATACTGGGGAGAAGCCATTCCAATGTTCCTACTGTGATAAAAAGTTTGGATACAAAAGCCAACTCAGAAGACATTGCGTCACACAACATTCATCACAAGGCATAGTTGCTGCGAGCCATTAGGCGAGTACTGCGAGTAGCCAGTGACACTAATATTGAGCTCCCTGTGGGTTTTTTTTATGTTGACTTGCTATTTAGTCAGATCACGGACGGAATGATAATATTAAATCATGAGTGTTTAAATATGTCGTTTTAAACTTAAAAGTTTAACTACAGATTTAATAAAGTTAAAAAAATGAGTTCGACAAGACAGCTAGTTGATACGACACTTCTGAATGAACTTTTATTAAATGTTTCTCCCAAGCTTTACTTTTATTTGCCATTCAAAAACTCATACATAATTCATGAGACATTAGGCCAATCGACTTTGTCCATTTAGTCACATGCAGGACCTTTATAACAGATAAAGTCATCCTTATTAATATTCCTGATATAACAGGATTCCCACTGACCTTGAAAAGTCAGTGAATTCTGAAAAAAAAAATTTCAAGGTCAGGGAATGATCAGGGAATTTTGTAATTTACCCAAAGGTCAGTGAATAGTCAGGGAATTTCTGTCAGCCTTCACAAAATCGTTTTGAATTCGGTGATAATTATGTAGCATAATGGGTAACTAGACGGATCGTGATCAATTATAAAATTAAACGAGACTTACCTGGAAGTTGACGTTTGATTAGGATTCTGAACAGAGATTACACGAGATCACTACGCATGCGCATAACCGGTCATTTTTTAAAGTAAGAGTGGGCACATGAGGCCCAAAGCATCCAAGAATGTGCAGTCCCCACTGCAGGGAGGAACAGTGTAACATGAAGGGTGGGCGTGTAATCTCTGTTCTGTAGATGACTGATAGAATCCTAATCAAACTTCAACTTCCAGGTAAGTCTCGTTTAATTTTATAATTCTATCAGTCATCTACCACAGACATCCCACGAGACTTTAAAGTCATGTGGCCACTCTAGCCAAAATAACAATTAATCAACCAATTTAATCCCAGATTGAATCTAACTGAGTGTAACAGGAACGTAGCAAACACGAGCTAAAGAGGGTTTACAACTAACCCATTGTTTTACAATTCAGCTGCAGTTGATAGAATAGCATGTCCAAAGCTCTCTGTCGTATTTGATCCTTGAACAGGCTTGTTATAGAACTTGTGAAATACACAGTCACTGCACCAACTGGCAGATTTCATTATTGTTTGTAAAGGAATATTATTGAACACTTTACTTGTTGAAGCAGCCCTTGTACTTGCTATGAGACTTGAATATTGTGGTATCAATGCCTGAAAATTGCATAACGTTTTTGTGGCTACTGCGCTTGTGCAGCTAGCCACTATTGCCATCGTCTGAGTTTTCCGAAAGTAAGTAAGTAAGTAACAATAGATAAACTTCGGAACCAATCACCACCCAAGTAGAGAAATCTCGCTGATAGATAAACTACTTCGGAACCAATCACCACCCGAGTAAAGAAATCGCCATAACACTTCGTATTACCGAGAGCGAGCCGAGATCGGCGTACGTGCTCAACCGATTTGCTTCCTCATGATTGTCTGTATCGAGTTGCATCGAGTCGTTTTTACCTAGTAAGTAATAATGTTTAGTTTCAGAAAATTCACCAATATTATTAGCTTTCATTCTCGCTCGCTGATTTTAACTGACTGACAAGACAGCGAAAACAACGCTCGCTGATTTTAAACAATTTGGAGATACAAAAGCCCGTAATGAGAAAACAAATGCCCTTTAAGGGAATATATGAGCCTCTTCGGAGGATAAATGAGCCTCTTTTGAGGACAATTGAGCCCCATTGTGGGCCTGATAATAGCTGATATCGAAGTTACACTCCAATGACTCTGAACAAAGGTTTCAAGTCGAGGCTATCGGGTCAAGTTTTTGTACTGACCCGATAGCCTCGACTTGAAACCGTTGTTCAGAGTCATTGGAGTGTAACTTCGATATCAGCTATTCAGCCCGTTTACGGGATCAATGAAGCCCTTCGGGGAATTGAAAACCTTGTATTTCAGGGAGCACGTCCTTGTCATATTAATGTACGTAACTTTCACATTTGAGTACGTGCTCAACCGAGTTTCATCGATAACCAATCACCACCCAAGGACCACCCAAGTAGAGAAATCTCGCTGATCAACTTTTATTGTGCAAATATATATATACCAGTAGCCACATGTACCCCTAAGGGTACCTATTTTTATATGATGTATTACTGTCTATGTGCATATTCCTTAAAGGGGGACTCTGATGAAAATCGTTCGCAATTTAATTTAGCTGAAACTTCACTGAAATAATCTCAATGAGCCATACAACTCAGGTGGTTTAAGGCTTGGTTTTATAGAGCAACATGTAAAATCACATTTTTACAATATCTCTCTCCATTTATAACGAATGATTATGGTGTTTGGTCCTTAGGAGGCATTTAGGTTTTGTAATATTTTAAGTGCAATTATGTTAATTTCTAAAGGTCACGTGACCTTAAAATGAGAAAAAGAGAAAATTGAAAATGGGGAGTACAGAGACTTTTCTTAGGATAATGAAATAGGTGTTATTTGATGATGTTTGAAGAGGTCTTCCTAAGTTAGCCTTTGCTCGTTGTCCCCAGCTAAACGGTAAAGAGAAAAAATGAAAATATATAATTTTCAGCTTGGTCACGTGACCTATTTTGTCAATTATCTCCATAACTAACAATGATGGACAACGAGCAAAGGCTATTTTGGAAAGACCTATTGAATTGTCCTTATTTAATACACAATCTATTATTCTAAGAAAAGTCTCTGTACACCCCATTTTTTGTTGAGTCTTTCGTACATTTGTGACCACGTGGTTTGTCACGTGATACGGCATGTCCAGTAGTTTCCATATAATATTATCTGTTTCAACGAACTACAGCTACTAGCCGATTTTCAGCTTGGTAGGTGAAATGCCTGACTCAATAATTCAAAAATTGTGATTTTATGAGTAATTAGTCTCTCAGCCAAGCCTTAAACCACCTGAGAATTACTGGTTAAAGTGTTTTCTCAAAATTCGTAAGGGAAGTATTACATTTTTATAAATCTTTAGAAGTGTCAGTGACGTCATCTACTCAACCCAAACAATCAACACGGCTTCGCTCCATATATTTCTTTGTAATTAGTTTCTTGAATTATTTTATTTCTATGAAGCTAAAAGTTTGGGTGAAGTAGTTTTCTTACATTCTTTGTGCTTAGGATTGATTGTCTGACCAGTTGTCTTCAGTGCAGAGCTGTTATCTGAACAAAACATTGATATATTTTGACTCACAAAATACAAAGAAATGTATGGAGCTGAATGTTTGGTTGAGTAGATGACGTCACTGACTCCTCTAAAGATTCATAAAAATATAGCACTTCCCTATGGAATATCGAAAAAAGATTTTAACTAGTGATTATTGCACCCTTGAAGAATTATTCAATGAAGTTTCAGCTAAATTAAATTTCGAACAATTTTCATCAGAGTCCCCCTTTTTAAGTTCATAAGGTGAATTGTCTGACAACGTTGTCCTGTCACAAGTGCACATAACATAGCCAACTTGTAGGTAAGGCTTTGTAGACTAAGTTCCTTTAATGGATGGAGTGTCCTAAGGTACTGAAGGACCACTGAGGTGTCCCATGTGGACACATACTTCGGTAGTGCAGGCAATGGTTACATTGTTGTCTAAGACTATAAGAGTAGATAATGCACTCCTTGCAGTATTAATGCAGCTATATCCTAGGCCGCTGTCATAAAGTCCCTGTAGGAAGTCTAGAACAGCACCTAAAGGTGGAGAAAGGGGATCCACAGATCGTTGATTTGCAAATAACTCCCATTTTTTGGGGTATGTGCGGTACTGCTTCTGTGTGCTTGACCTCCACGAGTTGCAGATTGTTGCCTGAGCTGCTGGTGAAATGCCTTTATCTTTAAGGGATCTCCTGACAATAGACATGCCATCAGTTTGAGTTTGCGTCCCAAAGGATGATGACGATCCTTGTTGAAAGTCAGGTGCACATTGGACTTTTGTGCCGGAAGGATATTTGGTCTTCTGACCAAAAGTCTGGTGAGCTTGGGGTGCCAAGGTTGCGTCGGCCAATTCGGAACAATCAGGATTGCTAATGATGGTTCCCGTTCGATTTTCTGAAGGACTTGTGGCAGAACACTAAATGGGGGGAAAGCATATACAAAATAATTACTCCAGTCTATTGTAAGTGCATCAACTGCAAGAGCATTTGGATCAGAGAACCATGAAACATAGGGGGTAATCTGAAAATTCAATCGGGAGGCAAACATGTCAATGTTGGGCTGTCCCAGGATACTGATAACTTTGTTAAAAATGCTGACATCTAACTTCCATTCAGTAGAGTCATCGAAGATCCTAGATGCCTTGTCAGCCACAATGTTATCCTTCCCTGGGATATGGCTGACAGTGAGCCAAACAGCACGTGGTATACACCACTCCCATATTTGCCTTGCTATGTTGTTGCATGGTATGGAATGGGAGCCCCCCATGTTAGGAATATATGCCACTGTGGTTGTGTTGTTGTCACATTGTAATATTAGTCGATTGCGATACATTATGTAATATGAGTAGAGGACGCGTACAAGACGCGTGTTGTTTTTAGTAGAACTCGACGAACAGAGAACAAATAAAGAGCTATCAGAACTATCTGACGTTTTACCTCATTTGAACCTGGTAACATAATTTGGCGACCACGAAAGGACAGCGAATACTACAGAAGCCTTTACAGAGAAGATTTAATTTAATTCAGTTTAACCGACGTTCTCGTTTGGTTCGGAGGTAAAAGCGTGTAGTATATGTAAACAAAAGACGGGTCAACCAGTCTTATTATTGAAGAGAGACGAAAGGGGTGAGTCGATCTAGAGCTAGTTTATGTGTAACCCCTGACGGTCAGATGAAGAAGTGATCAAGAGGTCGAACAAGAACCAGAAGGCAGGACAACAACAAGCTGTTGAGTACAGGCGCAGTATAAAAGTTCAATTGGTTTGGGGGCGTAACATTAACCGGTTTACCCGTGATTCAGATTGTTGCCAGCGTATTAATGCCATTCATACCATTGCATAAAAACTGTAATAAAGAAACTGTTCGACTGTGTTTGTGTTGGTTATACTATACCTAAGTAAAGATGACAGAAATCGACGAATTACAATTACAAGTCGAAAGTTCGTTGTATCAAGTTGAACTCACTAAATTAAACTCATTGAGACTTGTGAACAATTGGAACTGCAAATAATTACAAAAGATAAAAGTAAACGGGCCGTAATCAAAGAAATTACTGCACATGTCGATAATAGAATGGAGAAAGAGGACAGCACGGTACCAGAAAAAAATGCATTTCTTCAAACTTTGTTAGCGACGCTAAAAGACACAATGCCACCACTAGAGTTGAGTGATAAGGACAAGGAACTCGTTGACCTTGAAAGTCAATATGTCACGATGAAGAAAGCACAGAAAGCAGAATTAAAAGCCATAGAATTAAAATTAAAAGCGCTCAAAACACCCACCGAGGCGGCGGCAAATGAATCAATCACAATAACTGGTCCGCACGACGCTAAAACACCAATTATCTCCACTCAATTCCTGCGAAGAGAATTTAAAATTAGTTGCCAAATCGGAGAGCCTGGTTAAATGGACAAACTGACATTCGTCTCATTGACACATCAGATCGACTCGGGCCTGAAGCGAAACTTTAAAGAAAGCGAGATTGTGGATGCGACTATTCGCGCGATTTCAGCTCATAGTAGTCTTCGAAGTTACGTGGAAACCCTCCCAGATCTAACACTGGCCAAGCTGCGAAAGATCCTTCGGAATCACTATCGAGAGAAGACGGCGTCTGAGTTGTACAGAACGTTGACAACAATCTGTCAGCGCTCGGTAGAAACACCACAACAGTTTCTGCTGCGATCGTTGGACCTACGAAACAAAGTCCGTTTCGCCAGCCAAGAGGTTGACTGCGAAATCAATTACGATATGTCTCTCATCCAGAAAACGTTTCTTAAAGCCTTCGAGACGGGACTTCGAGATGACATGTTAGCTACAAACCTGAGGCCAACCCTGAGATTGGAAGACCTATCAGACGAGGACTTGATGAAGCAGGTAAATGATCTCGCAGCCCATCAAGCCGAACGCAGTGATAAACTGGGACTTGACTAGCAAAAGGGCGTAATTAAAGGTTAATTCGTGCGAAACTGAAAGTACTAAACCATTGAGTGACAGTAAAGCCACGCCCAAAGCAAAACCCAACAAAGAGTCCAAAGATCAGGCTACGAGTGAGATTCTAGCTGAAATACGAAGTATGAAGGCAGCGATAAGCGCTTTACAAGAGAATGTCGACGGATCGCGGGAGAAGGATGATCGTGGAAACTACTACGAACGCTCTAGCCATAACCGCGATGGTTATTGGGGTTCACGTGGACGAAGGCCCTATTCTAGAAATACCGCTATGAGGGAGAGAGGATGTCTGGAATGCAGAAAACAGAATCAGTCCGAGGGGTGTCGCCATTGCTACAAATGCGGAGAACTTGGCCACTTCGCCAGGGACTGTTCCCCTCAACCGACGTCGGGAAACGAGAAACGGCTGCCGCCCCGGGACAACCAGTAGCCGCTAACAATAAGACCGAGTCCCACTGTGTATACTGTGGTCAAAGTAGTTTAACTATGATGCAATGCTCGAGGCGTGTAAGCAAATACTGTTCACAAATCTGTCAGAAAGCGCACAGAACATCACATCAATCCATCTGCGACGCTATATCTAAATTAGAAGGGACTTTACAGCCTGAAGTATGTGAAATAGAAACCAATTATCTCCACCCCAAGCAACGGATTGCCATAACAAATCTGGTAGGGAGGAGGTGTGCGGTCGAATGTCTGTTGGACTCGATTCAAAGTGAGGCACTATGGGACACTGGCGCGCAAGTGTCTGTAGTCTCGAGCAAATGGGTTCAACAATACATTCCACATAGACCTGCTTGGTGTCGGTCGGTTGGATATCAAAGCAGCTAATGGAACGAATATTCCGTACGAAGGATGGGCAGAAATGTCGTTCGAGCTCGTCGGAGCTCAAGAACACAGCAGGCTCCGTGTTCCATTTCTAGTTTCGGTCCAGCGCCTTGACTGTCCAATAATTGGTTATAATGGGTATCAGGTCGTTTCGCTTCTAAAACTTTTCGCCTCCACATTCAAAAGTCCGTTCGCTTCTAATGACAGGTCCGTTCGCTTCTAAATGAAACTGATGAAATATCAAGAGAAATTTCAAGAAACATCGTGAAATACTAAGAGGAGGCTAGTGAAATACATTATATATGTTAAATTTAGTAGTCGGTAGTCGGTAGTCAGTTCGGACATCTATCTGATCAATAATTATATCAAACCCCGGGATCAAACCTTCCTTAGAAGCGAACGGACCATGCATGCAACATTATTAGGAAGTATATTTTTTTAGAAGCGAACGGACTTCCAGGCGAAAAGGTTTAGAAGCGAAACGACTGTAATTCGTTATAATGTGAGAGAACAGTTCGCAAAAGAAACTCTCTTAAAGGACCAAGATAATACCACAGAACTATCCAAGTTGATTGCTGCTAGTTTTCTAAATGTCGGAGAGGAGAAAGCTAGAGCGATAGTCAAAGTGATTGACGCTACTAGTAAAGATGCTAACGAACTATGCGAAGTAAAAAGTCCTAACCGCGACGTAACCATCCCCGGTGGAGAAGCTCTACGTATTTCCTGTAGATTGGGAATTGGACCAGTGGACAAGACAATCCCAGTTTTGCTTGAACCGGAACCAGATGAACAGCTACCATCAGGTATTGAAGTGCCAGACACTCTTCTTACAATCAAAGCCGGAAGCTCCTGTCGCATCAATGTAATGATCAGAAATACTACAAGTCATAGTATCGTGGTAAAGAAGAAGACAGTATTAGGCACACTCCACCAAGTCCAGACTGTTACACCCTTAGAAGTGGTTAAGGTGCAAGCCGAAATACTGCACAATCCCAACACAGATTTAAAGAACCCCGAACCGGAAGTGAATAAAAACACAGGAACAATTCAGAAACCTCGAGTATACATGCGGATTCTGATAATCACGAGTCAACGGAGAACACTAGCCCAGGGAGATGCCCAGAAATCGACTTATCTCAGCTTTCAGAGGAACAGCGCAGACTGGCGAAAGCGATGTTGGAGGAAGAAGCAGAGTCGTTTTCAGTAGACGATAACGACATTGGAGAAGCAATAGGATTGAACATGAAGATCGACCTCACAGATGATAAACCTGTACGGAAAACATACACTGCAGTCCCGCGACCACTTTATCCTGAAGTTAAGCACTATATTGAAGACTTACTTAACCGTCAGTTCATCCAGAAGTCTAAGTCTTCCTACTCATCCCCTGTTGTATGTATTAGAAAGAAGGACGGTGACCAACGGCTATGTGTCGACTATCGGGAACTCAACAGTAAAACCGCACCCGATCGCTTTCCACTGCCGCGCATCCAAGAAACTCTTGAAAGCTTAGGTGGAAACACCTGGTTCTCCATGCTTGACCAAGGTAAAGCTTACCATCAAGGATTTATTGACCCAGCATGCAGACATCAAACCGCTTTTATTACTCCTTGGGGGGCTGTATGAGTGGATAAGGATTCCTTTTGGACTTAGAAATGCTGCAGCTGAATTCCAACGGTTCATGGAAGGTTGCTTAGAGGGTCTACGAGATGACATCCGCATACCGTACTTGGACGACGTTGTAGTCTACAGTAAAACCTTTGAGGAACATCTACATCACATACGCTCAGTCCTACAACGGCTTCGTGAACATGGCGTTAAGTTGAAAGCCCGTAAGTGTAAGTTATTCCAACACGAAGTGAAGTGTTTGGGGCACATTGTCTCTGCTGAGGGTTATCAAGTTGACCCGTCCTACACAGAAGCAGTGACCGCACTGAAAGATGGTACGCCTACAACGGTTGGTGCAGTTCGTAAACTCCTTGGCCTTCTTGGATATTACAGAAAGTATATTAAGGATTTTGCGCGCAAGGCGAAACCCCTCTACGATATGTTGAAAGACTGCCCTACCCAACCTGCAAGAGCCGGTACTAAGCACAGGCAAAGGGATTCGCAACAATCTGCTAAAGGACATACGAGCATTCATCAACCAATTTGTTGGAAAACAGAACATGCACAAGCCTTGGAAGAATTGATTGACCATCTAGTGCATCCACCTATCCTAGCCTATCCAGACTATAGCCTACCCTTTGTCCTTCACACAGACGCATCTGCTGATGGGTTAGGGGCTGTCCTATACCAGAAATAAGATGGCTTGATGCGTGTCATTGGCTACGCATGAAGAAGCCTTACACCAGCAGAGAAGAACTATCACCTACACTCGGGCAAACTAGAGTTTTTGGCGCTGAAGTGGGCTGTCTGCGAGAAATTCAGGGACCATCTCTACTACTCCCCTCCGTTCACTATTTACACAGATAATAACCCTCTGACGTACGTCCTATCCACTGCCAAATTGAATGCTACGGGTCATCGATGGGTCACAGAGCTGGCTGATTTTAACTTTACCATAAAGTACCGACCAGGACGAGTAAATATCGACGCCGACACACTCTCGCGGTTACCTCTCGGATTTGAACACTTCTTTAACGCGTGTACAGAGGAAACGTCGTTGGTCGATGTCAGAGCTATCTTGAGTGGAGTCTCAGCGCAACAATTAAAATGATTCAATATGGGTTGCGGCGGTGTCTGATCACTCTAATCTGCTGCAATTTGATCAAACATTTCCATCTACCAGCCGTAAGGACAACATCTCATCAGATATGCTCTTACAAGCACAAACAAACGACCCATGCATTGGTAGGGTCATGGCCTTCAAGACAGATGGAAGGAAGCCACCTGTTTCACAGTTGCGTAGAGAGGAGCCCTCGACGAAAACACTCCTACTTGAGTGGCGGCTCCTGGAAATAGGTGAGGATGGTATATTGCGAAGACGAAGTGGGAAAAATCTACAGTTGGTTCTACCAAGACAGTTCCACCAAACAGTCTATCGTGAACTACATCAAGAGATGGGGCACCTTGGAGCCGAGAGAGTAATCCAACTTGCACGCCAACGATTCTACTGGCCACATATGCAAACACGATATCTCCTACTTTATCTCTAACGTATGCAGCTGTGTAAAAGATAGACGTCCAAACACGACTCCAAAAGCACCACTTCAAAGTATCCACACTTCATCTCCGTTTGAGCTCATCTCAGTAGACTTCCTCCACCTTGAGAAGAGCTCAGGGGGGCATGAATATATTATACTGTTTCTGGTGGATAACTTCACACGATTTGCTCAAGCCTACCCAACGCGTAACAAATCTTCCAAGACCACAGCACAGAAGATCTTCAATGACTTCATTCTACGCTTCGGTATTCCATCCCGGATACATCATGACCAAGGAAGAGAGTTCGAAAATAAGATGTTCCATGAACTAGAACACTTGTGTAGCATGGTAAGGTCAAGAACAACGCCTTATCACCCACAAGGAAATGGTCAAGTAGGACGATTTAATAAAACCCTACTTGATATGCTTCGTACTCTACCTGGGAACCAGAAGAAGCGCTGGCATGAGAGTGTAAATAAAGTCGTGCATGCATACAATTGCACCAAGAACGACGCCACAGGATACTCCCCTTTCTATCTGCTGTTTGGTAGGGAACCACGGCTTCCAATAGATGAGATACTTGGAACATCGCCTGACAATGCCTCGCCTCACAGTTACAGCGCGTACACAAAGAAATGGGAGGAGACGATGCGACAAGCCTACGAAGCATCTATGAAAAGAGTCAGCTACATAAGGAACAACAGCACTGCCTACAAAACTAGAGGAGTACGAGCTACGGAGCTACGACCAGGCGATAGAGTACTCGTTCGTAATCTATCAGAACGTGGGGGCCCAGGGAAGCTCAGATCCCACTGGGAGAAAAACATTCATGTTGTAATCGATCGCAAAGGCGCAAGCCCAGTTTACAAGATCCGACCAGAAGACAGACAAGATGGACCAAGTAGAGTCATCCTTAGAAACCTACTTCTGCCATGTCCATGTCTTCCCGTGTCCCCAACGTGCACAGAACAAGTACCACCAAGGATCAACCAACAAAGGCGACGAATCAACAAAGATCGACAGAACCAACAACCAGAAGACGAATACGACGACGACTTATCCGACAGCGACGAAGAGTATGTTGGTGAACACGATGAAATTCCAACAACAGAAGGGACTACGATACGCACTGAGGAATACCCAGCAGCAAGATCAGACGACCCTCCTGCTGAAGAGCCATCGACGCCTTTATCGAGACAAGTACATCTGATGAAGAGCAACCCGCAGCCGACCCTGAAGAGCCACAGCAACCAAGTGCCACACGCAACGTAGCCAGTCAAGAACGAGAAACCATACAGGCAGCAGACAACGAGACTCAAGAAGGTCGACCACAGAGAGAACGGCGCCCCCCTCCTGTGTTTCAGTACGAGTCTCACGGAGGAAATCCATACTTTGTATCAAGTTCTCAAGCGCAAGTTCCTTGGCTACCCAGACAACCAGTGTTCCAGCCACCACCATTTCACCCATATGCTTCCCAAATGCACTATTGGTATACAGCACAACCAAGATTTCCAGCATACAATTATTATAATATGCCATTAGGGTATTGAAAGACAATGTAGAGAACTTTATATACTAGATATTAGAGAAAAATAAGAAAATTAGAAAAGAAGATGGTTCAGAAGGATGTGTTTATCCAGAAGAAACGATGTCACAGATACATCTAGATTTAAGTACACAGTTGTGAGTAATTGTATTAAGTTTAAGCAGGAGCCCATTACTAGGAGCCTCCCTCTACTAATAGGTTCATACGACATCATTTGCACAAATTGGGCTATTTTTAGATATGCAAATTTCCGAAGAATTTCAAATTGAAAAATAAAATGGCGGCCAAATTGGAAGACGCGAGGACTTGATCCAAAATATTGATATTCTTAATCCATGGAAGTCCAAGTCGATTTTTCCCTCGCACAAGACGAGAGGAACTGTGTACAATGAATATATCACATGTATCAATAAACTGCCAGAGCGCTTAGTGGCGACTTTTAGTTTGGCGACTCGTTGGACATCGCGAATTTCTTCTACGTTAATTTATTATATCTACCGTTTCATGTTTATTCCTATTTTATCAACTTTATTTTGTTGGGTTTTGATTCATCATTCAGTCTACTTAAGAATGAAGCGTGCTCACAATGATTTCCACTCCGATGATGAAGCTCAAAAGAGCAAAATCCATCAACCTTCATCGGATAGCGACGCCAACAAAACCTGCATCCCTACAACTCTGCACTCGAATTCTGCTAAAGAACTTCTTCGTCGTAAGATCGTTGAAAAACAGCTCCGTCTTTCAACCGACGAACCGTTACTTAAAGAGTGGCAAACAGCATTAAACGAAGAGGGTTACGTATGTGAAGTTATTAATCTAACATCCAAGTATTCGCCAGTGCCAAACTGCCGTGAAATCCCGCCGGCAAACCGTGTTCTTGCTGTATACGCATCACACGAACAATCCTATGTGAAGGAAATCGGCCCTTTCCGACCAGTACGCTTAATTGTGTATGCCAATGGTGACTGGACAATTCAATGCCCAGTTTACAACTTCTACGTGTTAGAATCAGGGAAAATACAAATATCAAGTGAGTCGACTCTAGTGGAGCTGACACAACTGGTCAAACTTTGGTTTGATAAAAAACATGCGCTATGCCCGGGAATTATTGACGGTGATGAAGAAATAAAAAAGTTAGGATACATTCCAAAATGTATAAAAGAATGCAAAGCTGGTACATTAAAAACTTATCATGCTCTTCACTGTAAAATGTGGCACTCTAACTCGAGACATGGACCAATTTGCAGCGAGTGTATAGCAAAACAAAGTTACTTGAAACGTTCCGTGAGCAACAAAAAGAACGCAAACGATGTCAAAAAATATCAGCGAACTTTACCAGGAAGCAGATGTGGGTGGACATTTTTATCTCCAAAGAGCAAGAATAAACGTACCAGGAATGTACGAGAACAGCGTTATAGACTGACCAAAAAGGTGAACAAGTATTACCAACGAACGAAAATCGAGCTCCCTGATTCGCAGTCAAAAGAACTATGCCATCTCATCGAAAGTATTGAGGCATCTAATCATGGTACAAAAGAACTGGAGAAAATAACAATGGAGGGGAATGCTTATAAGAGTAAGAATGGAATGAAAGGAGGTGACTGTGTAAAAGAAGTTTGGAGAAAGGACAGAGAGAGTTTCTTTAAAGATCAAAGCTGTAATGGTAAGTTCCTGACATTCATATAGTTTTGATTTGTAATGTGTAACAATTAAGCTATAATTAAGTTAGTATGTTTTTTAATCAAATTATAATTTATATATACCCACAGTGACTGGAAAAAAGGGGAACCGTTGGTCTTTGGCTACAATCAGAGTTGGTAGGTGACATAATAATAATAATAATGATTAACAGGAATTAATATATAATATATATATTCACATGATAGCTGATAGACTGCATTATAAATTTTTGTTCGTAATGATTGCTGCAGACATAAATAGGTGATATATTATATATATCCACACACGTCATATTTATATTTAAAAAATATTATATTACACATTCATTTGCTTTTTTTAATCAGCCCTTGCAGTCTACAACCGCAGCCCTTCAGCATATGAAGCATTGAGAGGTCTGAAAATTCTACAGCTGCCACACTCTAAAGCTTTAAAAAAAGTTATCAAAGCAGGTTCTGAAAAACCAGGAATTGATGAGGACTACTTTTTCAGTCAAGAGAATAAGTATGAACAGTTCAAACAACAAAGAGAACAAAAAGGCCATCCTCAGCCCCTTGGGATTGGAGTGTTAATGTGGGATGAAGTTAAAGTGAGTGTCCCATACAGTCCCATTTAACTGAAGAGTGGACTGACTTCATGTCGGTCTACGAAACAAATTGTATTAAACTCTATGTACTCAAAAACTGAGTAGTACAATGTATACACATTGCAATTGGTTATATATATATATATATACATATACACCTGTTTTCAAAAACGTTGCCATTTACAAAATACAATAGCCGAAATGGTAGAAAGGAATTAATTAGAGAAACAAAAGAAATTCAATCATGCAGAACTCTGGCTCATTGTTTCTCTAATTAATTCCATTCTACTATTTTTACTATTTGGTATTTTGTAAATGCAATGTTTTTGAAAACAGGTGTATATATATATATTATTATACAGTCATTTGCAAAAATTATGGTTGCTACGAAATATCAAATATATCAATATATCGGGTGCATTAATTATGGGTAATTAAATAATAGCAAATTCCCCTTAAAGCGGGTTAATGCCAGAAAAGTTGGTATAAATATTTAGTATAATGTTTATTTTAGTCATACGTTTGTTGTTTGTAAATTTTGCTTCATTTAATAAGTTAGGAAACTCAAAATAGTATTATTTAATTACCCATAATGCACCCGATATATTGATATATCGTGGTGGCCAGAATTTTTTCAAATGACTGTATATGATACATGTACATATAACTTGATAAGAAGGCAGTATGTGTTAATTAATGCATATTTTCTGATAAGTTAAGTTTGTGGTGTTATAAAAAGATTCTGAAAGTTCTGTAACTGATTTTAGGTACAAATGAAAGTGGCAATTAATTTAAAAGGAGGAGGAATCACAGGATTTACAATGGCTGAGGAAGAGCTACCAGTTCTACATGATGTATTCATCTCTGCAACACAGCATGTACAGAAAGCAAGCTATGTAGTCCAGTTTTTATGGAGAGATCTAACATCCCCTTATGATATGGTTGGGCCATATTTTCCTGTAGGTAGATCTATTGACAGCAACATCTTACAAGAACTCTTCATGCTCTCATTAAAAGCATTCTGTGCTTATAACTTCCAAGTGATAATAGTTCTTTGTGATGGGGCGTCATCCAATCTTACCTTGCTGAAACTCCTCTGTGGACATCCAAGAACAACATTGCCAGTGAACACAAATGCTGCAAATCTGAGGACCCGGTACTGTATTGATGCCTCTTTCATCAACCCAGAAGACCCAAATGGTGGGCCTATATTTGTTATGATTTGTCCAAGCCACCAGGTATAACTATATATAGAGAGAGTTTTTGAGGATTTAATTATAATGTACATATATTGTGCATTAATAATTTACAATGGTCACTCTGCCTCTCTCCCAAACAAACATGTAATAATTATTCTAAACCTCATTAATAATTCATGAGCAATTGATCCAACCAGGTTGGTTGAATCGGTCACATGCATGAATCTGTATACCCCGATACAGACACTGATGAATAAAACATCAGTGCTGTATCAGTGATACAGACCTAATGAATAAAACATTAATGCTGTATCACTGATACAACACTAATGTTTTATTCATCAGTTCAGACTATATCATATCAGTGATATAGAACTGACACAGGTCATGCAAAGGTCTCACTTTTTTTTTTATTTTTTATTTTTTATAAAATCTTTAATAAGATTTAAAAACAAATGGGCACTGACCCAGTTACACAATTTTTCTACATTATACCCAAAACCCTAAACCTCATAATTCTACATATTTACAATTCATCTTATTCCTAAATTCCCAATTTACATTATACTCGAAAACCCCATAACTCATAACTCATAACTTATCTACACTCTTTACAACTTGATATTCCTGCATAAATTAATTATTTCCGATAATCTCTAATATGTACAGTTTTTGTCTTTTTGTTTTTTCCTCCACCATTCATTACTACTTATTCTCCCATCAGCTAATTGCTGTATCTGCTCTAAGGCCATTAATAGTTCCACGTTTCTGAGCAAAATTGCTCATTAGTATGCATAATTGCTTATTCTAGTAATCACCTACTCAAAAAAATCCTCCTGTCTTACCCATATCTTTAGAAAATCCTTAACACTCAAACGATACGACTCAACACTCAAACGAAACACAATATCCTTCTTACATTTTCTTACAATATCAATATACGGACGAACACTGTTACGGAACGTCGCACTATTACGAAAAAACCAAATATTATTTAACATACATTCCACAACAAACATCACCAAGTCTTTACGTTCCCCCTTGAACAAACCCAAAAACACACACTTTGCATTGACACCAAACTCACGTGACCACTTTCTGACTATTCTCACGACCCATCCCCACGCTTTTTTCACACGACTACACTGCAAAAAACAATGCTCAATAGTTTCATCCTTCCCACATACTGCACACCGCTTAGACACCACCTTATACCCCCATCTAACAAGACTATCCCGCACTTTTGTCACTCTCTGTACAATACGCCACCTCACCTCACCCACAATATTTTCAGACAAACTGTTACAAAACCCCCCCCAGACATCCTTCCATTCAGTTACACTCACATCGCTCCAATAACCCATACACCTCGGTTGTTTCAACTTACTATTCACTAGGAACTCATACATCTTGCTCACCACTGCACAACATTGCACTGAACACAAACGAAATTCCGCATACACCGCTTTATAATATGTAGACAAAAACCCCGCCCCTGGCTTCAAGTTATCCCGTAAAAACATCCAATCATCACGTAACGATGACAACCGCACACCTAAATAATATCTCAAATAACACCACATTTTACCCGACAACCTATTTAAACACCCTACGACATTTGCTATATGCAAAGCACGCACACGAACCCCAAAATCCACCATTCCCAACCCCCCTGACAAACGTGGTAACAAACACGTTTCCCTTTTGATCAACTCTACTTTCCCATTCCACACAAAACTCCACACTAACGAATTCACTTTAGTCACCACCCAACTCGGCACAGTTAACACCCTAGCCACATAATCTAACTTTGACAACCCCAACACTTTAACAATCAACACTTTACCTCTCAACGACAGACACCTACCTTTCCACATATCTAATACTTTCTTTAACTTTTCACACTTCGTCACCCAGTTCTCATCCTCTACATTATCTCCAAACCACACCCCCAAAACTTTCATTCGCACTACCCATTTTAACCCATATGGTTTATCCGTTCTATTATTCCACGATCCTATCCACATTGCCTCTGACTTCCCTCTATTCAACCTCGCCCCCGTCCCACGCCCAAAAAACTCCACTATATCCAAATACTTACTAATTGACACCCCATCCCGCAGCACCGCAGTCGTGTCATCAGCATACTGAGAAATATTAGTATGCTGACCACCCGACCCCGGCACCAAAAATCCACATATACCCTTCTCCGCACGAACACTACACGCTAACACCTCTGCCATTAACACATACAACATAGGTGACAACGAACACCCCTGCCTAATCCCCTTCTCTAACACAATACTCTCCGTCAACTCCCCATTACAAATCACTTTCGCTGTCGCGCCCACATATAACACATTCATCCACTTTCTAAAATCCTCCCCAAAACCAAACCTCCCCAACACCCTATTCAAAAAAACCCTATCCACCCTATCAAACGCTTTTTCCTGATCCAAAGTCAAAATAACCCCTCCCTCCCCAGTATGATCAATATGATCTAGTACATCTCTCATCACATTCAAATTGTCAGTAATCGACCTCCCCATCACCCCACACGTCTGGTCTTCACACACAACCTCTGACATGACACTCCTCAAACGAACACTCAGAGCCTTTGAGACTATCTTATAATCCAAATTAAGAAGAGAGATCGGCCTCCAATTCTTGAGTTCTTTCCGATCTCCCTTCTTAAACGCCAACCTCACAACACTCCGCACACATTCCTCAGGCAAACTCTCTACTTCGAAACTCTCATTTGCCAGCTGACACACTACAGGTAGTAACAACTCACTAAAACATTTGTAAAATTCCAACGATAGCCCATCATCTCCCGGTGTTTTCCCATTAGCCATTCCTTTCACTGCATACTCTAACTCCTCCACTCTTACTCTCCCTTCACAATTGTTACACGACTCATCTGACAACACTGCTGACAATTTACTTAACAATACATCTTGTACCTCTACATCTACATCTTCCAACTTAAACAAATTCCTGTAAAACATATCAATCACCTTCCTTTTTTCACTCTCATCACTCCATTCTGTTCCATTTCCATCCTTCAACACATCTATATAATTCCCCTGCCCATGTCCCCCACATAAGTTAAAAAAATATCTCGTCGGTCTTTCCCCCTCCTCAATCCATTGCGCACGACTCCTTACCATCACACCTTCACTCTCTCTCATCACTACCGCTTTCAGTTCCCCATTCAGTTCACTAATCCTCCCAGCCACATCCTCCCCTAAAGCTAAACCCCTTTTCAACCTTATAATCTCATTTGTTATCTTATCCCGTTTCTTCCTTCTCTCTCTCGCCTCTGCAACCGAATGTCGAATGACAAATTTCTTAACCCCTTTTTTAAACTTGACCCAAAAAGCCCCTACCCTCTCCCCCTTGTTTCGTTCTAAATATTGCCTTATCCACTTTCTCATACTCTTTACAAACTCACTATCCTCCAACAACCCATTATTAAATTTCCACAGCCCTTTGCTTTTACAACCCACACTACGATTCAATGACAACACAACACCATCATGATCCGATACTCCTAACACTTCTACAAAACAGCCAGTTACAACATCTACTAAATCCTTTGACACATAAAACCGATCTAATCTCGATCCTATTCCCTGACCCATCCATGTAAACGAAACCGTACGACCATGCACAGACACCCAAGCATCAGACAATTTAAAATCACACAAAAACGTCTTCAATTCCTCACCCCCAGCCCTATTTGTTCCTGTCGTCGCCGTTGTATCTCTACTCTCCAACACACAATTAAAATCCCCCCCATTATACAGTACGAGTTTGCAAACACATAATCATGAAGCCCTTGAAAAAACAATTTACGATCGCTAACATTCACTGGCGCATACACACACAAAAAGGTATATCTTACATTCCCCCATTTGACTAACAAACTCAACACTCTCCCCTCAGTATCTCGACGAACGTCCAAAACATCTAAACTCACACGATCGCTCAACAAAAAATCCCTACACCCGCACTCCTCACCTCACCAAAACTCCAATAACATTTACCTTTCCATGCCTTTCCAAACCGCTCAGCTTTCCGTTGATTACAAACAAAAGACTCTTGTACAAACACAACATTCCACTTCGACAATACTGGACATTTTACATCTCGCCTCGCTACTGTTGCCACTCCACGAACATTACATGACAATAGGTTTAGGTTAGCCATTAAAATTAACAAAGACATTTACATACTACACTCATTACATATTCAAGATTACGAAAAACCTAACTAAATAGTTACTCGACTAAAGCTTTTCAACAACTAAAGCGCTCTTACCAATAAAAACTAACGTCTCTTCTTGACTACCGCCTCTATCTCCTCCATGTGCTTCTTGAGCTTTGTTTTCGGGCTCGCCACTGGCGAAGCCGGCCGCTTTGCTGTACCCGATATCGCCTCCATATCTGACTCAAACTCTGACTCCTCCGACGACTCTCCTGAGAGTATGGTACTTGTCTCGGTATCATCTATCGGTAGATCCACAATCTTCTCCGGTTCCTTACTTTCCACTGTTACTGCAGAAACCTCTGGAGTAAACAGTTCCTGGGTTGCACCGGTTCCCGACTCTAATTCCTTCGTATCTTTAATGGGTGATTCCACTTCTACCGATCTCTGTACCTGGCTCGGCAGAGCCAAGACAAAACCCAGCGGCGAACTGCGTTGGCTTTGCTGCATGTCTTGAGCCGCTTCTGTTGTCTGTAATGAACCCACGACTGGACTTGGTGCGGCAAATTTAAACGCCGCCTTACAAGACCAGCTCGTGTGGCCCTCCTCTCCACATCTTTCACATCTCTCCAACATGTCGCATTCTCTTGAGACATGCCCCAAGCCATGGCACCTAAAGCACCGCGTATTTGGGCAGTCTTTTGCAAAATGGAACTCGCTGCCACATTTACGGCATGTTTGCCGCTGTCCTCGGTAAAAAATCTTCACTTCACATCCCATGACCTTCAAGAAACTTGGGACGTCCTTGTTAACTGTCATTGTGACTGTCCTCACACCGCTCTCAATCTCTTTAAAGTCATAAATCGAGTCCCTTCGGACATGATACACATGGCCATACTCTGATAGCGCCGCCTGCAGTTGTTGATTGCTAACTTCGTATGGCAGAAAATAAATCTTAACGTATCGTCGTCTCGCATCGACGCTCGATACCACCACCGGGAAGCCATTAATCGTAAGCGTCCCCAGATCCAAAATCTTCTCGACATATGTTTGAGACGCAAATGTCACCACAATAGATCCATCTTTATCCACTTGGACACACTTGATTGCCCCCTCATCACATGCAGCCTCACTGTGCAAAAATCCAATGACGTCAGATGGCGAAACTTTCCTCATGACGTCATGCTCTAGGGCCAAGCGAACAGAACAGGCTCGTCTTCCAAACATCTGTGAACTTGACTGCATTTTCTTGAAATTTTCTTGAATTAGTGCAGTGAGATACTACTCAATGAGCAACAGATACTACGCTCGGTCGTTGACCTTTGCATAGCACCGACAGCAATTTACGAATATCATTACGGCTTCCTATTTACAAATACAAAAGCTCTTTCCAATGTGGGATGACTTTAGGTGTATCCTGCGCATGGCAGTGACGTCAAAAGTACCTTTACAAGAAAGTTCTGTAATTTTCTTGTGTTATTTGCTTAGATTTCGTGTAATGCTGTTTTAAATATTATTATACATGTACATATGTACATATATATATACAGTCATTTGCAAAAATTCTGGCTGCCACGAATTATCAATATATCAATATATCGGTTGCATTATGGGTAATTAAATAATACTATTTTGAGTTTCCTAACTTATTAAATGAAGCAAAATTTACAAACAACAAACGTATGACTAAAATAAACATTATACTAAATATTTCTACCAACTTTGCTGGCGTTAACCCGCTTTAAGGAGAATTTTCAATTATTTAATTACCCATAATGCACCCGATATATTGATATATTGATATTTCGTAGCGGCCAGAATTTTTGCAAATGGCTGTTTGCATGCTATATATTATTTTGCTTTAATTTTTAGTTTTCTCTGAGGAGCCTGGGTTTTCATTTGGTTAAGTTTATATTTATGCTAATCATGCATTATAATAATTACAGAAGACGAAGGAAAAAAAATTATCATGAGTTCATATGCCACAATATTATTATAAATACATCCATTGTTGCTCTCTGTTGTTGAAGTTAAAGAACATGATAGCTGCATTATACAGTTCAAGACCAAAAGGTTCCAAAGACTTTACTCTTGACAATGTCCACTTTGGCTGGAATGTTATTGAAAAACTATACAACGATGAGATTGCAAAGGCTTACAATGGCTTAAGCCGCAAAGTCCCAGGGCTGAAATATGCCTTTGTTTACAGAGATAACTGGACCAGATTAAATGTCAGACCAGCTAAAATAATGCAGGTGACTATTATATTCAGAAGTCATTGTTCCTATTGAGAATGATAACCATTGTTAGTGACAGACCTTCAATGTTGCACAAAATATTATACAACTGCTTTAGTATTATATATGATATCGATTATAGTACAAAACTAAAACCATGCAAAATAACCCCTATATCTACACGTAAATTGTGCCCTACATGTATATCTAATGTAATACCAACATCCCAAACACACCATACCCTATCCATGTTCCTGTATAGCCAATTATACATGCATGGTAGGTAGTACAATGTACCTCCCTTCATCCCCCCCCCCCCCCCCCCCCCGACACACACACAACACACACGTATTGAGATGAAGATTGTAAATACAACAAAATACTTCATAAATATACTTTTGGCGGTGTTCAAATGCTACAAATTGTATGCTTAATTTTGGTAAGCCATTAGTCTGATTGATCCCACTAATAATTTGTGGTGTGTAATTCCTTTAGCAACGGTTCACTATTGCTGCTGTGAAAGATTATGGAAACTTACCAAGAGGTGCTCCATGTACTGCAAAGTATCTTGAGGCATGTAACTTGTTGTTTGAAAATGGACTACTTAGTCGTAGAAGAATCAACAGTGTAAGCAGTCCTACTCTTGAGAATATCAGGAAAGGAATGGAATTCTTTGAGGAATGGTGCCACAAGCATGAAACAACAGGTATGACAAATGTTTCATTTAGTGATCTAACAGTCATAATTATACCATGGAGTGAGTTGTACTTGTGAATGTTAAATGCTGTCCTATCTATATTAATAACTCTCAGGTAAAAAACTAAAGATTCAATAACATTTAACAGCAACAAAACTGACACACATAATACTTATTCATTATTTCTTATGAATAACTAAAATTGCTGCATCCTTTGTTACAGTGTATCAAGATAATTCCAAAAGGGCAAGACAGCAAAAATTTCTTGCATGGCAGGTAAATTAAATGGATACATAAGAGTCTAATCCTAAAATTCACAGGAAAATTAATGTTATATGCAGTGTACCACAATATTATTGTGAACCTTTATCAAATGGAAGTTGTACATGTAGATATAATCATGTACAGCTAATCTCAATTAATCTACAGGCTAGTCATATATCTAGGCAGGTAGTAATTACTTAAAAGTTTGCTTTGAAGGTTTGATGAAACAAGTTACAAGAGAAACATTTCTTAATGCATTATGAAAAATGATAACTGCTAAAATTCATACTGATTGAGCTAAAATTAGTTTTAACTTTGTGTGCTGTTTTCTTGCAGACGTGGGACCTCCTGCGAATTGATGTATACAGTTTTTTGTCATTTGCCGAGTGGTTTTTCAGTCATGTGTCACAGAATGGGGGATACTTCATAAGCCCTTTAAGGATAAATGGGAGTGCTCTGGAGTCCATTTTTAGTGTCCTTAAATACAGCTCTGGAGGGAATTTGTCTGCCATCGGTTATGCTCCTGCTATTGGAAAGCTTATCAATAGGAGGGATGAGTTTATACCATGCAACAGAAACTCTGAAAAGGGGTACAGGGATGTCATTCTAGGAATTGATGGTACCAGTGAGGAAAGTACTATAAATATCAAGGCTACCTCATTGTCTAGTGGACTAGTAATTAAATATGCATTCCCAGAATCCATTGCCCAGTCCACAATTGGAGGTCGCGAGGGAAGTAATGCCTGCACTATCATAGCAGTCAAGTTTGGGTCCTACTGCCTACAGCAAAAGTTAGATATTTCCTTGCTGTGGAATGAATTGCCACAGGTATGGACAGACTCATTCATCAATGCCATTTGTGATGGCAATGAAATGTATGATGAGTTATACAGCGACTCTGCAGTATATCTGGATGTGGATGATGTTGTACAGTCGATGGGCACAGAATGTCATGTACAATCCACAGATCAAGTTTTTTATTTCACAGATCAACAAGATTATGCTAGTTTAATTACTTATATCAGTAATGAACCAAAGCCTTGTTATGGTGTTTTGATAGGCTGTGGTAGGTCAGTAGGTATCCTTGTCAAAGCTAATGGTTTATGTGTTCTAGCAGACAGTCACATTCATATCAATAATAACAAAGGTGCTGTCATTCTTATTGCAAATTCTATTACAAATATTATGTCTACTTATTCTCAGATGTTGAAAGACCAAAACTTAATTCTTAACATTGGTACAATAACCTGGGTTCACTATGAAAATACTTAGAAATTAAAAGTCAGCGTTAGGAAACAGACCATATTAGCTTAAGTCTTATGTAAACTAATATGATAGTTGACATATTTATTGTAGTTCAAGCTGTTATTTAACCTTTAGAAGCACTTCAATTAGGTATATAAACAACAAACGAGGATTCATTACTATTTTACTAAAGTGTAGAGGATGAAACACCGTTCTGGTACAATAAATCGCTTTAATAGTTCTGTGGTTAGTCTAGGCCCTAGGTGACAATTATTGTCGACAGATTCGAGCGAACAGTTTAGAGCTGAACTCGAACCTGTCTATGCATGGTGAAACCAACATGAAATGAAATGTTGATAGGTTTGAACCGTTACAACTATGGAATATGTAAAACTGTACTTACAATCTGTGCCTGCCATGTAAAGATTATTATACAGGAACGAAACAGGAACAATAAGTTTTTACGACGGATTTATACCGTCTGACTCTCCCCATCACGTGATGATAACACAGGGAAACCAACTAATTAATGTCAATTTACTTATTCAGATGTGTAATTATAGTACAAATTAAAGGATATACCTCGGTCCTTATAAAGTCAATTGTCTTTTTTGACAGTACTAATTTAACAACTACTTGCGCTTGGTTTTTAGTGCATAAGCTTTCAGTCGGGGTCTAAGATTATCATCAGCATCGACCACTTTACCTTGATCTTTTAATTCCCTTTCAGTCCTGGCATTCATAAACTCGTTAATTCGAGTGTTGGCCATTTTAGACACCAGCCCTTCATAGATGCTATGAACAACGCCTTTATCAGTAGCACTTTCCCCTTCAAATAGAGAAGCAACTAACAGTTGAAAATCCATTTCAAGTTCCTCATTATGTATAACAGAGTCTTGACACATCCTCAAAAACTTGCTAGGGTATTTTCTTAAGTTGACATCAGTTGCGAATGTCCGTACTTCGATATCCACACATTTCAAGAATGGAATCAGTTCTTTCCTCGGGAATGTTAAGCCTCCCTCGTCAACATTTTTCAGGCTCGATGAAATATCAGACTTGTCTATCATCACCAACTTCTCCAACATCTCAAGCTCTTTTTCCATCATCGGTTTACGATCTTCAGATAGCTCTCCCCTTCCTTTCTTTTCCGCCAGTGTTTCTTTCCTAAGTTTGATCATTCGTTGTAGTGCCGCTCCACAATACCGATACATGGTATCTTCGGACTCTTCCGGTATTGCAGTGTGCTTGTCTCCTTCTTCGCCAGCTGACCTTTTCTCTCGGATATGATCATGAATGACTGTATATACGAGTTCGTGGATTACGCTCAGGACAACGTGAACTGCAGTCGATGGAAAGTCTTTCGCCGAGTCGTCTTTCAAAAATCGCTCCAAGATCAGCCGCTCTTGTGTTTTTTTTCCTTGATAAAAATTCGATAAGAATTTCATCCAGGCCACAGAAAAAGAAGCTTTTCTGTACTTTACTTCGCTGTCTTTGAAGGAATTCTCTGTCAATGTCGAGAATTTTCGACAGAATCCTACTAAAAGTAGCTCAAAGTTCGATTGCTGTGTTTCTGACAACACATGGTTAGCAAACTCACGTCTTTCAGTTTCACCATAAGACAGACGTTTTGAATTCATGAGCTTGCTTCTTACTTGCTCCTGTACATGTTTAGCTTCTTCGTCTGAGAATATCCACGAGGCCAGATCGTTAAATTCCTTCTCAGAAAGAGCAGAAGATTTTCGTTTCTTTGGACTTGTTTTTGAACTGGCCTTTGCCTTTGGCTTTGAAGACTTGTTGTTTGAAGTGCTCGCACTTGAACTTGAAGTTACTTTTGCTTTGTTTGTTTTTGAAGTTTCCAAATCTTTTCCTTCCTCGCTCGATGAAATACTGAATTCGGACGACGAAAAATCTGAAAATTCACTGGATTCACTAGAATCACTGGAAGTAGAACTTTTGGCCGCCATTGAAGTTGAAAGCAAAGCACTGTTGAATCTGACGTCAAATTCCAATTGTGTAAAGACGCGATATGATTGGTTAATCGCGCGGAATTTATAATGAGTGTTCTATTTTTAGCTCAATTTGTGCAAATGATGTCGTACAGACCTATTATAGTAGAGGAAGGCTCCTAGTAATGGGCTCCTGGTTTAAGTAAGGAGTACAACGTGCAGGTCTGATCACCCTGTACTAGTACATAAGTGTATAAGTTTTTAGAGATTTGGAACAAGTACATTTATAGTAGTTTAGTGAAGATATGTATAGGTAGAAAAGCGTCAATGTCATGGAAGACATTCAACTCCTAGGGGGAGTGTGTCACATTGTAATATTAGTCGATTGCGTTACATTATGTAATATGAGTAGAGGACGCGTACAAGACGCGTGTTGTTTTTAGTAGAACTCGACGAACAGAGAACAAATAAAGAGCTATCAGAACTATCTGACGTTTTACCTCATTTGAACCTGGTAACACATGGTTTCCGGTCTGGTTGTGCCATTACATTGGCTCTGTCTGGAGCAGATCTATCAGAAATCATGGACCATGTTGGTTGGACTCGTCGACATACAGCCCTTCATTATATTAAGTTAGCTAAAGTATTGAATCCAATGGGTGCGTCAGGAAGACTGGCAGCACCAGAATCAGCATCAACCGCAGAGTAAGAGGATCTCAATACCTTGAGACGTTTTGTATCAGCGTTTCCAGCTGAAGAATCAGGGAAACGACCACACCCAGATGAATGACATTTATAGTTTTTTCAGATGATTAAAATAGTTGATATTTAAGTGGTTGGATTAAGTATTTGGGTTTGAGAATTGGGGTGTGTTAAGGGGGCATGTCCTCTTGACTTTAGGATAAAAGTAAAAAGGGGGATTGTTACACAGGTTGTGACAAAAAGTCACAGTCTGGAGGGGAAGTGCGGAGATCAACTCTTTCCAATCTCTTATGTCTCTTATTAACAATGAGTACGAGTTGAGGGTGTTGTGTAATAGTTTACTATTCACAATACCCGAAAATAAAGTACATAATGAAATAAAGAGGTAATCGATGATCAAATTCCACGGGGCTCGTGGCAATGTTGTTTGTGGTCTTTTGGGATGCTTTGGGATAAAAATGAGTTGGTTTAGCACTCGATACTCTGCTCATTCACAAGATCAGTGCCGAGGTAGAAGGTTGACAAAACACCCACCCACCCCGATCGCTGGCAAATTCGTGGCCGCTCGGGCAACCATTATGTCACCTTCCTCCGTGGCACTTCGATCAACTCTTTCCAATCTCCTATGTCTCTTATTAACAATGAGTACGAGTTGAGGGTGTTGTGTAATAGTTTACTTCTCTCTAGTATGAATTTTGAGATGATCATGGAGATAGCGTTTGAAGCTAAATTGTTTTAACACAGTATTAAGAACATTCAAATGGCTTCTCTCCACTATGAATTCTGAGATGAATTGTGAGATTGTGTTTATGGCCAAACTTTTTATCACAGTAAGAACATCCAAATGGCTTCTCTCCAGTATGAATTCTGAGATGATCAGTGAGATGGTGTTTGCGTCCAAACTTTTTATCACAGTAAGAACATTCAAATGGCTTCTCTCCAGTATGAATTCTGAGATGATCATGGAGACAGCGTTTGCGGCCAAACTTTTTATCACAGTAAGAACATTCAAATGGCTTCCCTCCAGTATGAATTCTGAGATGATTAGTGAGATGGGGTTTGCGGCCAAACTTTTTATCGCAGTAAAAACATTCAAATGGCTTCTCTCCAGTATGAATTCTGAGATGAGCAGTGAGAAAGCGTTTCTGGCCAAACGTTTTATCACAGTAAGAACATTCAAATGGCTTCTCTCCAGTGTGAATTCTGAGATGAATTGTGAGATTGTGTTTATGGCCAAACTTTTTATCACAGTAAGAACATTCAAATGGCTTCTCTCCAGTATGAATTCTGAGATGATTAGTGAGATAGCGTTTGCAGCTAAACTTTTTATCGCAGTAAAAACATTCAAATGGCTTCTCTCCAGTATGAATTTTGAGATGATCATGGAGATAGCGTTTGCAGCTAAATTTTTTAACACAGTAAGAACATTCAAATGGCTTCTCTCCAGTGTGTTTGCCATTTCGATGAAGGAGACTTTCGACAATCTCTTGAGAATGTGAATTAACATCATCGATGGGTGAATCTGTTGCTTGAGTGCTGTTTTCAACTGATTCCTTTTCAGAGGGTAAATCCAATTCCTCTAAAATACTCGACATTGATAAACGTTCATCCACGTGGACAGCAGAAGCATTTTTCAACGACTTCCCATCAACTGCATTAACCGAATTATGACCACTATCACCTACAACTGTTGGATGTGGTTTACTTGCATCATCCATGTTGTTGTCAGTTGAACCTGTATCGATGTACATAGAAGAACCGCCATTACTACAGCCATAATCATCTGTGTATATTATTGGTTGACCAAATATGATGTTGTATTCTATTGAACCCTGAAATGAAGTACAAGAACAATATATCAATGTATATTAATAAAAACACAATTGTTCAGTTATTAATAATACGATGGGATAATATTTGTAATACTCAGTGTATTTGTTAAGTCTTCGAAAAACAGACAGACATTTGACTGCCTCGATTGTAGTAATGACCCGATATAAAGTATTTGGGCTTAAATTGTTCGTAACTCAAAAACTGATCGTGTTTAGGAGTAACTTCGAAAATGTTCATGATTTGACAGACCATTAGCTGAGTCAATACTGACCATATTGTTAGTGAGATAGTCACGTAAGTACAGACACAGAGGATAGTCACTGATAGAGGTTTGAGTGGAGTTTTGAGTGGTTCTTTTAGATCCCTCTAACTCAAGTGTAGTGTAGTTTGGAGAGACCGGCGGTGACCGATATTTACGTGATCATCGATCCGAGCAACGTGAAGGTATTTCCGCACTTTGTTCTGCCTGATCAACGGACCAGTGAGTGACATCAGATTCAAAAGTTCATCAACAACAAGTGGAATGGTTCAAGCGGAAGGATTGACCCTGGTTACCAAATATAATTATATTAAATACTAGTATACCCAATGGGAAGGGAGTGCTGCCTTTTAGGTGACAACAGTAAGGAGCTCATTTACATGATTTTGCATATGGATTTAGTCGTAGGATTTGTTTGACTCTCTTTTTACAGGAGGGTTTGTCGTCTCGTGGCTGTAAGGCATATACACGCTCTAGATGTTCTATTAGCGTCAACTCGGGCTTCTTAATAATGCTATTTGAATAGGTTAAATGTGAAACCTAAAAGCTTATTCTATTGTATGTATGTATCGCGCATCCTACAGAAGTCGTATTAGCCTAGTACTTGCACCATTTGATAACTATTTTAATTATTTCATTAAATTTTACTACGAACACAATTTCGTGTATTTGTGTATTCCACTGAATTGAGAAAAAAAATGATTGAAAGTGAATTGTATTGTTCACAAACTCAGCAATAAAACGATCAATATAAACTTACGAGTGAAGAATAACTTCATCCAATAATTCACTGTATACAAGTGTGAATTAGAATATTTTAGAATTCTTTGTTTTATTAAATTAATTCATTATTTTGTGTCCTATTGACACTTTGATCAATAAATAATATTGTTATTATTATTATTACAACAGAAATAGAGAGGTGTTTCATGAGGTACATTGTAACACAGTAAAGTCAAATAATGATGGGTTCCCTGTGTAGTTTCATGGGGTACACTGTAACACAGTAAAGTCAAAGAATGATGGGTTGCCTGTGGTGTGTTATGGGGTACACTGTAACACAGTAAAGTCAAATAATGATGGGTTCCCTGTGGTATGTCATGGGTACAGTGTAACACAGTAAAGCCAAATAATGATGGGTTCCCTGTGGTGTGTCATGGGGTACACTGTAACACAGTAAAGCCAAATAATGATGGGTTCCCTGAGGTGTGTCATGAGGTACACTGTAACACAGTAAAGTCAAAGAATGATGGGTTCCCTGTGGTGTGTCATGGGGTACACTGTAACACAGTAAAGTCAAATAATAATGGGTTCCCTGTGGTGTGTAATGGCGTACACTGTAACACAGTAAAGTCAAATAATGATGGGTTCCCTGTGGTATGTCATGGGTACAGTGTAACACAGTAAAGCCAAATAATGATGGGTTCCCTGTGGTGTGTCATGGGGTACACTGTAACACAGTAAAGTTAAAGAATGATGGGTTCCCTGTGGTGTGTCATGGGGTACACTGTAACACAGTAAAGTCAAAGAATGATGGGTTCCCTGTGGTGTGTCATGGGGTACACTATAACACAGTAAAGCCAAATAATGATGGGTTCCCTGTGGTGTGTCATGGGGTACACTGTAACACAGTAAAGTCAAAGAATGATGGGTTCCCTGTGGTGTGTCATGGGGTACACTGTAACACAGTAAAGTCAAATAATGATGGGTTCCCTGTGGTGTGTCATGGGGTACACTGTAACACAGTAAAGTCAAAGAATGATGGGTTCCTTGTGGTGTGTCATACACTGTAACACAGTAAAGCCAAATAATGATGGGTTCCCTGTGGTGTGTCATGGGGTACACTGTAACACAGTAAAGTCAAAGAATGATGGGTTCCCTGTGGTGTCATGCACTGTAACACAGTAAAGTCAAATAATGATGGGTTCCCTGTGGTGTGTCATGGGTACACTGTAACACAGTAAAGTCAAAGAATGATGGGTTCCCTGTGGTGTGTCATGCACTGTAACACAGTAAAGCCAAATAATGATGGCTTCCCTGTGGTGTGTCATGGTGTACATTGTAACACAGTAAAGCCAAATAATGATGGGTTCCCTGTGGTGTGTCATACACTGTAACACAGTAAAGTCAAATAATGATGAGGTCCCTGTGGTGTATCTTCCCTTCTGTAAAACAGGGATCCCAAAGGAGATTAGAGAGACTAAGTGTATCAGATGTTGACAAGATCATGACAGATCTTGGATACCATAATTAAGTCTTTCAGGAACCTACAAGATCTTATAAATGATCATGGCGCGATATCATGTAAGATCTTGATATGATCTTGTAATAATATTCAGTCAATGTCATTAAATGTATTGTGCACGTGGAGCTGATACATGTATACTTCATACTTTGAATTATATTGGCTCCACATGCACAATAATTGCTGATAGTGTGCGCCAAAACGAATATATGCATGATGAAACATGTGATATTTATTGTAGTGTTTAAAATCATTTTAGCTGGACACCGTTATTGACATTGACTGCATGTACAAATAATTGTTTTATTCATATTGGATGAGGATATTATAGCACATCATAATATCAATTAAGACACTAATAAACTTGTGGCGCTTCTATAAATATAATATATTAGTGTTTCCTTTTTAAATATAGTGTATTTATAAATGTACATGTAACTATAACTATGTACATTAGAAACATGGCAAAATAAATTACAATTCACCACAAGCCTGTACAACTTTACTATTATAGTCTATTAATTGTTAATGTTACAGTACATACATGTATGTTTGTATCCCCCTCTCAGACCCCCATGTTGTATAATTGTATAACTTATTATAGTCAGCTAACTGACTAGTTTAGTCCTCGTGGTTATTTCAGTTAGCTTGTACCAAACATATGCCACACTATACTGTACATTTGTATTGTTTTGATGTCTTTAATTCTACAGCGCTATTGGACTCTTATGAAATAGTGCTATATAAATAAATTATTATTAATAATTAATTATCCTGGTACTAAATAAACTATTGTCATTGTCATTGTCATGTATATGTATATATTGTATGTGCCTATTATAAATGTAAAACATACTTACATCAGATACCCTGTGAGCACCACCTGATGGCCATTGCTTTTCTCCACTAACTTTGTTGTAGTGGTAGAGCAATTCTCCTGATTTACAACGTTTCTCAACCCAGTCAGATTCAGTTTCTGTTTTTATGGACACCACATTTCCACAGCAATCGAGGCCATCAGATTGCAATTCCTCACGGGAAGAGGAACATTTGAATGGCTTCCCTCCAACACAGTTGATATTGTTATCTACAGAGCAGTCATTCACATTGATCTCATCATTCTGAGGATGACTTTCTACTTTGATTAACTCCCTGTTATAATCACTACTCTTGATGTTTATAGAGTCCATAGTTTCCTCGCAATCTGAAACATAATTCATATGAATGTCAAGTACATGCAGAAACCCTAAACCTACATGTAACATGCACATCCGGTATTAAACACAGCCCTCAGATCGATGAATCAGAGACACGAGCAGATTTTAGTTTTAGTGTTTGTATCAAAGAATCGATTCCAACATAAATCACAACCACAATACTACACATTACCTGTATTATGTAGACACCAACAAAAGCATTCAAAGGGTTTTCAGATCAACAAATCTTGTCGTAGACAACACTGACCTATTGTATCGCGGGCCATAAACCACAGGAAGCCCAAGCTATTCACTCACGATACAAACTCGACGGACTCCGTTTTCAATCAGTTTCTTTCGTTGTAAAGAAAAACCTACATTTTCGTTTCATATAAAACTTTATTATCAACACAAATGATGTTGTTTTATATAAAATTGATGAGTATTTTTTTTCTTCATATTTTCTTCCAAACGAGGCTCGTTCCAGTCCACTGTCCAGTGACGCCTGCTGTTTTCTGTGAGTCGAACGAAGTTTGAAGTTCGAGCGTCAGTGATTACTCACTCTAAATATCTTGTTATCCCACCTTTGACATCATTCATAGTTGCTACGGTCTTACGTGTACAGTTGAACGTTTGTCAGGCTTTGTTTTCAATACTGAAGAAGTAGTCAAGGTAGGTTTGGTGGATGATTGTTGTACGTCTGTCTGATCGAGAAGGATAAAGTTTGCAATCGTCAGGCAAAAGTTGTAATTGTCCATTTCGTTAATCTAGTATTTCAACACTATGCAGTCCACCCAAATGGATACTGAATGGACAGAATACCAATGTAAGTCAGGACAGACTCTGTTTATCTACAACAAGGTAACAGGAGAACACAAGTGGCCCACACAATACAACAATGTAAGTTTGGTTGTATATACGTCATTACTGTACATTATGTCGAGTGAAACCAATGCATAATAGTTATACATGTATAATAGTTACATGTATTTTGTTATGCCGAGTAGTGATATGCACCGGCCGCTGAATAAAATGACGATGGCTCAGCAACCCAGGAGGGAGTGAGGTGCGGGATTGTGGTAAAATTATGCAAGCTCAGTCAATTTATTAGAAAACAACAAACAAAGTTGTGTCAATTTCCTAAATTTGCATAGTCTTTCTGCAATCCCACACCTTAGTGCCAGGAGGATTGGGGAGAGTATGACATACAATGTATGGCATGACTGTTTGACATGTACATGTAATGGAGGTACCAAAATGGACCTTGCCATTTTTTTTGTATGTACATCAGGGCCTCTGATAGACTTGCTCCAAGTCTCGTTCGTTTTTTCCCAGGCGAAGTACGCTGTTTGGGCTTCCTGTGTTTGTTTGGGCTTCCTGTGTTTGTTTGGGCTTCCTGTGTTTGTTTGGGCTTCCTGTGGTGGAAGGAGAGGGGAGAGCAGCGAACGAGACTTGTAAAACTCGACACCTAATCAATATTCATTAGCTTAGCGGACTCTTTGATTGACATGCGTCCTTCTGTTTATCAGGGGGGAAATGATAATACGTGGGGGAGGAGTGGAATGATTCTAAAAACTGACAAAGCGTCGGCTGCTGTTTGTTGTCGAGTTTGATACCGTTCGGTAGATTGTTTATTGCTTCCGCTGAAAAAGTAAATGATATCAAAATTGATGTGAGTTGAACGTATTTATTTGGTTGGGTTGGACTCATATTTGCTGCCCACCATCGACGATATAAACCTAATTTATACACGACAAGAACTTCAAGGATAAAGAGAGAGCGATTGTGCAATTCTCGAGTCGATACTAGTGAATATCGCCTCGAATCAGTCCCCTTGAATCTTCAGTTCAGTCACTTTCGGAATTCATTAATTACTAAGATTGGTTTCACGGATTGATAAACTCATTTGACAATACAATGTCCTTCAACAATAGCCACTCATTTAATGTTTTCCCTGATTTCTTTCGACCTCGGCAAATTTCGGTATCGATTCAATACTGCCTCAGGTGAAGCCAGAATAACATAATCGACTTTGCATTTAGGATGCCATCCAAGAGGGTTTTGTGTATTAAAGCTTTCCGTCACCGTGCTTCTCACGGTATAGGGCTTCGTAGGCGAAGGGAAACAACTGATAAATATTTGAGTCCGTTGGCTGTGAAATAAAGGAGTATTTGCCGGTGAGGAGACTTGCAATTGCTTCAGACTGATACTGTTGAGAGATTCCAGGTTTAAAAAAAGACTTTTAACGGCTTCGAAAGCTGTGTTTCAGTCAAGATTCATTCATTGCTTCGGCAAAACCAATTCAGCAAATCCACAATCTATTACGTGAAGTCATCTCCCCCCTGAATGGTAGAGTCGTTTTTATTTCTCATTTCTTATTGGTTAAAAATCTCAAAAACTATTACGTCAGCGGACAGGATCCTGTCCGCTAAGCTAATGAATATTGATTAGGTGTCGAGTTTTACAAGTCTCGTTCGCTGCTCTCCCCTCCTTCCACCACAGGAAGCCCAAACAAACACAGGAAGCCCAAACAGCATACTTCGCCTGGGAAAAAAACGAACGAGACTTGGAGCAAGTCTAGGCCTCTGATAGAGTGTGGGAAAAAAAAAATGAACATGGTGCGGGAGAGAATGTGATTTTTAAAATCCTTTTTAATCCTTTCTAAATTGTTTATTGAATGCTTTGGGTAGTAAACAAGTCAATTAGAGCATATTCACAATGTACAGCTATTTCAATAAAGGTTGACTCGTGTTTCGTGCATATTGCACATTGCACATTGCACATTGCGTATTGCACATTGCATATTGCACTTTGCCTATTGCAATTTGTATTCAACAGATTGAAATGTGTCTTAGGTTTATAAAATAGTCATGCCGGCACCATATGTATATTACATGTATATAGTGATTGGCTTTGATGGAAAGTTATTTGGTTTGTCGACATTCAATGAGTAGAAAAATGATTGTCAGTATAAATAATAATCATATGTAAAATGCAATGCACATTCCCTGCTGACAGAGTCTCCTTTTCTCCTGCGGAAGAGAAGAGGAAGAAAAGAAGACTCTGCCCCCGTCCGTTGAATTATCTGTTGCGAATGTGTTACTAAATTCCTAAGCAACGGGTGACATTGATTGATACCAGATGAGGTTATTCGCGACGCGAAGACCTGAAATCAACAAATCAAAGGTCAAAGTTCTTGTTTTAATTTTACTATGCCACTTTTGAAGTGTTTCAGGACTTAGTATTATGGTCTCTTGGTTCACCAATACCTTCGGACGATCTTGAATTTTTGTACTGCACTTTAATCCAAGCTTTTTATACGATTTAATCTGATCATGATCAGAAATCAGGGACGATTACACAATCAAGACATGATCAATGACTTGCCGATTCTCCATTGCCACTCGAATTGCCGCTTGATAAATAAGACAGTTGAGATTTACCGTTGGCAAACAGACATGCAAATATTTGAAAAATTCAACCGTTTATATTGTCAGGCTCCAAAATATACAACGGACTTTATTCTAGTCATTGCAAAACAATTATTATTTAAAAAAAACGGGTTTTTAAACCAGTTTCCCCATCCACAACAGTGGACGGCGGCTAGATCAGAGAATTCAACGGACGGGGGCAGAGTCTTCTTTTCTTCCTCTTCTCTTCCCCTGGAGAAAAGGAGACTCTGTCAGCAGGGAGAATGTGCAATATGCACGAAGCAGAGGACAACGTTTTTTGAAATAGCTGTATACACATTTACAATTCATTTAGGCATCTTTCTAGCCTTGCTTTCAGGGTTTTATTCGAGTTGCGTGGTTTTATTTGGAATGGGTGTCTGCCATTTTGAAAACAGTGAGAAGAGAGGGCCCTGGGGACGAGGTTGTGGGTTTCATGTGTGTGTGGTTTAGCTGCGTAGGGATTAACAACTAGAGTCCAGGACTGCGCAATGCTTAGCAGAGTGCCTGGTTGATTTTTGTTACGATAGTGAGATTAGCAAATGGAATATCGTGTTTTGAAGGGTAAATATTGTCAAAAAAGCAAACAAATCCACTTAGAATTGACATATTTCCCTAGAAATTTCATTTTTGTTCAAAGATTATATAAATCTACTGATTTCTATGACAATTTAGTGCGGAAAATCAAGAAAATCCAAAATAGTGCCGAAAATGAAAAATAGTGCGATTGGGTGTGATTTTAGGCCAATAGTGCGGAATCGCACCCTCGCACTCTATCAGATGCCCTGTCTAGACAATGTGTCGGCCAGCGGCCAGCAGTTTTACAATGTACGAGTCTTGTTGCTCAACCAAAAGTGCATTTAAATTATATGTACAGCTCTGCATAACTTTAAACCATACAGCATTAAACTTTAACTCAACGTTACAACATGTTTGCAATGAGTTAATGGCAATTTGCAGTAATAGGCTTTTCCCGTCATTATATTACGTTTACTAGTATGGTAAACCCTCTTCTTTATATAATGTATTCGTGGATTTGCCATAATAATAATAATAATAACAACAACAACAATAATAATAATAATAATAATTTAATAATAGCAATTCATATTTAATATATGAACCCTTCTGCTTGAACCATTTCATATGTTGTTGCTAGACTTTTTAATTAGACCTCACTCACTGGTCCATTGATCCGACAGAACAAAGCGCGAAAATTGGTATAGGCAGTCACCGCTCAGTTTCCTCGGTTGAGTATCGGTCTGTTATGCGGGAGGTCGTGGGTTCATTCCATTGCTGGTCTTTTAAAAAAATAATTGAGGAGAAGGTGCTGCCTTTGTTCCCATCAACAAATGGTTAGACCTTGACATGGTTTGGGTGATCACGTAAATGTCGGTCCCGTCTCTCCACACTACAATGCACTTGTACATTACTACTGCATCTCACTAACTACATGTAGGACCACAGGGGTGTTAGTGCTCCGGCACTATTTATAAAATAAGTATTATATGCACGTTCTGATTTGCCAAAGGATGTGTATGCCATCATAGTTAGTAGAGGGGACTGGTTGGGAAACCTTTTGTTATATGTTTTTGTTCGTGTTTTTTTTTTCAACCGTGACCGCGCACAAATCTTTTGTTTTGTCATTGTTTTGCCTTAATTTGCTATGGTTGAGCAACTGAACCCAAACGTTTCTTTTGGCTGCTTGTGCGATACTGTATATTCCAATTCAAAATGAAATATATATTCGAATATCTAAATAAGTAATCCAATAGAGAACATTTGGGTTCATTCATTTAGCCATTTTTTAATGAATTTGAAGAAACATTGTGCACGGTCAGGACCCGTTCAACATCATAATGACATTAGGACTAGAACAAAGAAATACAACAAAAGGCTTCCCATCCATTCCCCTCTACTAACTATGATGCCATGTGCTCTATGAGAGCACACACAGCACACGCGCATAGTTACGCCTCTTGCTTCTCCTAACACTTCTCTCGTCTTCTTCCAATTCCTGTGACCTGGGTCGAAATGACCACATTCTATTTAATGATATATCGGGTCATGACAACAATCGAGGCTGTCAAATTTGTGTATGTTTTTAATACTTAGCAAAGACCCTGAGTATTACAAAGAGGATCCCATCGAATTATTAATAAATTTAACACCAATTGTCTGTGTTAATGTTAATGTGCATTGATATATTGTTCTTGTACTTCATTTCAGGGTTCAATAGAATACAACATCATATTTGATCAACCAATAATATACAAGGAGCGCTGTAGTATTGCAACACAGACAGATGATTATGGCTGTAGTAATGGCTGTTCTTCTATGTACATCGATACAGGTTTAACTGACAACAACATGGATGATGCAAGTCATCCACATCCAACAGTTGTAGGTGATAGTGGTCATAATTCAGTTAATACAGTTGATGGGAATTCGATGAAAAATGCTGTCCACATGAATGAACTTCCAACAATGTTGAGTATTTTAGAGGAATTAGATTTACCATCTGAAAAGGAATCAGTTGAAAACAGCACTCAAGCAACATATTCACCCACCGATGATGTTATTTCACATTCTAAAGAGAGTGTGGAAAGTCACCTTCATGGAAATGGCAAACACACTGGAGAGAAACCATTTGAATGTTCATATTGTAATAAGCATTTTTCACGTAAAAGCCATCTGACTGATCATCTTAGAATTCATACTGGAGAGAAGCCATACAAATGTGTCTCTTGTGACAATACATTTCGTCACAAAATATCCCTTAAATGGCATCTGCAAAGTCATACTGGAAAGAAGCCATTTGAATGTTGTTACTGTGATAAAAAGTTTGGCCAGAAAGGCCATTACACTGCTCATCTCAGAATTCATACTGGAGAGAAGCCATTTGAATGTTGTTACTGTGATAAAAAGTTTGTCCAGAAAGGCCATTACACTGCTCATCTCAGAATTCATACCGGAGAGCTATTTGAATGTTCTTACTGTGATAAAAAGTTTGGCTACAAACGCAATCTCACAACTTATTTGAGAAGTCATACCCCACAGTAAGTTTTGTAGAGCCGTTTTCGCCCCGAAAATTGGTGGAACTATTTAAATAGGGAAACTTTGGCACCAATATATTGG
>JAUJYZ010001219.1:55781-121656 GCA_033675265.1 Actinostola sp. cb2023
TTGCGCAAGAACAATCTAATTAATGACAAAAACAATTGACAAGTGTTCGATCTAAATGCACAAAACAAATTGCATGACAAAAACAATTGTAAACGTGTTGAATTAATTATCGTTCTACTGACAACCATAGCGCAAGAACAATCTAATTGATGACAAAAACAATTGCAAACGTATTGAATTAATTATCGTTCTACTGACAACCAATGCGCGAGAACAATCTAATTGATGACAAAAACAATTGCAAACGTATTGAATTAATTATCGTTCTACTGACAACCATTGCGCGAGAACAATCTAATTGATGACAAAAACAATTGCAAACGTATTGAATTAATTATCGTTCTACTGACAACCATTGCGCGAGAACAATCTAATTGATGACAAAAACAATTGCAAACGTATTGAATTAATTATCGTTCTACTGACAAAACAATTGCAAACGTATTGAATTAATTATCGTTCTACTGACAACCAATGCGCGAGAACAATCTAATTGATGACAATAACAATTGCAAACGTATTGAATTAATTATCGTTCTACTGACAACCAATGCGCGAGAACAATCTAATTGATGACAAAAACAATTGCAAACGTATTGAATTAATTATCGTTCTACTGACAACCAATGCGCAAGAACAATCTAATTGATGACAAAAACAATTGCAAACGTATTGAATTAATTATCGTTCTACTGACAACCAATGCGCAGAGAACAATCTAATTGATGACAAAACAATTGCAAACGTATTGAATTAATTATCGTTCTACTGACAACCATTGCGCGAGAACAATCTAATTGATGACAAAAACAATTGCAAACGTATTGAATTAATTATCGTTCTACTGACAACCATTGCGCAAGAACAATCTAATTGATGACAAAAACAATTGCAAACGTATTGAATTAATTATCGTTCTACTGACAACCAATGCGCGAGAACAATCTAATTGATGACAAAAACAATTGCAAACGTATTGAATTAATTATCGTTCTACTGACAACCATTGCGCGAGAACAATCTAATTGATGACAAAAACAATTGCAAACGTATTGAATTAATTATCGTTCTACTGACAAACCATGCGCGAGAACAATCTAATTGATGACAAAAACAATTGCAAACGTATTGAATTAATTATCGTTCTACTGACAACCAATGCGCAAGAACAATCTAATTGATGACAAAAACAATTGCAAACGTATTGAATTAATTATCGTTCTACTGACAACCAATGCGCAAGAACAATCTAATTGATGACAAAAACAATTGCAAACGTATTGAATTAATTATCGTTCTACTGACAACCAATGCGCGAGAACAATCTAATTGATGACAAAACAATTGCAAACGTATTGAATTAATTATCGTTCTACTGACAACCATTGCGCAAGAACAATCTAATTGATGACAAAACAATTGCAAACGTATTGAATTAATTATCGTTCTACTGACAACCAATGCGCAAGAACAATCTAATTGATGACAAAAACAATTGCAAACGTATTGAATTAATTATCGTTCTACTGACAACCAATGCGCAAAAAACAATCTAATTGATGACAAAAACAATTGCAAACGTATTGAATTAATTATCGTTCTACTGACAACCAATGCGCAAGAACAATCTAATTGCTGACAAAAACAATTGCAAACGTATTGAATTAATTATCGTTCTACTGACAACCATTGCGCGAGAACAATCTAATTGATGACAAAAACAATTGCAAACGTATTGAATTAATTATCGTTCTACTGACAACCAATGCGCAAGAACAATCTAATTGCGCAAGAACAATCTAATTGATGACAAAACAATTGCAAACGTATTGAATTAATTATCGTTCTACTGACAAACCATGCGCGAGAACAATCTAATTGATGACAAAAACAATTGCAAACGTATTGAATTAATTATCGTTCTACTGACAACCAATGCGCGAGAACAATCTAATTGATGACAAAAACAATTGCAAACGTATTGAATTAATTATCGTTCTACTGACAACCAATGCGCGAGAACAATCTAATTGATGACAAAAACAATTGCAAACGTATTGAATTAATTATCGTTCTACTGACAACCATGCGCAAGAACAATCTAATTGATGACAAAACAATTGCAAACGTATTGAATTAATTATCGTTCTACTGACAACCAATGCGCGAGAACAATCTAATTGATGACAAAAACAATTGCAAACGTATTGAATTAATTATCGTTCTACTGACAACCATTGCGCGAGAACAATCTAATTGATGACAAAACAATTGCAAACGTATTGAATTAATTATCGTTCTACTGACAACCAATGCGCGAGAACAATCTAATTGATGACAAAAACAATTGCAAACGTATTGAATTAATTATCGTTCTACTGACAACCAATGCGCGAGAACAATCTAATTGATGACAAAAACAATTGCAAACGTATTGAATTAATTATCGTTCTACTGACAACCAATGCGCGAGAACAATCTAATTGATGACAAAAACAATTGCAAACGTATTGAATTAATTATCGTTCTACTGACAACCATTGCGCGAGAACAATCTAATTGATGACAAAAACAATTGCAAACGTATTGAATTAATTATCGTTCTACTGACAACCATTGCGCGAGAACAATCTAATTGATGACAAAACAATTGCAAACGTATTGAATTAATTATCGTTCTACTGACAACCAATGCGCAAGAACAATCTAATTGATGACAAAAACAATTGCAAACGTATTGAATTAATTATCGTTCTACTGACAACCAATGCGCAAGAACAATCTAATTGATGACAAAAACAATTGCAAACGTATTGAATTAATTATCGTTCTACTGACAACCATTGCGCGAGAACAATCTAATTGATGACAAAAACAATTGCAAACGTATTGAATTAATTATCGTTCTACTGACAACCAATGCGCGAGAACAATCTAATTGATGACAAAAACAATTGCAAACGTATTGAATTAATTATCGTTCTACTGACAACCAATGCGCGAGAACAATCTAATTGATGATGACAAAAACAATTGCAAACGTATTGAATTAATTATCGTTCTACTGACAACCAATGCGCGAGAACAATCTAATTGATGACAAAAACAATTGCAAAACGTATTGAATTAATTATCGTTCTACTGACAACCAATGCGCGAGAACAATCTAATTGATGACAAAAACAATTGCAAACGTATTGAATTAATTATCGTTCTACTGACAACCAATGCGCGAGAACAATCTAATTGATGACAAAAACAATTGCAAACGTATTGAATTAATTATCGTTCTACTGACAACCAATGCGCAAGAACAATCTAATTGATGACAAAAACAATTGCAAACGTATTGAATTAATTATCGTTCTACTGACAACCAATGCGCGAGAACAATCTAATTGATGACAAAACAATTGCAAACGTATTGAATTAATTATCGTTCTACTGACAACCAATGCGCAAGAACAATCTAATTGATGACAAAAACAATTGCAAACGTATTGAATTAATTATCGTTCTACTGACAACCAATGCGCGAGAACAATCTAATTGATGACAAAAACAATTGCAAACGTATTGAATTAATTATCGTTCTACTGACAACCATGCGCAAGAACAATCTAATTGATGACAAAAACAATTGCAAACGTATTGAATTAATTATCGTTCTACTGACAACCATTGCGCGAGAACAATCTAATTGATGACAAAAACAATTGCAAACGTATTGAATTAATTATCGTTCTACTGACAACCATTGCGCGAGAACAATCTAATTGATGACAAAAACAATTGCAAACGTATTGAATTAATTATCGTTCTACTGACAACCATTGCGCAAGAACAATCTAATTGATGACAAAAACAATTGCAAACGTATTGAATTAATTATCGTTCTACTGACAACCAATGCGCGAGAACAATCTAATTGACATGACAAAAACAATTGCAAACGTATTGAATTAATTATCGTTCTACTGACAACCAATGCGCAAGAACAATCTAATTGATGACAAAAACAATTGCAAACGTATTGAATTAATTATCGTTCTACTGACAACCAATGCGCGAGAACAATCTAATTGATGACAAAAACAATTGCAAACGTATTGAATTAATTATCGTTCTACTGACAACCAATGCGCGAGAACAATCTATTGATGACAAAAACAATTGCAAACGTATTGAATTAATTATCGTTCTACTGACAACCAATGCGCGAGAACAATCTAATTGATGAAAAACAATTGCAAACGTATTGAATTAATTATCGTTCTACTGACAACCATTGCGCGAGAACAATCTAATTGATGACAAAAACAATTGCAAACGTATTGAATTAATTATCGTTCTACTGACAACCATTGCGCGAGAACAATCTAATTGATGACAAAAACAATTGCAAACGTATTGAATTAATTATCGTTCTACTGACAACCAATGCGCAAGAACAATCTAATTGCTGCATGACAAAAACAATTGCAAACGTATTGAATTAATTATCGTTCTACTGACAACCAATGCGCAAGAACAATCTAATTGATGACAAAAACAATTGCAAACGTATTGAATTAATTATCGTTCTACTGACAACCAATGCGCGAGAACAATCTAATTGATGACAAAAACAATTGCAAACGTATTGAATTAATTATCGTTCTACTGACAACCATTGCGCGAGAACAATCTAATTGATGACAAAAACAATTGCAAACGTATTGAATTAATTATATCGTTCTACTGACAACCATTGCGCGAGAACAATCTAATTGATGACAAAAAATTGCAAACGTATTGAATTAATTATCGTTCTACTGACAACCATTGCGCAAGAACAATCTAATTGCTGACAAAAACAATTGCAAACGTATTGAATTAATTATCGTTCTACTGACAACCATTGCGCGAGAACAATCTAATTGATGACAAAAACAATTGCAAACGTATTGAATTAATTATCGTTCTACTGACAACCAATGCGCAAGAACAATCTAATTTGATGACAAAAACAATTGCAAACGTATTGAATTAATTATCGTTCTACTGACAACCAATGCGCAAGAACAATCTAATTGATGACAAAAACAATTGCAAACGTATTGAATTAATTATCGTTCTACTGACAACCATGCGCGAGAACAATCTAATTGATGACAAAAACAATTGCAAACGTATTGAATTAATTATCGTTCTACTGACAACCATTGCGCGAGAACAATCTAATTGATGACAAAAACAATTGCAAACGTATTGAATTAATTATCGTTCTACTGACAACCATGCGCAAGAACAATCTAATTGATGACAAAAACAATTGCAAACGTATTGAATTAATTATCGTTCTACTGACAACCAATGCGCGAGAACAATCTAATTGATGACAAAAACAATTGCAAACGTATTGAATTAATTATCGTTCTACTGACAACCAATGCGCAAGAACAATCTAATTGATGACAAAAACAATTGCAAACGTATTGAATTAATTATCGTTCTACTGACAACCAATGCGCGAGAACAATCTAATTATCGTTCTGACAAAAACAATTGCAAACGTATTGAATTAATTATCGTTCTACTGACAACCAATGCGCGAGAACAATCTAATTGATGACAAAAACAATTGCAAACGTATTGAATTAATTATCGTTCTACTGACAACCATTGCGCGAGAACAATCTAATTGATGACAAAAACAATTGCAAACGTATTGAATTAATTATCGTTCTACTGACAACCATTGCGCAAGAACAATCTAATTGATGACAAAAACAATTGCAAACGTATTGAATTAATTATCGTTCTACTGACAACCAATGCGCGAGAACAATCTAATTGATGACAAAAACAATTGCAAACGTATTGAATTAATTATCGTTCTACTGACAACCAATGCGCGAGAACAATCTATTGATGACAAAAACAATTGCAAACGTATTGAATTAATTATCGTTCTACTGACAACCAATGCGCAAGAACAATCTAATTGATGACAAAAACAATTGCAAACGTATTGAATTAATTATCGTTCTACTGACAACCAATGCGCAAGAACAATCTAATTGATGACAAAAACAATTGCAAACGTATTGAATTAATTATCGTTCTACTGACAACCAATGCGCGAGAACAATCTAATTGATGACAAAAACAATTGCAAACGTATTGAATTAATTATCGTTCTACTGACAACCAATGCGCGAGAACAATCTAATTGATGACAAAAACAATTGCAAACGTATTGAATTAATTATCGTTCTACTGACAACCAATGCGCAAGAACAATCTAATTGATGACAAAAACAATTGCAAAAACGTATTGAATTAATTATCGTTCTACTGACAACCAATGCGCAAGAACAATCTAATTGATGACAAAAACAATTGCAAACGTATTGAATTAATTATCGTTCTACTGACAACCATGCGCAAGAACAATCTAATTGATGACAAAAACAATTGCAAACGTATTGAATTAATTATCGTTCTACTGACAACCCATGCGCGAGAACAATCTAATTGATGACAAAAACAATTGCAAACGTATTGAATTAATTATCGTTCTACTGACAACCATGCGCGAGAACAATCTAATTGATGACAAAAACAATTGCAAACGTATTGAATTAATTATCGTTCTACTGACAACCAATGCGCGAGAACAATCTAATTGATGACAAAAACAATTGCAAACGTATTGAATTAATTATCGTTCTACTGACAACCAATGCGCAAGAACAATCTAATTGATGACAAAAACAATTGCAAAAACGTATTGAATTAATTATCGTTCTACTGACAACCATGCGCGCGAACAAACAATCTAATTGATGACAAAAAACAATTGCAAACGTATTGAATTAATTATCGTTCTACTGACAACCAATGCGCAAGAACAATCTAATTGATGACAAAAACAATTGCAAACGTATTGAATTAATTATCGTTCTACTGACAACCAATGCGCGAGAACAATCTAATTGATGACAAAAACAATTGCAAACGTATTGAATTAATTATCGTTCTACTGACAACCATTGCGCGAGAACAATCTAATTGATGACAAAAACAATTGCAAACGTATTGAATTAATTATCGTTCTACTGACAACCAATGCGCGAGAACAATCTAATTGATGACAAAAACAATTGCAAACGTATTGAAATAATTATCGTTCTACTGACAACCAATGCGCAAGAACAATCTAATTGATGACAAAAACAATTGCAAACGTATTGAATTAATTATCGTTCTACTGACAACCAATGCGCAAGAACAATCTAATTGATGACAAAAACAATTGCAAACGTATTGAATTAATTATCGTTCTACTGACAACCAATGCGCGAGAACAATCTAATTGATGACAAAAACAATTGCAAACGTATTGAATTAATTATCGTTCTACTGACAACCAATGCGCGAGAACAATCTAATTGATGACAAAAACAATTGCAAACGTATTGAATTAATTATCGTTCTACTGACAACCATTGCGCAAGAACAATCTAATTGATGACAAAAACAATTGCAAACGTATTGAATTAATTATCGTTCTACTGACAACCAATGCGCGCGAGAACAATCTAATTGATGACAAAAACAATTGCAAACGTATTGAATTAATTATCGTTCTACTGACAACCAATGCGCAAGAACAATCTAATTGATGACAAAAACAATTGCAAACGTATTGAATTAATTATCGTTCTACTGTTCAATGCGCTGAGAACAATCTAATTGATGACAATAACAATTGCAAACGTATTCTAATTATCGTTCTGACAATGCCGACAATCCAATGCTGATATAAAACAATGCAATTAATTAATTATCAAACAACCAATGCGCGAGTTCTATTTGATGACAAAACAATTGCAAACGTATTGAATTAATTATCGTTCTACTGACAACCAATGCGCGAGAACAATCTAATTGATGACAAAAACAATTGCAAACGTATTGAATTAATTATCGTTCTACTGACAACCAATGCGCGAGAACAATCTAATTGATGACAAAAACAATTGCAAACGTATTGAATTAATTATCGTTCTACTGACAACCATGCGCGAGAACAATCTAATTGATGACAAAAACAATTGCAAACGTATTGAATTAATTATCGTTCTACTGACAACCAATGCGCGAGAACAATCTAATTGATGACAAAAACAATTGCAAACGTATTGAATTAATTATCGTTCTACTGACAACCAATGCGCAAGAACAATCTAATTGATGACAAAAACAATTGCAAACGTATTGAATTAATTATCGTTCTACTGACAACCAATGCGCGAGAACAATCTAATTGATGACAAAAACAATTGCAAACGTATTGAATTAATTATCGTTCTACTGACAACCAATGCGCGAGAACAATCTAATTGATGACAAAAACAATTGCAAACGTATTGAATTAATTATCGTTCTACTGACAACCAATGCGCAAGAACAATCTAATTGATGACAAAAACAATTGCAAACGTATTGAATTAATTATCGTTCTACTGACAACCAATGCGCGAGAACAATCTAATTGATGACAAAAACAATTGCAAACGTATTGAATTAATTATCGTTCTACTGACAACCAATGCGCGAGAACAATCTAATTGATGACAAAAACAATTGCAAACGTATTGAATTAATTATCGTTCTACTGACAACCAATGCGCAAGAACAATCTAATTGATGACAAAAACAATTGCAAACGTATTGAATTAATTATCGTTCTACTGACAACCAATGCGCAAGAACAATCTAATTGATGATGACAAAACAATTGCAAACGTATTGAATTAATTATCGTTCTACTGACAACCAATGCGCAAGAACAATCTAATTGATGACAAAAACAATTGCAAACGTATTGAATTAATTATCGTTCTACTGACTGCGCGAGAACAACCATGATGCGCAATTGCAAACAATCTGAATTAATTATGTTCTACTGACAAAAACAATTGAACAATCTAATTGATGACAAAAACAATTGCAAACGTATTGAATTAATTATCGTTCTACTGACAACCAATGCGCGCGAAGAACAATCTAATTGATGACAAAAACAATTGCAAACGTATTGAATTAATTATCGTTCTACTGACAACCAATGCGCGAGAACAATCTAATTGATGACAAAAACAATTGCAAACGTATTGAATTAATTATCGTTCTACTGACAACCATTGCGCAAGAACAATCTAATTGATGACAAAAACAATTGCAAACGTATTGAATTAATTATCGTTCTACTGACAACCAATGCGCGAAAAACAATCTAATTGATGACAAAAACAATTGCAAACGTATTGAATTAATTTATCGTTCTACTGACAACCAATGCGCAAGAACAATCTAATTGATGACAAAAAACAATTGCAAACGTATTGAATTAATTATCGTTCTACTGACAACCAATGCGCGAGAACAATCTAATTGATGACAAAAACAATTGCAAACGTATTGAATTAATTATCGTTCTACTGACAACCAATGCGCGAGAACAATCTAATTGATGACAAAAACAATTGCAAACGTATTGAATTAATTATCGTTCTACTGACAACCAATGCGCGAGAACAATCTAATTGATGACAAAACAATTGCAAACGTATTGAATTAATTATCGTTCTACTGACAACCAATGCGCAAGAACAATCTAATTGATGACAAAAACAATTGCAAACGTATTGAATTAATTATCGTTCTACTGACAACCATTGCGCGAGAACAATCTAATTGATGACAAAAAACAATTGCAAACGTATTGAATTAATTATCGTTCTACTGACAACCAATGCGCGAGAACAATCTAATTTGATGACAAAAACAATTGCAAACGTATTGAATTAATTATCGTTCTACTGACAACCAATGCGCAAGAACAATCTAATTGATGACAAAAACAATTGCAAACGTATTGAATTAATTATCGTTCTACTGACAACCAATGCGCAAGAACAATCTAATTGATGACAAAAACAATTGCAAACGTATTGAATTAATTATCGTTCTACTGACAACCAATGCGCGAGAACAATCTAATTGATGACAAAAACAATTGCAAACGTATTGAATTAATTATCGTTCTACTGACAACCAATGCGCGAGAACAATCTAATTGATGACAAAAACAATTGCAAACGTATTGAATTAATTATCGTTCTACTGACAAACCATGCGCGCGAGAACAATCTAATTGATGACAAAAACAATTGCAAACGTATTGAATTAATTATCGTTCTACTGACAACCAATGCGCGAAAACAATCTAATTGATGACAAAAACAATTGCAAACGTATTGAATTAATTATCGTTCTACTGACAACCAATGCGCGAGAACAATCTAATTGATGACAAAAACAATTGCAAACGTATTGAATTAATTATCGTTCTACTGACAACCAATGCGCGAGAACAATCTAATTGATGACAAAAACAATTGCAAAAACGTATTGAATTAATTATCGTTCTACTGACAACCAATGCGCGAGAACAATCTAATTGATGACAAAAACAATTGCAAACGTATTGAATTAATTATCGTTCTACTGACAACCAATGCGCGAGAACAATCTAATTGATGACAAAAACAATTGCAAACGTATTGAATTAATTATCGTTCTACTGACAACCATGCGCGAGAACAATCTAATTGATGACAAAAACAATTGCAAACGTATTGAATTAATTATCGTTCTACTGACAACCAATGCGCGAGAACAATCTAATTGATGACAAAAACAATTGCAAACGTATTGAATTAATTATCGTTCTACTGACAACCATGCGCGAGAACAATCTAATTGATGACAAAAAACAATTGCAAACGTATTGAATTAATTATCGTTCTACTGACAACCAATGCGCAAGAACAATCTAATTGATGACAAAAACAATTGCAAACGTATTGAATTAATTATCGTTCTACTGACAACCAATGCGCGAAGAACAATCTAATTGATGACAAAAACAATTGCAAACGTATTGAATTAATTATCGTTCTACTGACAACCATTGCGCGAGAACAATCTAATTGATGACAAAACAATTGCAAACGTATTGAATTAATTATCGTTCTACTGACAACCAATGCGCAAGAACAATCTAATTGATGACAAAAACAATTGCAAACGTATTGAATTAATTATCGTTCTACTGACAACCATTGCGCGAGAACAATCTAATTGATGACAAAAACAATTGCAAACGTATTGAATTAATTATCGTTCTACTGACAACCAATGCGCAAGAACAATCTAATTGATGACAAAAACAATTGCAAACGTATTGAATTAATTATCGTTCTACTGACAACCATTGCGCGAGAACAATCTAATTGATGACAAAAACAATTGCAAACGTATTGAATTAATTATCGTTCTACTGACAACCAATGCGCAAAAACAATCTAATTGATGACAAAAACAATTGCAAAACGTATTGAATTAATTATCGTTCTACTGACAACCATGCGCAAGAACAATCTAATTGATGACAAAAACAATTGCAAACGTATTGAATTAATTATCGTTCTACTGACAACCATTGCGCGAGAACAATCTAATTGATGACAAAAACAATTGCAAACGTATTGAATTAATTATCGTTCTACTGACAACCATTGCGCGAGAACAATCTAATTGATGACAAAAACAATTGCAAACGTATTGAATTAATTATCGTTCTACTGACAACCAATGCGCAAGAACAATCTAATTGATGACAAAAACAATTGCAAACGTATTGAATTAATTATCGTTCTACTGACAACCAATGCGCAAAGAACAATCTAATTGCTGATGATGCAAAAAAACAATTGCAAACGTATTGAATTAATTATCGTTCTACTGACAACCAATGCGCAAGAACAATCTAATTGATGACAAAAACAATTGCAAACGTATTGAATTAATTATCTTAACTTACAATCTAGGTGTTCGCTGCCACGCTAATTAGTCATATCACTGTATCACTGACGAGGGCGTTCTACTGACAAACAATGCCTCTGAATAATCTAATTGATGAGCTGTAACGTGTTCTGTTGCTCTATACGTATTGAATTAATTATCGTTCTACTGACAACCATTGCGCGAGAACAATCTAATTGATGACAAAAACAATTGCAAACGTATTGAATTAATTATCGTTCTACTGACAACCATTGCGCGAGAACAATCTAATTGATGACAAAAACAATTGCAAACGTATTGAATTAATTATCGTTCTACTGACAACCATTGCGCAAGAACAATCTAATTGATGACAAAAACAATTGCAAACGTATTGAATTAATTATCGTTCTACTGACAACCAATGCGCGAGAACAATCTAATTGATGACAAAAACAATTGCAAACGTATTGAATTAATTATCGTTCTACTGACAACCAATGCGCGAGAACAATCTAATTGATGACAAAAAACAATTGCAAACGTATTGAATTAATTATCGTTCTACTGACAACCAATGCGCGAGAACAATCTAATTGATGACAAAAACAATTGCAAACGTATTGAATTAATTATCGTTCTACTGACAACCAATGCGCGAGAACAATCTAATTGATGACAAAAACAATTGCAAACGTATTGAATTAATTATCGTTCTACTGACAACCAATGCGCGAGAACAATCTAATTGATGACAAAAACAATTGCAAACGTATTGAATTAATTATCGTTCTACTGACAACCAATGCGCGAGAACAATCTAATTGATGACAAAAACAATTGCAAACGTATTGAATTAATTATCGTTCTACTGACAACCAATGCGCGAGAACAATCTAATTGATGACAAAAACAATTGCAAACGTATTGAATTAATTATCGTTCTACTGACAACCAATGCGCAAGAACAATCTAATTGATGACAAAACAATTGCAAACGTATTGAATTAATTATCGTTCTACTGACAACCAATGCGCGCAAGAACAATCTAATTGATGACAAAAACAATTGCAAACGTATTGAATTATTATCGTTCTACTGACAACCAATGCGCGAGAACAATCTAATTGATGACAAAAACAATTGCAAACGTATTGAATTAATTATCGTTCTACTGACAACCAATGCGCAAGAACAATCTAATTGCTGACAAAAACAATTGCAAACGTATTGAATTAATTATCGTTCTACTGACAACCAATGCGCGAAAACAATCTAATTGATGACAAAAAACAATTGCAAACGTATTGAATTAATTATCGTTCTACTGACAACCAATGCGCGAGAACAATCTAATTGATGACAAAACAATTGCAAACGTATTGAATGAATTAATTATCGTTCTACTGACAACCATTGCGCAAGAACAATCTAATTGATGACAAAAACAATTGCAAACGTATTGAATTAATTATCGTTCTACTGACAACCAATGCGCGAAAACAATCTAATTGATGACAAAAAACAATTGCAAACGTATTGAATTAATTATCGTTCTACTGACAACCAATGCGCGAGAACAATCTAATTGATGACAAAAACAATTGCAAACGTATTGAATTAATTATCGTTCTACTGACAACCAATGCGCGAGAACAATCTAATTGATGACAAAAACAATTGCAAACGTATTGAATTAATTATCGTTCTACTGACAACCAATGCGCGAAGAACAATCTAATTGATGACAAAAACAATTGCAAACGTATTGAATTAATTATCGTTCTACTGACAACCATTGCGCGAGAACAATCTAATTGATGACAAAAACAATTGCAAACGTATTGAATTAATTATCGTTCTACTGACAACCAATGCGCGAGAACAATCTAATTGATGCAAAAAAAACAATTGCAAACGTATTGAATTAATTATCGTTCTACTGACAACCAATGCGCAAGAACAATCTAATTGATGACAAAAACAATTGCAAACGTATTGAATTAATTATCGTTCTACTGACAACCAATGCGCGAGAACAATCTAATTGATGACAAAACAATTGCAAACGTATTGAATTAATTATCGTTCTACTGACAAACAATGCGCAAGAACAATCTAATTGATGACAAAAACAATTGCAAACGTATTGAATTAATTATCGTTCTACTGACAACCAATGCGCGAGAACAATCTAATTGATGACAAAAAACAATTGCAAACGTATTGAATTAATTATCGTTCTACTGACAACCATTGCGCGAGAACAATCTAATTGATGACAAAAACAATTGCAAACGTATTGAATTAATTATCGTTCTACTGACAACCAATGCGCAAGAACAATCTAATTGATGACAAAAACAATTGCAAACGTATTGAATTAATTATCGTTCTACTGACAACCAATGCGCGAGAACAATCTAATTGATGACAAAAACAATTGCAAACGTATTGAATTAATTATCGTTCTACTGACAACCATTGCGCAAGAACAATCTAATTGATGACAAAAACAATTGCAAACGTATTGAATTAATTATCGTTCTACTGACAACCAATGCGCGAGAACAATCTAATTGATGACAAAAACAATTGCAAACGTATTGAATTATTATCGTTCTACTGACAACCAATGCGCAAAAACAATCTAATTGATGACAAAAACAATTGCAAACGTATTGAATTAATTATCGTTCTACTGACAACCAATGCGCAAGAACAATCTAATTGATGACAAAAACAATTGCAAACGTATTGAATTAATTATCGTTCTACTGACAACCATTGCGCGAGAACAATCTAATTGATGACAAAACAATTGCAAACGTATTGAATTAATTATCGTTCTACTGACAACCAATGCGCGAGAACAATCTAATTGATGACAAAAACAATTGCAAACGTATTGAATTAATTATCGTTCTTCTACTGACAACCAATGCGCAAGAACAATCTAATTGATGACAAAAACAATTGCAAAACGTATTGAATTAATTATCGTTCTACTGACAACCAATGCAAGAACAATCTAATTGATGAAAAACAATCTAATTGCTGCATGACAAAAACAATTGCAAACGTATTGAATTAATTATCGTTCTACTGACAACCATGCGCAAGAACAATCTAATTGATGACAAAAACAATTGCAAACGTATTGAATTAATTAGATCTTACTTAGATCTAGGTGTTCGCGAGAACAATCTTTCTGAGTCATATAACATCACTGACGAGGGCGTATTAAGCCGAAAGGCCTCTGATCTAAAAGAACAATACGTAGAACAATCTATGGCGACAATAACAATTGCAAACGTATTGAATTAATTATCGTTCTACTGACAACCAATGCGCGAGAACAATCTAATTGATGACAAAAACAATTGCAAACGTATTGAATTAAATTATCGTTCTACTGACAACCAATGCGCGAGAACAATCTAATTGATGACAAAAACAATTGCAAACGTATTGAATTAATTATCGTTCTACTGACAACCAATGCGCAAGAACAATCTAATTGATGACAAAAACAATTGCAAACGTATTGAATTAATTATCGTTCTACTGACAACCAATGCGCGAAAACAATCTAATTGATGACAAAAACAATTGCAAACGTATTGAATTAATTATCGTTCTACTGACAACCAATGCGCGAAAACAATCTAATTGATGACAAAAAACAATTGCAAACGTATTGAATTAATTATCGTTCTACTGACAACCAATGCGCGAGAACAATCTAATTGATGACAAAAACAATTGCAAACGTATTGAATTAATTATCGTTCTACTGACAACCAATGCGCGAGAACAATCTAATTGATGACAAAAACAATTGCAAACGTATTGAATTAATTATCGTTCTACTGACAACCAATGCGCGAGAACAATCTAATTGAATGACAAAAACAATTGCAAACGTATTGAATTAATTATCGTTCTACTGACAACCAATGCGCGAGAACAATCTAATTGATGACAAAACAATTGCAAACGTATTGAATTAATTATCGTTCTACTGACAACCAATGCGCGAGAACAATCTAATTGATGACAAAAACAATTGCAAACGTATTGAATTAATTATCGTTCTACTGACAACCAATGCGCGAGAACAATCTAATTGATGACAAAAAACAATTGCAAACGTATTGAATTAATTATCGTTCTACTGACAACCAATGCGCAAGAACAATCTAATTGATGACAAAAACAATTGCAAACGTATTGAATTAATTATCGTTCTACTGACAACCAATGCGCGAGAACAATCTAATTGATGACAAAAACAATTGCAAACGTATTGAATTAATTATCGTTCTACTGACAACCAATGCGCGAGAACAATCTAATTGATGACAAAAACAATTGCAAACGTATTGAATTAATTATCGTTCTACTGACAACCAATGCGCAAGAACAATCTAATTGATGACAAAAACAATTGCAAACGTATTGAATTAATTATCGTTCTACTGACAACCAATGCGCGAGAACAATCTAATTGATGACAAAAACAATTGCAAACGTATTGAATTAATTATCGTTCTACTGACAACCAATGCGCAAGAACAATCTAATTGATGACAAAAACAATTGCAAACGTATTGAATTAATTATCGTTCTACTGACAACCAATGCGCGAGAACAATCTAATTGATGACAAAACAATTGCAAACGTATTGAATTAATTATCGTTCTACTGACAACCAATGCGCGAGAACAATCTAATTGATGACAAAACAATTGCAAACGTATTGAATTAATTATCGTTCTACTGACAACAACCAATGCGCAAGAACAATCTAATTGATGACAAAAACAATTGCAAACGTATTGAATTAATTATCGTTCTACTGACAACCAATGCGCGAGAACAATCTAATTGATGACAAAAACAATTGCAAACGTATTGAATTAATTATCGTTCTACTGACAACCAATGCGCAAGAACAATCTAATTGATGACAAAAACAATTGCAAACGTATTGAATTAATTATCGTTCTACTGACAACCAATGCGCGAGAACAATCTAATTGATGACAAAAACAATTGCAAACGTATTGAATTAATTATCGTTCTACTGACAACCAATGCGCGAGAACAATCTAATTGATGACAAAAACAATTGCAAACGTATTGAATTAATTATCGTTCTACTGACAACCAATGCGCGAGAACAATCTAATTGATGACAAAACAATTGCAAACGTATTGAATTAATTATCGTTCTACTGACAACCAATGCGCGAGAACAATCTAATTGATGACAAAAACAATTGCAAACGTATTGAATTAATTATCGTTCTACTGACAACCAATGCGCGAACAACAATCTAATTGATGACAAAAACAATTGCAAACGTATTGAATTAATTATCGTTCTACTGACAACCAATGCGCGAGAACAATCTAATTGATGACAAAACAATTGCAAACGTATTGAATTAATTATCGTTCTACTGACAACCATGCGCGAGAACAATCTAATTGATGACAAAAACAATTGCAAACGTATTGAATTAATTATCGTTCTACTGACAACCAATGCGCAAGAACAATCTAATTGATGACAAAACAATTGCAAACGTATTGAATTAATTATCGTTCTACTGACAACCAATGCGCGAGAACAATCTAATTGATGACAAAACAATTGCAAACGTATTGAATTAATTATCGTTCTACTGACAACCAATGCGCAAGAACAATCTAATTGATGACAAAAACAATTGCAAACGTATTGAATTAATTATCGTTCTACTGACAAACCATGCGCGAGAACAATCTAATTGATGATGAAAAACAATTGCAAACGTATTGAATTAATTATCGTTCTACTGACAACCATTGCGCGAGAACAATCTAATTGATGACAAAACAATTGCAAACGTATTGAATTAATTATCGTTCTACTGACAACCAATATATGCGCAAGAACAATCTAATTGCTGACAAAAACAATTGCAAACGTATTGAATTAATTATCGTTCTACTGACAACCATTGCGCGAGAACAATCTAATTGATGACAAAAACAATTGCAAACGTATTGAATTAATTATCGTTCTACTGACAACCATTGCGCAAGAACAATCTAATTGATGACAAAAACAATTGCAAACGTATTGAATTAATTATCGTTCTACTGACAACCAATGCGCGAGAACAATCTAATTGCTGACAAAAACAATTGCAAACGTATTGAATTAGTTTCGTTCTACTGACAACCAATGCGCAAAAACAATCTATTGCTGCATGACAAAAACAATTGTAAACGTATTGAATTAATTATCGTTCTACTGACAACCATAGCGCAAGAACAATCTAATTGCTGACAAAAACAATTGCAAACGTATTGAATTAATTATCGTTCTACTGACAACCAATGCGCGAGAACAATGCGCGAGAACAATCTAATTGATGACAAAAACAATTGCAAACGTATTGAATTAATTATCGTTCTACTGACAACCATTGCGCGAGAACAATCTAATTGATGACAAAACAATTGCAAACGTATTGAATTAATTATCGTTCTACTGACAACCATTGCGCAAGAACAATCTAATTGCTGACAAAAACAATTGCAAACGTATTGAATTAATTATCGTTCTACTGACAACCAATGCGCAAAAACAATCTAATTGCTGCATGACAAAAACAATTGCAAACGTATTGAATTAATTATCGTTCTACTGACAACCATAGCGCAAGAACAATCTAATTGCTGACAAAAACAATTGCAAACGTATTGAATTAATTAGATCTTAACTTAGATCTAGGTGTTGACAACCAATGCCGAGAACTTTCTTATTGATGATCACTGTATCACTGACGAGGGCTGTTAAGCCGAAAGGCCTCTGATGAAAAGAACTTTACGTAGCTGTATGGCGTGACAAATTCTAATTTGTCAAAAACTATATACGTATTGAATTAATTATCGTTCTACTGACAACCATTGCGCGAGAACAATCTAATTGATGACAAAAACAATTGCAAACGTATTGAATTAATTATCGTTCTACTGACAACCATTGCGCGAGAACAATCTAATTGATGACAAAACAATTGCAAACGTATTGAATTAATTATCGTTCTACTGACAACCATTGCGCAAGAACAATCTAATTGATGACAAAAACAATTGCAAACGTATTGAATTAATTATCGTTCTACTGACAACCATTGCGCGAGAACAATCTAATTGATGACAAAAACAATTGCAAACGTATTGAATTAATTATCGTTCTACTGACAACCAATGCGCAAGAACAATCTAATTGATGACAAAAACAATTGCAAACGTATTGAATTAATTATCGTTCTACTGACAACCAATGCGCGAGAACAATCTAATTGATGACAAAACAATTGCAAACGTATTGAATTAATTATCGTTCTACTGACAACCAATGCGCAAGAACAATCTAATTGATGACAAAAAACAATTGCAAACGTATTGAATTAATTATCGTTCTACTGACAACCATGCGCGAGAACAATCTAATTGCTGACAAAAACAATTGCAAACGTATTGAATTATGTTCGTTCTACTGACAACCAATGCGCAAAAACAATCTAATTTGCATGACAAAAACAATTGCAAACGTATTGAATTAATTATCGTTCTACTGACAACCATGCGCAAGAACAATCTAATTGATGACAAAAACAATTGCAAACGTATTGAATTAATTATCGTTTCTACTGACAACCATTGCGCGAGAACAATCTAATTGATGACAAAAACAATTGCAAACGTATTGAATTAATTATCGTTCTACTGACAACCATTGCGCGAGAACAATCTAATTGATGACAAAACAATTGCAAACGTATTGAATTAATTATCGTTCTACTGACAACCATTGCGCAAGAACAATCTAATTGCTGACAAAAACTAATTGCAAACGTATTGAATTAGTGTTCGTTCTACTGACAACCAATGCGCAAAAACAATCTAATTGCTGCATGACAAAAACAATTGTAAACGTATTGAATTAATTATCGTTCTACTGACAACCAATGCGCAAGAACAATCTAATTGATGACAAAAACAATTGCAAACGTATTGAATTAACTTAGATCTTAACTTAGATCTAGGTGTTCGCTGCCAACTTTCTTAGTCATGCACTGTATCACTGAAGGGCTGTTAAGCCTAAAGGCCTCTGACAAAAAGAACTTTACGTGCTGTAAACTGTTGTCTCTCTATATGTATTGAATTAATTATCGTTCTACTGACAACCATTGCGCGAGAACAATCTAATTGATGACAAAAACAATTGCAAACGTATTGAATTAATTATCGTTCTACTGACAACCATTGCGCAAGAACAATCTATCGTTTACTGACAATGACAAAAACAATTGATGACAAAAAAATTGCAAATTGAATTAATTATCGTTCTACTGACAACCATTGCGCGAGAACAATCTAATTGATGACAAAACAATTGCAAACGTATTGAATTAATTATCGTTCTACTGACAACCAATGCGCGAGAACAATCTAATTGATGACAAAAACAATTGCAAACGTATTGAATTAATTATCGTTCTACTGACAACCAATTGCGCAAGAACAATCTAATTGATGACAAAAACAATTGCAAACGTATTGAATTAGTATCGTTCTACTGACAACCAATGCGCAAAAACAATCTAATTGCTGCATGACAAAAACAATTGTAAACGTATTGAATTAATTATCGTTCTACTGACAACCAATGCGCAAGAACAATCTAATTGATGACAAAAACAATTGCAAACGTATTGAATTAAATTAGATCTACTGAACAATTAGATCTATTGGTGACAATAACAACGCTTTCTTAGTCATATCACTGTATCACTGACGAGGGCTGTTAAGCTAAAAGGCCTCTGATATAAAAGAACTTTACGTAGCTGTATGGCGTTCTGTTGTCTCTCTATATACGTATTGAATTAATTATCGTTCTACTGACAACCATTGCGCGAGAACAATCTAATTGATGACAAAAACAATTGCAAACGTATTGAATTAATTATCGTTCTACTGACAACCATTGCGCAAGAACAATCTAATTAATGACAAAAAACAATTGCAAACGTATTGAATTAATTATCGTTCTTCTGACAACCAATGCGCGAGAACAATCTAATTGATGACAAAACAATTGCAAACGTATTGAATTAATTATCGTTCTACTGACAACCAATGCGCGAGAACAATCTAATTGATGACAAAAACAATTGCAAACGTATTGAATTAATTATCGTTCTACTGACAAACCATATATGCGCAAGAACAATCTAATTGATGACAATAACAATTGCAAACGTATTGAATTAATTATCGTTCTACTGACAACCAATGCGCAAGAACAATCTAATTGATGACAAAACAATTGCAAACGTATTGAATTAATTATCGTTCTACTGACAACCAATGCGCGAAAACAATCTAATTGATGACAAAAACAATTGCAAACGTATTGAATTAATTATCGTTCTACTGACAACCAATGCGCGATAACAATCTAATTGATGACAAAACAATTGCAAACGTATTGAATTAATTATCGTTCTACTGACAACCAATGCGCGATAACAATCTAATTGATGACAAAAACAATTGCAAACGTATTGAATTAATTATCGTTCTACTGACAACCAATGCGCGAGAACAATCTAATTGATGACAAAAACAATTGCAAACGTATTGAATTAATTATCGTTCTACTGACAACCAATATATGCGCAAGAACAATCTAATTGACGACAATAACAATTGCAAACGTATTGAATTAATTATCGTTCTACTGACAACCAATGCGCAAGAACAATCTAATTGATGACAAAACAATTGCAAACGTATTGAATTAATTATCGTTCTACTGACAACCAATGCGCGAAAACAATCTAATTGATGACAAAAACACAATTGCAAACGTATTGAATTAATTATCGTTCTACTGACAACCAATGCGCGAGAACAATCTAATTGATGACAAAACAATTGCAAACTTATTGAATTAATTATCGTTCTACTGACAACCAATGCGCGATAACAATCTAATTGATGACAAAAACAATTGCAAACGTATTGAATTAATTATCGTTCTACTGACAACCAATGCGCGAGAACAATCTAATTGGTGACAAAAACAATTGCAAACGTATTGAATTAATTATCGTTCTACTGACAACCAATATATGCGCAAGAACAATCTAATTGATGACAATAACAATTGCAAACGTATTGAATTAATTATCGTTCTACTGACAACCAATGCGCAAGAACAATCTAATTTATGACAAAAACAATTGCAACCTTATTTAATTAATTATCGTTCTACTGATAACCAATGCGCGAAAACAATCTAATTGATGACAAAAACAATTGCAAACGTATTGCATTAATTATCGTTCTACTGACAACCCAATGTGCAAGAACAATCTAATTGATGACAGAAACAATTGCAAACGTATTGAATTAATTATCGTTCTACTGACAACCAATGCGCGATAACAATTTAATTTATGACAAAAACAATTGCAAACATATTGAATTAATTATCGTTCTACTGACAACCAATGAGCAAGAACAATCTAATTGATGACAAAACAATTCCAAACGTATTGAATTAATTATCGTTCTACTGACAACCAATGTGCAAGAACAATTTTATTGATGACAGAAACAATTGCAAACGTATTGAATTAATTATCGTTCTACTGACAACCAATGCGCGAGAATAATCTAATTGATGACAAAAACAATTGCAAACGTTTTGAATTAATTATTGTTCTACTGACAACCAATGCGCGAGAATAATCTAATTGATGACAAAAACAATTGCAAACTTATTGAATTAATTATTGTTCTACTGACAACCAATGCGCAAGAACAATCTAATTGATGACAAAAACAATTGCAAAGTATTGAATTAATTATCGTTCTACTGACAACCAATGCGCGAGAACAATCTAATTGATGACAAAAACAATTGCAAACGTATTGAATTAATTATCGTTCTACTGACAACCAATGCGCGAGAACAATCTAATTGATGACAAAAACAATTGCAAACGTATTGCATTAATTATCGTTCTACTGACAACCAATGTGCAAGAACAATCTAATTGATGACAGAAACAATTGCAAACGTATTGAATTAATTATCGTTCTACTGACAACCAATGCGCGAGAACAATCTAATTGATGACAATAACAATTGCAAACGTATTGAATTAATTATCGTTCTACTGACAACCAATGAGCAAGAACAATCTAATTGATGACAAAACAATTCAAACGTATTTAATTAATTATCGTTTCTACTGATAACCAATGCGCAAAAACAATCTAATTGATGACAAAAACAATTGCAAACGTATTGCATTAATTATCGTTCTACTGACAACCAATGTGCAAGAACAATCTAATTGATGACAGAAACAATTGCAAACGTATTGAATTAATTATCGTTCTACTGACAACCAATGCGCGAGAACAATCTAATTGATGACAATAACAATTGCAAACGTATTGAATTAATGATCGTTCTACTGAACAACACCAATCAAGGTATTTAAGGCCTGGGTTTAATCGAATGCCTGCATGGAACTTTTAAGTTAAAACATTTTGTTGCATTTTTGATAAGGGATGGGTCAACTTCTCAATCACGAGCAACACGTTTTCTTGGTTTGGGGTGATGGAGATAATTGTTTCTCTGACGTCGTCGTCGTCCGTTCCGTCTTCGATTCGTAAGGTCCCTAATGTTCAACTGAAACGACGGTTGACGTCCTTGACGTCAATCTACGACGTGAAAACAGGGAGACAAGTACATAGTGATTTCGACAAAACTTCATCTCACAGTATAAACATCAGTGTGACTTCTCTTCTTCTCTTCATATGCATGTATTCGAAGATGTTCAATAAGGGTTTGTTGAAAAGAAAATCCCTTATCACACAATGAACATTTGAATGGCTTCTCTGCTTGGTGTATTTGGAGATGATTGGTGAGATCCCTTTGAGAGTGAAACACCTTTTCACATACAGAACATTTCAATGGCTTCTCTCCAGTATGAATTCTGAGATGAGTAGTGAGATGGCTTTTCTGACCAAACTTTTTATCACAGTAAGAACATTGAAATAGCTTCTCTCCAGTATGAATTCTGAGATGAGTCTTGAGATGGTTTTTGCGACCAAACTTGTTATCACAGTAAGAACATTCAAATGGCTTCTCTCTATTATGAATTCTGAGATGAGTAGTGACAGTAAGAACATTTTTGGTCTCCTATTATGAATTCTGAGATGAGTAGTGAGAGTGCTTTTGTGGCCAAACTTGTTATCACAGTAAGAACATTGAAATGGCTTCTCTCTATTATGAATTCTGAGATGAGTAGTGAGAGTGCTTTTGTGGCCAAACTTGTTATCACAGTAAGAACTGTCAAATGGCTTCTCTCCAGTGTGTTTACCATTTCCATGAAGGTGACTTTGCACACTCTCTTCAGAAATAACATCATCGTTGGGTGAATCTGTAGCTTGAGTGCTGTTTTCAACTGATTCCTTTTCAGAGGGTAAATCTAATTCCTCTAAAAAACTCAACATTGATGAAAGTTCATCAATGTGGACAGCAGAAGCATTTTTCATCGAATTCCCATCAACTGTATTAACTGAATTATGACCACTATCACCTAAATCTGTTGGATGTGGTTGACTTACATCATCTATGTTGTTGTCAGTTAAACCTGTATCGATGTACATAGAAGAACAACCATTACTACAGCCATAATCATCTGTCTGTGTTGCAATACTACAGAGCTCCTTGTATATTATTGGTTGACCAAACATGATGTTGTCTTCTATTGAACCCTGAAATGAAGTACAAGAACAATGCACATTAATATAAAAAAAACAGACAATTATTGTTTATTTATTATAATAATTCGATGGGATCCTCTTTGTAATACTAAGGATTTTTGCTAAGTATTAAAAACATACAAAAATTTAACAGCCTCGATTGTAGTCATGACCCGATATATATAAATGCAATGTGGTCATTTCGAACCAGGTCGAAGGAATAGGAAGAAGACGAGAGAAGTGTAGGAGAAAGCAAGAGGCGTAACTATGCACGCATGCTGTATGCTTTCATAGACTATATGGCATACATTTGTACACATCCTTTGGCAAATCAGAGTGCGCATATAATACTTATTTTATAAAGTGCTGGAGCAACAACACCCCTAGTTAGTGAGATACAGTAGTAATGTACATGTAAGTACAGACACAGAGGGTGGTCACTGCTGTGGCCCTAGTTAGTGAGATACAGTAGTAATGTACATGTAAGTACAGACACAGAGGGTGGTCACTGCTGTGGCCCTAGTTAGTGAGATACAGTTAGTGATGAGTACAGACACAGTCAAGTTAGTGTACATAGTAATGTACATGTAAGTACAGACACAGAGGGTGGTCACTGCTGTGGTCCTAGTTAGTGAGATACAGTAGTAATGTACATGTAAGTACAGACACAGAGGGTGGTCAGTAGTACCTTTCCTTCTTACCAACAACACTACAGGAAAGGTTAGAGTTCATTGGCTTTATTATTTACGGAGTTATGGACCAGAGCCTAAGGTCCCTGATCGGATACAAAGCCTTATATAAGAGCTCGATAACAAGCCTCTCATACATGTACATGTAGATACAAACTGTACTTTGGGAATACCTTGGGCTACCTGTGATACAACCAAACTTACATTGTTGTATTGTGTGGGCCACTTGTGTTCTCCTGTTACCTTGTTGTAGATAAACAGAGTCTGTCCTGACTTACATTGGTATTCTGTCCATTCAGTATCCATTTGGGTGGACTGCATAGATTAACGAAATGGACAATTACAACTTTTGCCTGACGATTCCAAACTTTATCCTTCTCGATCAGACAACCCGACGTAGTCAATCGATAAAAATCGATATCGATTTGCCAATCGATAAATCGGTAAAAATCGATATCCTTGAATTGATTGATATCGATTTGTATCGATCAATCGGTAAAAATCGATATCACACTTTTTTTCTTTAATATCGATTTTTATCGATTCACGTTTTTTATCGATTTACGTCATTTATCGATTTTGCCGTATTCATTTCAAAATTATATTATATAATGACAAGACAAGGATACTTTTCTAGCAAACGTTTACTTATATAATAAAAAAATAAGTAATGAAATAATATCGATTCACAATAGTTGTATCAAAAAACATCTACATCTTGTTACGTCGGTAGTATCGTTAATAAATAAAATAAAATAAATAAATAAAAATAATAACAATAAATATATATATATTGATTTTAGAATAAAAGAAGTTGCAGTTGTCAATAGTAGTTTGGTTTATGCGTCTCGGTAATTGTACTCCAGGGTCAATCAGATGATATTCAACACATTATTACGCGAAAACAGCAAACCGTTAAAAATCGATAAAAATCGATAAAAATCGATATCACACTTTTTTTCTTCATCGATTTTTACCGAATTCCGTTAAAAATCGATAACCATCACTTGATTATTATCGATTTGTATCGATATCGAATTTTATCGATTGACTACGTCGGGCGTACAACAATCATCCACCAAACCTACCTTGACTACTTCTTCAGTATTGAAAACAAAGCCAGAGAAATGCTAAACTGTACACGTAAGACCGTAGCAACTATGAATGATGTCAAAGGTGGGATAACAAGATATTTAGAGTGAGTAATCACTGACGCTCGAACTTCAAACTTCGTTCGACTCACAGAAAACAGCAGGCGTCACTGGACAGTGGACTGGAACGAGCCTCGTTTGGATGAAACGAAAATATTAAACACATTTTTGTTTATATAACACAACATCATTTGTGTTGATAAAAAAGTTTTACATGAAACGAAAATGTAGGTTTTTCTGTACAACGAAAGAAACTGATTGAAAACGGAGTCCGTCGAGTTTGTATCGTGAGTGAATAGCTTGGGCTTCCTGTGGTTTATGGCCCGCGATACAATAGGTCAGTGTTGTCTACGACAAGATTTGTTGATATGAAAAACCTTTGAATGCTTTTGTTGATGTCTGCATAATACAGGTAATGTGTACTGGCTTACTGCACTTTGCAAAATCTGCACTTTGCGAAATGTGTACTCTTTGAACAGAAACAAGCTCGCTTGACAGCTATAACATCAAAACTTTTTACGTATTAACCGGCGGTTAAACTCGATCGTAAATGCATAAGCTTACATTTCAGATAAACGGTCTCGCAGTCAATTACAAGTACAATGCCTATGTGATTATGTTGCTACATGTCTTAAACAGGCTAATGACTCTGAAAACAAAGCTATCTCGGTTCGCTTAGCCGTTCTCAACTTTGTTTATTTCTGGCGCCATTTTGAATGACACAGGGAGCCCAAAGATGATAGTACAAATGTATGTTTATTTCGCAAAGTGCAGATAATCAGAAATCTGCACTTTGCGAAATAATCTGCACTTTGCGAAATGTGTACTCTTTGAACAGAAACAAGCCCGATTGACAGCTATAACATCAAACAACGTATTTCTACATATTTACCTGGAATTTGTAGCGTCCTTTTTCCTTCAGTACGTATTATTAAAAGCTTTATACATTTCTAATCGGTCTCGCAGTCTCGGTCTTTTGAGGTCAATTACATGTATTAAAACACCTTCTTCTGCCAACGGATGGGCTTCTGTGCTCGCCTCCTAGTGATACATGTACCTATGTGATTCTGTTGCTACATGTCTTAAACAGGCTGAATGACTCTGAAAATAAAGCTATCTTCTTCACCTAGCCTTTGTTTATTTCTGGCGCCATTTTGAATGACACAGGGAGCCCAAAGACCGAGACTGATTAGAAATAAAATAATACGTACTGAAGGAAAAAGAACACTACAAATTCCAGGTAAATATGTAGAAATACGTTGTTTGGACGTTATAGCTGTCAAGCGGGCTTGTTTCTGTTCAAAGAGTACACATTTCGCAAAGTGCAGATTATTTCGCAAAGTGCAGATTTCTGATTATCTGCACTTTGCGAAATAAAATTTGTACTATCATCTTTGGGCTCCCTGTGTCGTTCAAAATGGCGCCAGAAATAAACAAAGTTGAGAACGGCTAAGCGAACTGAGATAGCTTTGTTTTCAGAGTCATTAGCCTGTTTAAGACATGTAGCAACAGAATCATATACATGTGTAGGTGTTGTACATGTAATTGACTGAGAGACCGTTTATCTGAAATGTAAGCTTATGCATTTATCGAGTTTAACCGCCGGTTAATAAGCTTACGTAAAAAGCACGCTACAAATTCCAGGTAAATATGTAGAAATACGTTGTTTGATGTTATAGCTGTCAAGCGAGCTTGTTTCTGTTCAAAGAGTACACATTTCGCAAAGTGCTGATTTCTGATTATCTGCACTTTGCGAAACGAAAGTTTTGTTTTGCAAAGTGCAGATTTCGCAAAGTGCAGTAAGCCATGTGTAGTAATGTGGTTGTGATTTATGTTGGAATCGATTCTTTGATTCAAACGCTAAAACTCAAATCTGCTCGTGTCTCTGATTCATCGATCTGAGGGCTGTGTTTAATACCGGATGTGCATGTTAGGTTTAGGGTTTCTGCATGTACTTGACATTCATATGAATTTATAGGTTTCAGATTGCTAGGAAACTATGGATTCTATAAACATCAAGAGTAATGATTGTAAGAGGGAGTTAATCAAGAAAGAATGCCATCCTCAGAATGATGAGATCAATGCGAATGATGACTCTGTAGATAACAATATCAACTGTGTTGGAGGGAAGCCATTCAAATGTTCCTCTTCCCGTGAGGAATTGCAGTCTGATGGCCTCGATTGCTGTGAAAATGTGGTGTCCATAAAAACAGGAACTGAATCTGACTGGGTTGAGAAACATTGTAAATCAGGAGAATTGCTCTACCACTACAACAAAGTTAGTGGAGAAAAGCAATGGCCATCAGGTGGTGCTCACAGGGTATCTGATGTAAGTATGTTTTACATTTATAATTGCCACATACATGTACATATACATGACAATAGGGCCATGTATACGAGACCCAAATAAGCCACGGCTGTCTTGTGTAATTACACAAGACGGCTTACATGTACATAAGATACGAAGCACGCTTATAAATGATACTAAAACTTCTTTCGCATCTTATATAAGCCACATCTATATCATAAGCCACGGAGAGACTCGCTCGTATAAATGGGTTAGTTTATTTTTATAGTGTTATTTCCTAAGAGTCCAATAGCGCTGTAGAAGACATCAAAACAATACAAATATACAGTAGTGTGGCATATGTTTGGTACAAACTAACTGAAATAACCATGAGGGTAGCCTGCGTAGCCCGGCGCAGGGGGAAAAATGAGGGGAAGAGAGGGGGAGAGGGGAGGGGAAGGGGGGAGGAGGGGACTGGGGAGGAGAGAAGGGAGGGAGCGCCTGCAATGATCCTATTGTTTACGCGTTATCCGCCTCTCGTCAAATGTCAATGGTGCTTGTCAAAAATTATCCAATCTGGCAAACTTCCATTTGCTGTCAAATAATTCAAATGGCTTTATCAGTTGAAATCCAATAGCACTGTGGGAGCTAGAGTACGGGCAACGGCATTAGGTCAATCTAGACATAGATTTTAATATTTGACCGCTAGAATTTAAGAGTAGATATGAGAAGCTAGCGTCTTCAAAATAAAATGAAGCATCTTACATAAATATATTTAAACCTTGTATACAGAAGTAACTTGTACTAGCCGATTGCCTTAGTGATATCGGGATGAATGTCTTTGAAGTCCCTGAACAGTCTTGTGTGCTTTATGGCACATTCGGCAGAGGCATACAATCGAATACTTTCCAGAAAGTATAATATCATCTACATAAAGCAGTATCAATATGTCCATGAGCTGGAGAGAGAAGAAGCCGTTAGGCGTAGCGATGCTACTATTACGATAATAAATCCTTTGTGGTTATTTGTTGTTGTTATAATAGTACCAGAGCTAAATTTACAACGTCCGCTAAGTACTGCTTGTCGTCACTCGACACCTTCACCCTCTCAACCAATAGGAATTTTCCGGCCACTGAGAGCCCGGAAAATAATGCGTAAACAATAGGACCATTGCAGGCGCTCCCTCTCTCCTCTCCTCCCCAATCCCCCCTCCCCATCCTTTCCCCTCCTCCCCAGTCCTCCTTCCCCCTCCCCTCCCCCTCTCTTCCCCTCCTTTTTTTCCCCAGCGCCGGGCTACGCATGCTACCATGAGGGCTAAACTAGTCAGTTAGCTGTCTATAATAAGTTATACAATATACAACATGTACATAATTAAACACATGTACATGTACACAGGGGGTCAAGAGGGGGATTCAAACATACATGTAGCAATAACAATATAATAGTAAAGTTGTACAGGCTTGTTGTAAATTGTACTTTATTTTGCCATGTTTCTAATGTACATAGTTAGTTATATGTACATGTACATTAAAAAAGGAAACACTATATAGTATATTTATAGAAGTGCCACAAGTTTATTAGTGTCTTGATATATTATGATGTGCTCATCCTCATCAAATAAAACCATTATTCTTGATATATTATTATAAGATCGTGTCAAGATCTTACATGATATCGCGCCATGATCATAAGATCTTGCAGGATCCTGAAAGACTTAATTATGGTACGCAAGATCTGTCATGATCTTGTCAACATTGTCAACATCTGATACACTTAGTCTCTCTAATCTCCTTTGGGATCCCTGTGTTACAGAAGGGAAGATACACCACAGGGACCCCATCATTATTTCACTTCACTGTACAGTATACCCCAAGACACACCACAGGGAACCCATCATTATTTGACTTTACTGTGATACATCTGTGTACCCCATGACACACCACAGGGAACCCATCATTATTTGAATTTACTCTGTTACAGTGTACCCCATCACACACCACAGGGAACCCATCATTATTTGACTTTACTGTGTTACAGTGTAACCCATGACACACAACAGGGAACCCATCATTATTTGACTTTACTGTGTTACAGTGTACCCCATCACACACCACAGGGAACCCCATTATTATTTGACTTTACTGTGTTACAGTGTACCCCATCACACACCACAGGGAACCCATTATTATTTGACTTTACTGTGTTACAGTGTACCCCATTACATACCACAGGGAACCCATTATTATTTGACTTTACTGTTTTACAGTGTACCCCATTACATACCACAGGGAACCCATCATTATTTGACTTTACTGTGTTACAGTGTACCCCATCACACACCACAGGGAACCCATTATTATTTGACTTTACTGTTTTACAGTGTACCCCATTACATACCACAGGGAACCCATCATTATTTGACTTTACTGTGTTACAGTGTACCCCATGACACACCACAGGGAACCCATCATTATTTGACTTTACTGTGTTACAGTGTACCCCATTACACACCACAGGGAACCCATTATTATTTGACTTTACTGTGTTACAGTGTAACCCATCACACACCACAGGGAACCCATCATTATTTGACTTTACTGTGTTACAGTGTACCCCATCACACACCACAGGGAACCCATCATTATTTGACTTTACTGTTTTATAGTGTACCCCATTACACACCAAAGGGAACCCATTATTATTTGACTTTACTGTTTTACAGTGTACCCCATCACACACCACAGGGAACCCATCATTATTTGACTTTACTGTGTTACAGTGTATCACATGACACACCACACGTTTCTGTTGTAATAAAAAAAATAGTTATGGAATATTGTGCAAATACTAGGCTAATGCTACTTCTGTAGGACGTGCGATACAAATAACGGCTTTTAGATTTCATATTAACCTATCCAAATAGCTTTATTAAGAAGCCTGAGTTGACGCTAATAGAGCATCTAGAGCGTGTATATGCCTTCCAGCCACGAGACGATAAACCCTCCTGTAAAAAGAGAGTCAAACAAATCAAACGATTACATTCATATAGAAAATCATCTCAGACAAATCTGTTCTCACCAAAAAGGCATCACTAGTACTCCCTTCCCATTGGGTATACTAGTATTTAATATAATTATATTTGGTAACCAGGGTGAACCCTTCAGCTTGAACCATTCCACTTGTTGTTGCTAGATTTTGAATCAAACGTCACTCACTGGTCCGTTGATCAGGCAGAACAAAGTGCGAAAAGACCTTCACGTGGCTCGGATGATCACGTAAATGTCGGTCCCGTCTCTCCAAACTACACTACACTTGAGTTAGAAGAACGTAAACGAACCACCAAAACTCCACTCAAACCACTCAAACCTCTATCAGTGACTATCCTCTGTGTCTGTGACTTACATGACTATCTCACAAACAATATGGTCAGTACTAACTATTTTTGACTCAGCTAATGGTCTGGCAAATCATGAACATTTTCGAAGTTGCTCCTAAACCCCAGGGGGGGTACTCAGGGGTATCAGTGACGGGGAGGTGCGAATGAGGCCAAACATTTTAACCCAAAAAAAGTCCATTACGCGAAAACAAGACCCAAAAAAAGTTTGTCTCCGCATAAAATCGAGAATGGTAGGATATCATTTTTATCAACCCCCAAAAAAGTCCTTGACAAAATCTTTATATCAAAAAAAGTCCACCAGAAAAATGAAAACCCAAAAAAAGTCCCAAGCCGCGAATTTCAAACCCAAAAAAAGCCTTCGCACCTCCCCGTCACTGATACCCCTGAGTACCCCCCCCCCCCCCCCCCCCCCCCCCCCCCCCCCCCTGGGTCCTAAACACGATCAGTTTTTGAGATACAAACAATTTAAACCCAAATACTTTATATCGGGTCATTACTACAATCGAGGCTGTCAAATTTCTGTCTGTTTTTCTAAGACTTAGCAAACACACTGAGTATTACAAAGATCATCGTATTATTTACTAGACGCTCTACTAGCGTGAACTTGGGCTTCTTAATAAAGCTGTTTTGATAGATTTTAAATGTGAAACCTAATAGCTTGTATCATCATACAGAAGTAGTTTTAGCCTACATGTATTACTTGCAGAATTTAAGTCACTCGTTGCGTAACTCAGTAGAGCATACATACGTAATTAGCTTCAACACTCACACTCCTAGCTGACAGCTGCATGGCGAAGCACATTTCGATTACCTTGCAAGAAACGATTTCACAAACTCAATAAAATTACGATCCAGTTAAGCCACAGACATCTGTTAGAAATACACTTTCAGACAGAATTGCAAGGCCAAAAAGTATTCTCTAGGATATTTGCATATTTACTAAGCAGTATTACAGTGCGAATCGAAAAACCGTGGGCACCCAGAAATATTTCAGAAATCGTTTATCGTTCGTTAAACAATCAGAAACAACTCTCTAACTGCAACAAGTTCGACTGATTTGTAGTCAGATCAACTTCTTGCAGTTAGAGAGTCGTTTCTGATTGTTCAACGGAAAATAAACGATTTTTGAACTATTTCTGGGTGCCCACGGTTTTTCGATTCGCACTGTAATGAACGACTCGACTGGCTCGAGCAAGGGAGCACGGCAAAATCCTTTTTGAATGCTGCTGGTGATTTGATTTATCGTTACGTACGTCTGCCATCTTGAATTTCGTTGATAAGCTGCTGACCACAACTTCTGTATACTCAAAAATTGGAACGATACAGAGAAGATTAGCATGCGCATGCGCTATGGTGACCACTTGCAGATTTGGCGTAGAAAAACACAAAAATAACCGTCTGTAATCTTAGACTTGGGCATTCCACAGGAAGCCCAAGTAATAACTGAACAATTGTGGGTTTTTTTTATTAATATACATTGATATATTGTTCTTTTACTTCATTTCAGGGTTCAATAGAATACAACATCATAGTTGGTCAACCAATAACATACACAGATGATTATGGCTGTAGTAATGGCTGTTCTTCTATGTACATCGATACAGGTTTAACTGACAACAACATGGATGATGCAAGTCAACCACATCCAACAGATGTAGGTGATAGTGATCATAATTCAGCTAATTCAGCTAATACAGTTGATGGGAATTCGTTTGAAAAATGCTTCTGCTGTCCACGTGGATGAACGTTTATCAATTTTGAGTATTTTAGAGGAATTAGATTTACCCTCTGAAAAGGAATCAGTTGAAAACAGCACTCAAGCAACATATTCACCCACCGATGATGTTAATTCACATTCTCAAGAGATTGTCGAAAGTCACCTTCGTGGAAATGGCAAATATACTGGAGAGAAGGCATTTGAATGTTCTTACTGTGATAAAAAGTTTGGCCATAAAGGTCATCTCAATGCTCATCTCAGGATTCATACTGGAGAGAAGCCATTTGGATGTTCTTACTGTGATAAAAAGTTTGGCCACAAAGGTCAATTCAATGTTCATCTCAGAATTCATACTGGAGAGAAGCCATTTGAATGTTCTTACTGTGATAAAACGTATAGCAGCAAACACATTCTCACTGATCATATCAGAATCCACACTGGAGAGAAGCCATTTGAATGTTCTTATTGTGATAAAAAGTTTGGCCACAAAAGGCTTCTCACTACTCACTCATCTCAGAATTCATACTGGAGAGAAGCCATTTGAATGTTCTTACTGTGATAAAAAGTTTGGCCTCAAAGGTCATCGCAATGAACACCTCAGAATTCATACAGGAGAGAAGCCATTCAAATGTATTTCTTGTGACAAGAAATTTCGGTACAAAATATCCCTTACAAGTCATCTGCAAAGTCATACTGGAAAGAAGCCATTTGATTGTTATTATTGTAATAATCATTTTTCACGTAAAGACCATCTCACTACTCATCTCAGAATTCATACTGGAGAGAAGCCATTCCCATGTTCTTATTGTGATAAAAAGTTTGGGCGCAAAAACCATCTCACAACTCATCTCAGAATTCATACTGGAGAGAAGCCATTTGATTGTTCTTATTGCAATAAGCATTTTTCTCAAAAAAACACTCTCACAGCTCATCTCAGAATTCACACTGGAGAGAAGCCATTCCAATGTTCCTACTGTGATAAAAAGTTTGGATACAAATCCACCTCGAAAGACATTGCGGCACAAACCATCCATCACAAGGCATAGTTGCTGCGAGCCATTAGGCGAGTTCTGCGAGTAGCCAGGGACACTAATATTGGGATGCCTGTGTTTTATGTTGCGTTGCTATTTAGTCAGATCACGGACGAAATGATAATATTAAATGCTGAATGTTTGAATATAATAATAATGATGGTTTAACTACAGTTAGAATATAGTCATACTCACTCGACCAATCAGCGCCCAGCATTTGTGCGCTCTATATCTCATAAAGTAAGTAATATAGCTTTAAGGACGTTCGCGCGCATTGTTCACGCGCATCTTTTCTGCGCCTAAAATCAAGGTTCGAATCATCTCGGTCCAGTCCATTCTCGTACCCAGAGCTCCTCGGTCGGTCGTTCCTTCTCCCGTCGGAGGCTCTGGTAACAGCCATTTCTAGGCCGATGCTGATTGGTCCAAATGTCCGCGCATGCGCGACTTTCATTTGAAACTGTTCAATCGTGATTGGTCAATCTATAACGATGCTCGGAGCTTTTTAGAAGAGAATCCTCTGCGCATAGGTATAACACACAAAGCTGACTCTTTTTCTAACGGGCTCAGATGGATTTTCAAAATGGCGGACGGTCTGAATCTGCTAAGAAACTGCAATGATTTTACTGGTCACAAAGAAAAACACGCAAGTTTGGTTCTGTACTTGTTTTCGCTTCTCTTCTGTCGAGGCAAGTGATTAATTTACGCTATAAATTACCTCCTTCAACAACGGACTACGATGCCGTTGAGACAGAACAAAATCAGTTGGGTTCGTTTCGAGTTCCTTTGCAAAAAAATAAGGATCCATATAAAAGGTCGTGTTTTTGTGAATGTTAAAAGAGTACAGAACAAGATTGATGGGGTGTATTTTCTTCCCCTCTCAGTAAATGTGCAGATAAAAGTACAATCTTGTAAAACTAATAAATTACATTTTGTACTTGTCATATATCATGTTGTTGTATTTGAGCCTTTATAATACCCTGTGTATCATTTGTCCTATTTTTCCCCAAGGTAGACTCAGTGAAGTCTATTGATGAGAAATATTATTAGGCTGTTTACATTCTTCTTTTTGAGAGAGAAGCTAGTACACTATCTCATGTAGAAGAGTAGTTATTTTAAAGCATTTTAATTTCAGCAGTCCCTTTGTCTTCAGAAAGTACAATACAATACAATAACTTTTATTTAAACACGATATTACTTATTTTAGTTAAAGCTCGTGGGGTCGTGTGGAACAAAAGGATCCATATAAAAGGTGAACCACCCTCTTAGGGTAACACAAATCTAAAAGGACCACAAGAGACTAAGCTGGTACCTTTTAGGGTGTTTGTCAGTAAATAAGATACCTGAGATAAGATAATGACAGCCGGAATGACAGTTGTAGCTTTTGTCACTTTAGAGTTGGTACCTTTTAGGGGTAAAAATTATGTGCTGCTCATGTGATGATTTTTGCATCATAATATCAGATGATAATTCTGACTCAAGACACTCAGTCTGCATGCTCAACCTCAGAAAGAGATAATGGTTGCTTACCTTGGGAACAAATAAGATCTGACCTTTTGGAACTAAGTACATATTTTTAACATATTTTATATTTTAGCTTTCTTTCTTTCTTAATATATTAATTTAGCCTGTTTTGAAGATGTAGAAATGCTTCATTAAACCGTTATTATTATTATTATTTTTTATTAAATTATTATTAAAAGGCTGTATGTATTCTTAGGGGAAGTAATACTACTATGCTGCTGTTATCCCCTTGATTATATTTTATAAATAGAGGTTATTCATACATAGCGTGCTTTTTTTGCAATGTACGCACATAGCAACGAGCGCCGAAGGCGTAGCTTCTAGGGGGTGTAGGGGCATGCCCCAGCTGTAAAATTTAGAAATCTAGAGCCTTGGAAATGTTTTTTCTTCGTTTTCCAGCGGACTTTCTCGCTACATAAATACATAGTAAAATGCATTTATCACTCAGTTTTATGGGGGGATTTATGTAAAGGTTATATAAAGGATTCAGAAAAGGAGTAAAGGTTGTGTAAATGATTTATGAGTATTGGTTGAGGATTTATGTAAACAGGTTATATATACCGCTACCGTTATATATAGCGATATAATAACCCGAGGCGAAGCCAGTTTTTTGGTATTTATTTTGTTTGAGACTGTACTAACTACAATCATCATTTTACATGCCTACAATGACTGGCTGAAAGGGGAAATGTATTGGGGGACACAATCTGACGAGCGGCGAAGGTGCGAGCTCGTAGGAGGATGCGGGGGTATGCTCCCCGAAACTTTTTTGAGGTATAGGGTCTCCAAAATAGCATTTTCCTGCCTTCTGAGTAGTTTCCAGCAAGTAATCTGCCGTGAGCTGTTAAGATTTTGTCCTAGATTTCATTTTATTTTCAATATTTTTATGTTTTTTTATAATATATACATATATTAAGGATTTTAAATTGTACGCACGTGCGTACGGGCGTATATGCACGCTACGCCCCTGATATTATTAGTCGGCTAAGCATTGAATATGACTATATAGAATACTGTGTAGTAAAAATTCACAGCCGTATTAGATGCTTAGCCGATTAATAAATTGTTTATTATATATTTTGTCAAAGAAACTAGCTATTCTGGTGAAAGAAAAACAACAAATTACAGTGAAAACTTGGAAATCTCTGTACAAGCGCGCACTAGCCAAAACTGTAGAATTTCTCACGCTGATTGGTTAATTTTCATCACACGATTGTGCATGATTGATTGGAAAGCCAGTTTGAAGTAACTACCCAAAATACGGTCCCATATTTCGTGCGCTCTTGTGCATATTTCGTGCATTCTTTGACAAAAAATACAATAAAGTAAATTATTATTCAAACTTCATACACTGTACTAAATTGTGGCTTCTGATTGGCTAAAATCGATCACGTGATCATGTGTTATCTACGGTGGCCCATAAGTGCAAAACGCAAATCCAAAACACAAACGCAAATCCAAAACACAAACGCAAAAGCCAAAACACAAACGCAAAAGCCAAAACACAAACGCAAAAGCCAAAACACAAACGCAAATCCAAAACACAAACGCAAAAGCCAAAACACAAACGCAAAAGCCAAAACACAAACGCAAAAGCCAAAACACAAACGCAAATCCAAAACACAAACGCAAAAGCCAAAACACAAACGCAAAAGCCAAAACACAAACGCAAATCCAAAACACAAACGCAAATCCAAAACACAAACGCAAAAGCCAAAACACAAACACAAATCCAAAACACAAACGCAAAAGCCAAAACACAAACGCAAAAGCCAAAACACAAACGCAAATCCAAAACACAAACGCAAATCCAAAACACAAACGCAAAAGCCAAAACACAAACACAAAAGCCAAAACGGTCCGTGCAACACTCCACAATTGAATTTTCTATTGGAAATCTTAAAATCAAAATACAAAATTGCTCAAGTTTTAAGAATTTTGATTATTAAAAAATAAATTCAAAATTCAAAATTGCTACGTTTTTGTATATTCACAAATACTTTATAAAAGTCAAAACAGAAAACAAATAAAGTATATTGTAGATGTTTTGACTTATCGGTTTAGTGAAAATATAAATACTAAAACTTGCCAAAAAGAGCACAGTTCAGATTTGCCGAGCGCTTGTCGATGTCCTCTCGAAGGTAAAATCCGACTGTTTCACGGAAAAGTGCACCATGCACATACATGCGGCACACATCGGACCACGACGCTCAAAATTTCAAAAAAAAGTTTCTCAGCGTACGTTGAAGTTAGACGACTGACACTTATAAAGTATTTCGAGAATACGGTAAAGTTTAGTTATTCGAAGAAAAATTGAATTTTGACGTCACATTAACAAAATTAGGGGCAAAAACGTATTTATCACGTGACTGGAGTTTCATACCTTGTGTAAATATACACATTTGCTGCGGGCGCGTCCCGCAGGAGATACACAGGGATCCCAACATTATATGTTTCTCAACACAGGGAACCCAACATATAAATGCGCGCGCGCGCGCTCTACCACAGGAAACCCATAAAAAGACGCAAATATCATTGTATTTAATTATTTAGTAGCCTCAAAAGGAATGGTTGGGCTGCCTGTGTATTGAGCAAAGTAAGCAAACAACGCTGTGTACATTACGAACATGCTGCATCGACGAAGCCAAACTGGCTGTATATGAAGCTGCACCTTTAATAAGAAAGTACATGTCGCTTAACAAGAAGTTATACTTACAATGTACAACAAAATAAGAATATGCTGGAGTTGAACAGACATCGTAAACTTGTATAAAATATACCTTTGGTACTTGCATAGTAGCGCATTAATTAACGGTATTATTCACGATTGCTGCTACAGTGGTACAGCATTATATAAATCAACCCGAATAAAGTAGTTTAAATCGCAAAATTCTGATTTAAAAAACAAACGTATCGCTTCCAGACTTCATTTCAATCTTCCATGGCGTACGCGACTAGTCGTATACATTCATTAAACTGCACATGTGTTGGATGGAACTGCATTCCCACCGTGAATTCTTCAGCTTAGTTCATGCTATTCAAATCTGTATTTCAATCCATAGTTTTAATATTTTATATACACCTATTTCAAATAACGTTGTCGCGTTCAAAGCAACAAGCGTCAATCCAAGACCGAAGTGCATGCTTGTCTTGTGTTGGCAAATTATTTAAATCAGACCTATTTTCTATGGAACGAAGTGTGATATGCAAACAAGCACGTGGAAATGTTCACATTTTGTAATTAGTCCTTATAGAAACAATTGTGATTTAAATAATTGCCAACACAAAACCAGCATTCACTTCGGTCTTGGCTTGACGCTTGTTGCTTTGAACGCGACAACGTTATTTGAAATAGGTGTATAATGATTGAGGCGATCTCTGGTAGGAGGTTAAAAAAAAAGGTCATAATCATGGACTTTGTGGAATATGGTGGATGTACATGATCTGGATCTTCGTATCTTTGCCTCCAAAGTTGTTGTGTACAAAAACACCCACAGACCAGAAAAAGGTGGGAGAAGGGCTAATTTTAAAATGGCTAACTCGCTCAATTCTCATCCAAATCACTTCAAATCTTCACAGGCAATAAAGGAATGAAGGGGTTACCCTGGGAGGAGAGGTTATTGCTTGATCTTGGTCTGATAGCTAGGGGTGTCCCGCTGGGGTCCGTACGTAAACCCTGACCGTCTCTAAGACAGCGGCATATTGTAAATTCATACCCTGTTGAAGACAGATTGACACAAACTAGACTCTACATGTATCTAGGACTCGAGGGAAATTATATGTACCCTATTTTAAACAGTTATTGACAACTTACAATGTAGTCAATTTTTGTATTATTTAGTATATTTAATTATTGATATAATTATCTATTTATTTACTGTATATAGTTTGTTTGTACTTTTGTAAATATTATTCTAGTTCATTTATTGAATGGTTGTAACTATTGTTACTCAATGCGTTGATTAAAAGAAATGAATGAATGTGTAGTACGGACTAAAGGTCTATTGTGAACATAATTACTTATTCTCCCCTGATGGTTCAGCAACTATCATAACTATGCCTTGTGAAGGATGTTTGGTGCCGAAATCTCTTCTCACAAAAAATACATTTGTATGGCTTCTCTCCAGAATGATTTCTGAGCTTATGGTCAGTGAGACCGCCTTTCCGGCCAAACTTTTCATCACAGTAAGAGCATTCAAATGGCTTCTCTCCAGTATGAATTCTGAGATGAACCGTGTGCTGGCCTTTCTGGCCAAACTTTTTAACACAGTAAGAACATTCAAATGGCTTCTCTCCAGTATGACTTCTGAGATTTTATGAAGTTAGTCAAGACCACGTTTTGCTTCTTGTTCGTTTATTGCGTTCCTCTGTAGAATGACTTACATTACAAAGTAATCATGTTACATGCTCTAAAATCATGTGACTATCGCATGGTTGCTAATGGCTTACTTATTATCCTAGAATCAATAAAATAATGAACTGTACAAACAGTAACGAAATGACTAAGTTAAACGATTATAACACTCCCCAGGGTGACTCGATTTTTACTCTCGAGTCAACTAATACTCCCCAGTTAAAGATAGCTAATGTTCTTGTAAAATGATATATATAATGTACAAAGTTCAAATGTTCTATGTTGAAGATTTTACTTCTATGGGTACGACGTGCTTGATTGATCGTCGTAAAAGCCGTGTATGTCCGTTTCCGCCGCTACAAACTCTAATCATGACAGCACGGGTTACGCCATCCGCTCCAGTCAAAAGCTGCTCAACCTTTGCTAATTTCCAGAAATTACGAGTAGTTGAATCATTCTTGACAATAACAATGTCACCCTCTGCGATGTTTGGGTTTTTTTCCTTTTTTCACAGTAGATTGTTCTCTCAGTGATAGTAGGTAGTCATTTTTCCAGTGGTTGGAAATTTTCTGTAGCAGGTTATAATGATATTTAGCCTTTCTTGTCAGTGTGTTGTATGAGCTGATGATTTCGTTGTGTACACCGTTTGGCATATTTGTGATTCGCCGTCCATAAAGGAGATGAGAAGGTGTTAGTGCATAGGATATGGATTCTTCATCATCGTAGATGTAAGTTATTGGTCTTGAGTTGATGAGACTTTCTACCTCTACTAAAATAGTGTGCAGTTCGTCGTACGTTAAACAAGACCGACCTAGAATCTTTTTGATTGGGCGCTTGACACTCCTTACCATACGTTCCCAAAAGCCTCCCCACCAGGGGGCTTTCTCGACTATAAAGTTCCAGGTTATTCTGTTGTCAGTCAAATATTGCCAAACTTCTGGTGCTCGTGTTATTTGTTGAATTTCTTTACATGCTGATTTAAATGTCTTAGCGTTATCTGACATGATAAGTGCTGGTAGTCCTCTTCGACTTGCAAATCTTCTAAAAGCTCTAAGAAATGATGGTACATTGAGTGATTGAGTAAGTTCCAGATGTACAGCGCGAGTAGACGCACACGTAAACAATAAGATGTATACTTTGTTGCTGTCTTCCTTTTCTTGATTTGTTTTGACGTATAGAGGTCCTGCAAAGTCGATTCCTACATTACTAAAAGGAGGATCCTCTGATACTCTACTTGTTGGCAGATCTGGAGGTGGTGGGGACTTGTATGGTGCCCCTTCCGCTTTGCGACACACAACACATTTCTTTATGATTCGTTTCGTTGCTTCTCTTCCTCGTAATATCCAATAACGTTCTCGAATTGTAGTTAACGTGTCTCTGATTCCATTGTGCTTCACTCGGTTGTGAGCATCTTCAATCAACAGCTCGACAAATCGATGTCTTGATGGAAGCAAAATAGGGTTTTTGCTTCCCAAATCTAACGATGCATTGTTTAATCGTCCCTTGCATTTTAGAATACATTGTTCGTCTAAAAACAATCCAAATTGTGACACATAAAGAGGAGCAGATGATCCTGAGTTTCTTGTTGAGAGAAAGTCGATTTCCTTTGAGAAAGACGATCCTTGAATAGACTTGATCCAAATTGTTTCAGCTTGATGAATTTCAGATGCGGTTAATGAAATATTAACATGGTTTGGTTTCCTTGGACTTCGTCTTCGTTGATGTGATCTTTGTTGACCCTTGACAATGTTTACAAATCGCAGAACATAAGCTATGATACGTAATAGCTTGTTTAGGTAGCCATATCGAGAAATGTCAATAATTTCATCAAGATTTAACGTAGCATTGTTAGTTTCATTAGATGTAGCAAGTGAATGTACACAGTTCCTTGGTTGTTTAGTTACTTCTCGTAGAATTGTATCGTTGTCTGTTTGACTTGTATTCGAGTTGATGGGCCACGCTTCTTCACCTTGACATAGAAATTCTGGTCCGGACCACCACGTGTTGCTAGCAACTAAGTCATTTCCGGACATTCCTCGTGAGGGATTATCAGCTGGATTGTTTATTCCGGGACAAAAACGCCAAGAAGTTGCAGTTGTTAGACGACGAATTTCGTTGACTCGATTTTGTATGTATTGTTTCCACGATCTTTCGTTTTTGATCCAGTGAAGTACAACCATTGAATCGACCCAGTAAAATTTCTCAGCCTCAAAGGGAAGAGTGTTCGTGATCGTGTCGACAAGTCTCGCGAGTATTGCCGCTCCTAGTAATTCAAGTCTTGGAATACTTTGTTTCGTGCTTGGCGTAACTCTTGCCTTGGAAGCAATCAACTTAACTTCTACGGTGTCATCCTCGTAAACAACTCGTAAATACACTACAGCAGCATAAGCTCGTTCTGAAGCGTCGCTGAATCCATGAATCTGAATGTTTTTTGGTTTCTTTCTGTTAGTAAAGTAGCATCTTGGTACTCGAATGCCGTTCAATGAATCTAACTCAGAAATGAGATTGTTCCATCGCTTTCTCGTGTCCTCTTGCAATTCATCATCCCAGTCTACTTTGTTTACGCATATTTCTTGAAACAAATTCTTTAACCTTATTGTGAATGGAGTGAGGAAACCCAGAGGATCAAATATCTTGGAAGACCATCTTAACAGTGAACGTTTAGTGAACGGAAGTGACCTTGCGTATTTGATCACTTCTGTCAAATTGAACAAAAATTCATCTGTTTCAAAGTTCCATATGATTCCTAGTATTTTTACTTGTTTGTCTTCCATCACGCTAGTTTCTTGAGCCACTGTTGCCTTAGCATATGATAAATCTTCCTCTGTAACAGCAGGATTCGTTATCTTCTCGTTGTCTTGCTTTTTTGTACATGTAGATTCACTGCTATTTATAGATTGTACTAGGTTTTGTGAGTTTGAGTTCCATTTACGTAAATTGAAACCTCCTGCAGACATGATTCCTTTTGCATCTTTGTAGATTTGAAAGGCGGTTTCTTCGTTTTCTGCACCCGAAACAAAATCATCTACGTATAGTGAATTCTTTAAACAATTTACAACTTCTGCATTTTGATCTTTGTGCGTTTCAAGATGATGATCAATTGTAGCACCAAATTGCTGGCGAAGGTCTCAATCCAAAGACCAATCTGCAAAATCTTAGTTCAACAATGTCCGGGTCAGGTTCTTTAGCGTTGGCAAACCAAAGGAAACGTAGCATATCTCGATCGCGCTCGTTTATGCCAACCATTAAGAATGCTTTTTCGATGTCAGCAACTAAGGCAACGGGATGTATTCTGAACTTGACCATCATATCAAACAAATGAGGGATATAGTTTGGTCCTGTTAACAAACAGTCATTGAGTGAATACTTTCTTGTTGTTGTAGTAGCTGAACCATCGTAAACAACTCGTAGTTTAGTGGTTGATCTGTCCTTGCGGACAACTCCGTGATGAGGTATATAATGAATATCGTTGGGTGAATCATCATTAAATCCTTCATTCCTTTGACGAGTAGAAACTTCGGTGACTTCGTTGTTATATGAATTGTTGTCGTCGATAATCTCGTTAGTAGAATCTTTGGAATCAATGTTCTTACGAATAGGAACCCTTTCGATGATACCAGAAGCGAGTTGTTCTTGGATATTCCTATCGTATTCTTGTAAGAGCTCTGGTTGCTTTCTCAACTTGCTATGTAGTGACCTCAATCGATTGTGACAAAGGTTATAATCTGTTTCGATATCTCGACGATCTTCTTTCCAAGGTAATCCAACTTCGTAGCGATCTCCGTTAAAGCTTATGTCTTGAATGAAGTTAGGTTTTCCTTGATTCTCTTCGTCGATTGGGGCAATTCCAATTGTTTCGACATCCCAGAAGCGTTTCAGCGAACTATTCAGCGTGTCATTATCGTTTTCAGTGATGGAATTGTCAAAACGTTCTCCAGCGATAATTAAGTTTGTAACCGTGTGTTTGTTTTCATCTCCTGATGACTCAAGACAGCCTGACAACAACCATCCGAGTTTACTGCTGATAGCTGTTGGGCCGTCGTCACCACGGACGATGTCGCCTGTTACAAAGTTCCAATATTGATCTGCACCAATTAAAATGTCGATTCCATCTCCGTTATCACAGTTATCATAGTCCGCGAGTTCGAGTCCTTCTAAGTGTGCGTAGTTAATGTTGACCTTTGAATTAAGGGGGGAACAAATGGTTGGAAACTTAATAGCCGTAAGTTCGGCTCCTTCAGTTCCGTTCTTGTTTTCAATCGTTAAATTGAACACTTCGCATTGTTGTTTCTTGTATTTTGAATCCCCAAATGTGTTTAAATGCAAAGTTTCTTTATCTGTGGGTTTCAATTTCAATTGAGATTGTACCGACCCTTTTACATATGAGCGTTGACTTCCGGTGTCAAATAGTATTCTAACTGGTGTAGTTAGAGTTCCATTCCTTGCAACTGCTCTCGCTGTTTGTAGTAAGACGGTGCCTTTACACGGGTTTGCAGCAGTGGTTGACGATATATTAGCGTTAGTGGATGTAATTGAATTGTTACTTTCCTTGTTTGTAGTAGATTCCTTTGTTTCCTGAACGTTATACTTTCTTGTACAAATCGATTGATGATGGACTCCTTGACATTGTCGGCATTTCTTTTCAGATGTGCAATTTCTTGATTGATGACCCTTGCGCAAACACAGGTAACATCGTCCAGATTCTTTTAGTTTATCCTTTCTTGCGTCGATGTTGGTGACGTTGCTGCAAGAAGCGGAATAATGTAGACCATTACAAAATGCACATTGGATTCGGAAACTGTTTTCCGTACGTTGTTCTCTGGCCACAAGTGTGCTGGCTGTGGGTTTCGGGCGTTGTGGTGTTGGAATTCTTGTGTTGACATTTGATATAGACGCTCCTTCGCTTATTTCGCGAGCTTCAATTTCAATCTTTATCGTAGTGAGTAGTTCTTCGATGTCCCATACTTCGTTGGACGACTTTCTCGCAATTTGTAGTCGTATATCAGTCGGCAGTTTGGACATTATGATTGGTATCAGTAGACTTCCATACTGATCTGCGGAAACGCCCAGAGATGCAAGTCCGCGCACGTGGACGCTGACCTTGTCGTACATAAATCTTAAGGGGGCGGTTCTGTCTCCAGTCGCGTTTGGAATTTTAAGAATTTCATCCATATGAGCAGAAATTATCTGTTGAGGTCTTCCAAATCGTTCCTTTAATATTTCTATTGCGTGATCGTAGTTGTCGTTAGTGATTGGAAGTCCTTGTATGGCCCTTGAGGCAGTTCCTTCGAGTAATGAGTTCAAGTAATTAAACTTGTCGATCTTTGAGATTCCAGCGTTGTCGTGAATGGTGGACTCAAACGAGTCCCAAAAAGTGTTCCATTTCGTAATATCTCCCTTGAATTTCGTTAATGTTATTTTCGGTAGCCTAGGCTTCACATGCTGAATCGTTGGAGAGTTCAAATCGTTAGAATGATTTGCATTCGGTGTACTTGGAGTACCAGGTGGCTGAATCGTAGAATTTCCAATCGTCGGGATCGTCGCATTTGGAATCGTGTTCGTAGTATCAGTTGGCTTCTTCGTATTCGCATCTTTCTCTGTTTCGTTAAAACTGATGAAGCCGTATCAGCATCGATAGTCGTGTTCAGTTCTGAAGGCTTAGATTTGGCGTAAGTGGTGAAGAGTCCGAGTTTCTTCTTCGCGGTAATAATTATCGAGGTAACCTCGGACGTCTCTTCTATTTCTCTTTCGATTTCTTCGATTTCTATTAAAGGGAGTATTTCTTCATCTAGAGCGTTCAGTACCTTGAGCTTGGTTTCGAGTAATTCTTGTATGGTTTCACACCGTGATTTATCGATCGTTGTACTATCGTTTACTAGTTCATCCACTTCTCTTGTTAGCCTCGTTGCTACTCCTCGATGACCTCCTCTCGTGGCCTTGAGCCTTTCTAAATTTTTAGTTTCTGCCATCAGGCACGGTTGGCCGAGTTGACGAATCAACCCGGCCCCACGTTGGGCGCCATTTTATGAAGTTAGTCAAGACCACGTTTTGCTTCTTGTTCGTTTATTGCGTTCCTCTGTAGAATGACTTACATTACAAAGTAATCATGTACATGCTCTAAAATCATGTGACTATCGCATGGTTGCTAATGGCTTACTTATTATCCTAGAATCAATAAAATAATGAACTGTACAAACAGTAACGAAATGACTAAGTTAAACGATTATAACATGAGATGAGCAGTGTAATGGCTTTTGTGGCCAAACTTTTTATCACAGTAAGAACATTCAAATGGCTTCTCTCCAGTATGAATTATGAGATGAGATTTGAGATGGTATTTCTGGCCAAACTTTTTATCACAGTAAGAACATTCAAATGGCTTCTCTCCAGTATGAATTCTGAGATGAGTATTGAGATGACCTTTGTGGCCAAACTTTTTATCACAGTAAGAACATTGGAATGGCTTCTCTCCAGTATGAGTTCTGAGATGAATGTTAAGATTTATTTTCTGGCCAAACTTTTTATCACAGTAAGAACATTCAAATGGCTTCTCTCCAGTATGAATTCTGAGATGAGCATTGAGACGACCTTTGTGGCCAAACGTTTTATCACAGTAAGGACATTCAAATGACTTCTCTCCAGTATGAATTCTGAGATGAGCATTGAGATGACCTTTGTGGCCAAACGTTTTATCACAGTAAGAACATTCAAATGGCTTCTCTCCAGTATGAATTCTGAGATGAGCATTGAGATGACCTTTGTGGCCAAACGTTTTATCACAGTAAGAACATTCAAATGGCTTCTCTCCAGTGTGTTTGCCATTTCCATGAAGGAGACTTTCCACAATATCTTGATAATGTGCATTAACATCATCCGTGGGTGAATCTGATGCTTGAGTGCTGTTTTCAGCTGATTCCTTTTCAGAGGGTAAATCTAATTCCTCTAAAATACTCAACATTGATGAAAGTTCATCCATGTGGACAGCAGAAGCATTTTTAACTGAATTATGACCACTATCACCTACAACTGTTGGATGTGGTTGACTTGCATCATCCATGTTGTTGTCAGTTGAACCTGTATCGATGTACATAGAAGAACAGCCATTACTACAGCCATAATCATCTGTGTATATTATTGGTTGACCAAATATGATGTTGTATTCAATTGAACCCTGAAATGAAGTACAAGAACAATATATCAATGTATAACAAAGCTCACAATATTGTTCAGTTATTAATAATACGATGGGATCATCTTTGTAATACTCAGTGTGTTTGTTTTAAAATGAATTTAAAATTCTACAGCGATATTGGACTCTTAGGAAATAACACTATAGAAATATATTATTATTATTCTGGTACTAAATAAACTATTGTTATTGTCATTAGGGCCATTTATACAAGATGGTTTTATTTGATGAGGATTAGCACATCATAATATCAAGACACTAATAAACTTGTGGCGCTTCTATAAATATAAGTTACATGTATATATATATACATTAGTGTTTCACTATGAGAAACATGGCAAAATAGAGTAAAATTTACAACATTAGCCTGTACAACTTTACTATCCCCCTCTCAGACCCCCTTTGTACATCATGTACATGTTGTATAATGCACCTATCAATGATTTTTTCAAGAAATTTTCAGTCAAATTCCCTCCCCATGGGCTAAAAGGAAAGGTCAAATGTGGTAAAAAAATTGTATAGCCAGAGCAAAATGTCCCTCATTTTGCGTCAAGAGATATAGTTTGTATAAACCCATTTGTCAGTTTTGAAAAATACAACAAAACAAAAAAAGATCATCAAAACCCTAACTTCAGTTATTGAGGTCCACACTTGGTCCTGATTGAGGTGTTCAAACCACATCAGTTTCACTTCTTCTCTTGTCAAAAGTACCATTCTTGATACTTCATCAATAATTTCATCGGAAGAAATACCCTTGTACTGTTTTAATGACGAATTATCGTCATTCCAAACAAATCACACTACTGTATATTTGTATTGTTTCTATGTATTTAATTTTACAGCGATATTGGACTCTTAGGAAATAACACCATATAAATAAAGTATTATTATTCTGGTACTAAATAAACTATTGTTATTGTCATTAGGACCATTTATACGAGACAAAACAAGCTGCGATCGACTGACATAAGACGCGAACTAACCCATTTATATGAGCGAGTCTGTCCGTGGCTTACGCTATATATAGATGAGGCTTATATAAGATGCGAACGAAGTCTTTGTATCATTTATACGCGTGCTTCGTGTCTTATGTACTATGTACATGTAAGCCGCTTCTTGTGTAAGCCACAGCTTATTTGGTCTTGTATAAATGGCCCTATTCAGGGGCGGATCCAAGTTTTTGTCAAACGGGGTTGTGTTGCGGCCGTTGTGTTGTGTGAGCGGCAAAGTCGCGAACTACTAGGGGGGTGTGGGGGCATGCCCCCCCAGAAAAATTTGAAATCTACAAGCTCTAAAATGCAATTTTTAGAGATCTGGAGTTGTTTTATTAACACAACAAAACTCAATTTTCAGTAAAATTTTGAGTTTATTGGACATCCAACAAAGATGCTTGGAAGAGTCTTCTTGGGTGATGGCTTCACATACGTTTTTGACACTAAAAACGGCAGGTTCTTTCTGTTATCAGTCAAACCGGCCTCGAAGTCGAACGGTCGTGTAAACAGTATGAATGAATTATATTATTAATTCTTACGAGGGAGAGAGCTGAAAGTGCAAGAGAGACCTACGGACAGACATATCTATACAAGCGGTATTAAAAAAATATCCATAGGGGGGGTTGCAACCCCCAGAACCCTCCCCCTGGATCCGCCCCTGCTATTGTCATGTATATGTACATGTACATGTATTTGGCAATTATAAAATAATGTAAAACATACTTACATCAGATACCCTGTGAGCACCACCTGATGGCCATTGCTTTTCTCCACTAACTTTGTTGTAGTGGTAGAGCAATTCTCCTGATTTACAATGTTTCTCAACCCAGTCAGATTCAGTTCCTGTTTTTATGGACACCACATTTCCACAGCAATCGAGGCCATCAGACTGCAATTCCTCACGGGAAGAGGAACATTTGAATGGCTTCCCTCCAACACAGTTGATATTGTTATCTACAGAGCCGTCATTCACATTGATCTCATCATTCTGAGGATGACTTTCTACTTTGATTAACTCCCTGTTATAATCACTACTCTTGATGTTTATAGAGTCCATAGTTTCCTAGCAATCTGAAACATAATTCATATGAATGTCAAGTACATGCAGAAACCCTAAACCTAACATGCACATCCGGTATTAAACACAGCCCTCAGATCGATGAATCAGAGACACGAGCAGATATTAGTTTTAGTGTTTGAATCAAAGAATCGATTCCAACATAAATCACAACCACATTACTACACATTACCTGTATTATGTAGACACCAACAAAAGCATTCAAAGGGTTTTCATTTCAACAAATCTTGTCGTAGACAACACTGACCTATTGTATCGCGGGCCATAAACCACAGGAAGCCCAAGCTATTCACTCACGATACAAACTCGACGGACTCCGTTTTCAATCAGTTTCTTTCGTTGTAAAGAAAAACCTACATTTTCGTTTCATGTAAAACTTTATTATCAACACAAATGATGTGTTGTTTTATATAAAATTGATGAGTATTTTTTTTTTGATATTTTCGTTTCATCCAAACGAGGCTCGTTCCAGTCCCCTGTCCAGTGACGCCTGCTGTTTTCTGTGAGTCGAACGAAGTTTGAAGTTCGAGCGTCAGTGATTACTCACTCTAAATATCTTGTTATCCCACCTTTGACATCATTCGTAGTTGCTACGGTTTTACGTGTATAGTTTAACGTTTCTCAGGCTTTGTTTTCAATACTGAAGAAGTAGTCAAGGTAGGTTTGGTGGATGATTGTTGTACGTCTGTCTGATCGAGAAGGAGAAAGTTTGGAATCGTCAGGCAAAAGTTGTAATTGTCCATTTCGTTAATCTAGTATTTAAACACTATGCAGTCCACCCAAATGGATACTGAATGGACAGAATACCAATGTAAGTCAGGACAGACACTGTTTATCTACAACAAGGTAACAGGAGAACACAAGTGGCCCACACAATACAACAATGTAAGCAAGTTTGGTTGTTATTTATCGACCATTTCATCAGTATACCATAACATGTATGTCAAGTGAAACCTCCGATCAAACCCTTGAAAATTCAAGATTTCAAGCCACATATTGATTGTTTATGAAATCATGAATCCAAGGCTCTTTTCTGGAATGCTGAGATTTCGAGACTCGCTCAGATTTTGCCATGACCTGGTATTTTTAAGAGACAATTGCCCTATGTGTCGATGGTACAATGGGGGGGGGGGGGGGGGGGGGGGGGGGGGGGGGGGGTAACAGCTGGAATTGATCCATGCATTACATGTATGTTGTTTATGTGTTGATGGTACAATGTACATGTACATGTAGGTACAAATGTACTTTATATAATAGTTACATGTATGTTGTTATGTGTTGATGGCACAATGTACATGTACATGTAGGTACAAATGTACTTTATATAATAGTTACATGTATGTTGTTATGTATCGATGGTACAATGTACAATGTATATGTAGGTACAAATGCACTTCATATAACAGTTACATGTATGTTGTTTTGTTATATACCAACTGTCAAAGTTCATTTTTCTCGTGCTCTAATTGGGCGAGCGGGTATCCAGTGAGCGTGAACAAGTTTTCATGTTTCCCCGGCAACAGCTCTCAGCGGGCAACACTATGTTGTGGACCAGCAATAACAAAACTGGAAGTTGATTGAGCTGTGTAACCTTGGTTGGCGTTGGTAATCACGCTTGAAAAGCGGGAAACCCATCTTTGTGTTGCTCTTGGACAGTTGGTATATAACAAAACACTTATTGACTGGGACCTTGGGAAAGCAGTATGTTTTGTGGTCCCTCCGAGGCGGAACCGTGGGAAACATTTGCGGTCTCGGGACCACAAAACATACTGTTTCCCTCGGTCCCAGTCAATAAGTCCTAAATGTGTTGATGGTACAATGTACAATGTATGTACAAATGTACTTGATATAACAGTTACATGTATGTTGTTATGTGTTCAAGATGGTACAATGTACATGATCGGCCCCACCTCTTTCAAAACAGAAAATGCTTTAAAAGGGTGAAACAATTCAAAGAGATAGGAGGGTCGGGAGGGTCGTGATTTGAATTGGCCTGAATATGTCGATTCTTGCCATCCCCCCCCCTCCCCACAAAAAAAATCCATCCCTGGTGCAAAACATTGTATTTGGTGCAAGATGAAAACTCGGCAAGAATATTCTTGCAATTGTTCACGCAAAAAATATGAGATTGTATTATTTCGTTTCGTAATAGTCCATGGGACTATTGGGATGTGAGATGCGAATCTCCCCCCCCCCCCCCTCCCGCTCCCCCTCCCTCCTGGGGTAATCCACTTATGGTTTGATAGCCGCAACCCTTCATTTATTGTATTCATTATTATTATCATTTATAGTACGAAATTACTCTCTAATCGTGAAACTTCTAATCGTGAAACTTCTCAAAACCTCTGGCACCCAGGGTAGCCGATCATGGAACTGAAGAAAATGACTCGGGAAACATCCTTTCTTCTACATCTACATTTATTTTGTCAGCAGAAACTATATACATAAGTACAGTTATCACGCTCACATTAAATTAAACATTAAATAATACAAAATTGGATAAATACAATGATATTTAAAAAAACATTTTTTATTGATGACAATATATCGGCGGAGGGGGTGGGGATGGAAACTATCGTTTTTAACAGTGTGGGTTGCCTGTGTCCAGCTCGTGTATTCAAAATGGCGGAAAACAGGTTTTTTGAAATCAGTGGAATGCCAGTCAGTATAACTTAAAAGGCAGGTAATGGACATTCAAAAGATAACTTAGGCCTCAAACAAGCGGTTTTGAATGAAGATTCTCTTCGAATTATCTTACTAGCTGCTTGATTCAAGTTTAAACAAGGCTCAGTTCGGTTATCAAATATCATTAAAATACCGATATTTTGAACAAAAAAATGAAAGTAGATGACTCTAGTAACACAGGTAAAGGTATCAGAAGTAGTATCTATGTATTTAAAGCAAATTAGAAGCGTTTCCGTTGTTTCCTCTGTTTCCGTTGTTTCCTCGATATCGACATACCGGAAGATAACATATGACAAAAACACCGCTATCCTTTATACTTCAGTACATTTTCCCGAAACTAAAACGATAGAATTCAAAGAACTGACAAAAGTGTTAGTGCTATATGATGGTATCAATTACCAATGTTGGCTGCGGCTATGAAAACAGCGTTGAATTGCTGGCCGAAAACCTCACTTATCATCATTCAGTTAGATTTCCGCACTAAATCAAAACCACTCCAGACTAGAAAGGATATTCTCTCTTTATTTTCTACCTTCATTTCTGATCCATGCAATTTAATAGTGCTGCAACACCTGGCTGCAAATACAGTCGAACCAATGTTACCAGTTTGGCCGACCACCGTCGGAAAAATTTAGTTGAAATCGACAACAAACAGCTCCCTTGGTTCAGTTGGTCAGATTAGATCATTTTACTTCATTATAGGTATCATTTTAGATCATTTTAGGTCATTTTAGGTCGTTTTAGATCATTTTAAATCATTTTAGGTCATTTTAGATCATTCCTTGTTTTAGTAACTACGATAGTCACGTAGTGTGTCGATGCACATATGTATTCCCTATAAAGGATGAGAGTCTGAGGCGTTCTTGGACTCTGACTGTTCGTGTTCTATACACCTTGAGAGTTCACTGAGAGTTGTTTATGAAAGGGATACCAGCATCAACATCGATCCATCAAAGAAGTTGAGGCGAATTTTAAAAAGAGATGCCGTTCCGATGTGGACTGTGCTGGTTCAATCGTATCAATGGGTGAAACTAAATTATGTTCGTATATTAAAAGTCTTATGTTGTGGAATCCAATCTAAGTTGTTTGTGGTGCATGCGAGGCAAAATCTCTGGATCCTAGAACTAATATTATAAAATATTGAAGAGAAAATAAGTTTAATACTGTATTAAGTTATTTTAAAAAAAATAATAGAAATACGGTAAATAATAAAATGAATTGTGAGTGAAACCGTATCAGTATCATGCTCAGTCGGCGAACAATCTAGCTACATATTTTCACTTTTAAAACTTACGACTCATCCACATTCCTGGATTTGATCAGTCCTTGTTTGGATCTTTTATAATAGCTTATGCCGTAAAGCAGAGAGAAGACGAAACTAGTGGTACGGTTATGTCATTCATTGAAGTGAAATTACGCTCGTGGCCGCCGAAATTCTTCAATTCTTCAATTAAAAGCATTTTCTAGTGATAGTTTTTTTCACAGTGACAAGAGAGTCTTTTCAAAATCGTCACTAATCCTGTGGAATCCTGTGTGTTTACGCTGAAAAAGTGTTATGCAATTTTTTTGTACAACCATATACGTCATTTATGTGACGTCACAGCGTTTGGCCGAGCGGTAAATGTCGCACTCAAAATGGCATATTCAATCGTGAATATCTCGAAACATATTTAACCGAATTCAAAAATTATGTTTTTCTCTTAAAAGTAATACAAAAGTCTAACAATTTATAAAATAAAAAATTTCACTGCATATACACTTCAATGGCCATGACAGTTTGACATACCTGAATGATTTTTTGACATAATGTTTCATCCGGTAACCAAACACCTCGAAGTTGGTTAAAAAAAGTCAGCTGTGCCTCGTTGTTTTTTTTAACGCCCTTCTTAGTGTTTTGATATCAGCTGGAACGCTCTGTTTGATCTATTCTAACATGTGTAACGAGATTTGTAATTGACATTGTCTAGACATTGTGTTGGCCAGCGACCAGCGGTATTCTGAGTGAGTTAAGACTAACAGAATATGAATATAAAGTACATTTGAACAATAGTAAAGTAAACAGTGTGTAATAAAGTGTCAAGAATGCTAAATAAATACTTTAGCACGCACAGAGTCTGATTGCGTATTCAAGAATGGTTTTATTCTACAGATGAATAGCATCTCGTGCATAATAATAATAATAATAATAATAATAATTTACTAATAACAATTAATATTTAATACAATGTTACATGTATTTAACCAGGGTGAACCCTTCAGCTTAAGCCATTCCACTTGTTGTTGCTAGACTTTTCAATCAGACCTCACTCACTGGTCCGTTGATCAGACAGAACAAAGCGCGAAAATTGGTGTAGGCAATCACGTAAACCGCAGTTTTTTTTTTTTTTTTTTCAAATAGTTGTGTTTCTTGTGCAGAACCAGAATTACCAATAATGCTTGATCGGGTTTGTACTTGAGCTCCCAGAATACAATACACAAACGCCTCAATCGATTGATTTAATCGTGATAGTCCGGCTCTGGTTAAACCTTTTGATTCATTTAGCATAAAATATAGATACGGATGCTTTTCCAACGGGCTTATATGGTCTAAAGTATAACCACCCCAAGAACCATCTTCATCCTTAAACTTGAAGGCGCCATCGGGCCATTTATTTGTATACTTACCATCCAATTCTTTGTCATACGCTTCTGTAACATCATCTACCTCATCAAATATTTTATTATAAATCCGACCTAAACCACCATTCTCATCCCCAGTAAATCTAAAATCGCTATTTTTAGATATATTAAATTCACGACAAGCTTTGTCATAACCAGCCTTATTATATTTATTATCAATGTTTGTAAAGTATTGATCTCCAGGTAGTGGAATATTCATTTGTGCCAATATCCTTCTGGATGTGAAGAGGATATGAAATTTGAGCAATGAATTTATCATAGGAGTATATTTTGTTAGCATATCAATTCCTACACCACAACCAGTACTACCACACCATAGTGAGAATGCGATTTGTTGTGGATAGTATGACATATCAGGCCCTTGTAACCATTTTTTAGCTTCCTTCGCACTAATATGTTTTAAATTTATATCTATAAATACATCTCGTATTTTTATTGTAAATTTTTTACTTGGGGTCACATAAATATCGAGTGATGTGGTATCAAACTTTGGAGGTGTTTTATCAAATGGTGTCCAAATAACAGGATATTGTGTTTTTGTCAGGGTTAACTCCTTTGGAAAGCTATGGCTGATGAACTCATTTGGAACGCGGGTATCCACCGTATTATCAAGTCGTTTACCCAACGCTTTAGTTAATGCATGTTCAACGATAGAATCGTCATAATGGTGTACAGAACCACCAATATCCTTCTTGAAAACATCATATGCAACACCACCCCACTCAAAATTAATACCTCCACGGTATGCATGGAATTTATTATCAATGTGGTGAGGGTAATACTTCAAAAATAATGTATCTTCTTCTGTTACCATATAATATATATGAGATAATATTTAATTCTTATCATATCGTAACTTATATATTAGATAATATTTAACATCTATCATATCGCAACTTGTATATATACCCTCCGTAAGGTGTTGTATCAAAGGATAAAGTTATTTCTTTGGATTTACGAGCTGGTCTACAATCTCCTTTCTCAGTTCCTCCCTCATCTTTTGAACATCTGGAACATCGTTTTTAAAAAAAGCCTTATTCCGTTTCACCCTAATACTACTCTTTAGTTTTTCATATTTTTTGAGTTCAGTCATAATGTGTTCAAATTCTTTATCATCAATCTTGTTATCGCTCAAGGCTTTTGATACAAGATCACATATACTATCTTCTTTTGATTTTGCAAGCTGAATAGTATTTTCATGTTTTGTTACCTTTTTAGTAAGTTTTTTCGTGAAAATTGTACAACTAGCTGATATTAAACCTAACAACCCGCCAACAGCCGATAAAGGAACACCGATAATGATCCCAGGTCCTGTTAAACTAGTAGTTACACCAGAACCGGTTAAAATGACAGATAAGACTCCTGTTGCAACTGCAGTTTTATGAAGTATACCACGTATCTTACTATATTTTTTCCTAACATTTTCGTAATGTTTTATCTCCGTTACTAATTGAGATATAACCATATTTATTTTGTGTAATCTGAAGTTTTCACCAGTTTGTTGTACTTCTGGTACTTCCGGATAAATCATATCATAATCAACCATATATATAATACTACATATTATTATTTTATATGATTTCAATCACCATCATCATTGGATATATTCCAGCATCAATGCTCTTACCACTAGAATCTGTAACCCAAACCCTAATACTATTAATATAATCATCATTTTTAATAGGTGTGTACAGGGTATTATTAGGATGATAGGTTACTTTTTCTCCAGCCTTGTTTAATTCAACACATGCTAATATTTGTGAATATTTATTATTTAATAAAACCTGTGTAGAATCAATAAGATCACAATTAATGCAGGCATCTTGAGTAGGTTGTATAATATTGATATTATATACGGTATTTACTACAAGACCTGTTGTAATGTTTAATAATTTTGATAAACTCACATTTAATTCAGCCTCTACTGTCGAGGTGATATTATATTTTTTATCTACAATTGTGATTAAAACTTTTTTATCGCCCAAGTGAAACCGCTTTATCAACAGCATTTTTAAAACTAAAATTAGTGTAGTTTCCTTTTGGAATCCGTATCACAACATCCCCATTTCCATCTGAAATAGTTCCTTCACTCGGAAGATTATACAAATGATTATGAAAACTACAACTTACAAGTGATATACGTGTACTCTTTTTAATAGGATTTTTAAACCAAATAGTTTCATCTGCTTTTGTTTTTTCAATATACAATATTACCATTTATACTATATAATCATCTTTTATTTTTATATCTTTCAACAAAATACAAAACAACAGCAACTATCAATAACCAAGCGTTTTTAGCTAAGAAACTAATAACCTCACCCGCGGTTCTGAAAATAAAAGAAGCTATACTACCTAGCATGCCGGGTAGTATCTGGGCTAGCTTCTTACCAATAGCTTTCAAACCATTTCCTAAACCTTTTGCAACACCGGATAATCCGCTTTTTAGACTAGAAATAATAACACTAATAATAATACTAACTGCAGATACAACAGAAAAAACAGTAAAACCATACTTTTTAAAAACAGCTTTTATACGATCTCTCAGAGACATTCGCCCTTCTATTACTTCATTTTGTTCTTCTAATTGTTCAATCTCATTTCTAGTTTCCTCAATCTGTTCACGGAGTGATATATTATCCAATTCTTCTAATGTTTGTAATTTTTCTCGATGTGAAAATATAGTTCTTTCATTATTCTCAACAACTTTTTCAGCAGGATCACCAAGATAGTTTACAATTGTTTTAGGTAACTTACCATTTAATTCACCCTCAGCATTAAACAGAACATGATGTTTGCTGCCCAGTCTATTAATTCTTACTATCACTCTATCATATTCATCAATTGTAGTGACGAATGGAGAGTTTTTAGGATTTACATTAGGATATTTGGTTTTGATTCTATCCCAAGCTTCTTCAACTATTTCTTCACGCTTTTTAGAAAGGTCTACCATTTCTATGTCTTCTCTTGCCCTTATTTCCCAATCTTCACTACTTTCATCAGAGTTCTTAAATAATTCATATCCTCGTTCTCTTGATATACCTCTTCTACTAAACAGTCCTTTAGTTCGTTCCCACCAAGTGTGTCTAGTTTCTTTTTGTTGTGGTAATAATTCCGCTAGTTCATCATCTGTGATCGGGATGTTTACATCTTCAGACCCTCCTTCAAGAGGATGAAAATCTGTATCAGGAAATATTTCACCATCCATCTACTATATATAAATTAGTAAATTGTTTTTATATAAATTAGTAAATTGTTTTTATATAATTTTTGATGCTAAATAACCAGCAGTCAACATACCACCACCAACATATAGAATTTCATATTGTTTTTGTTTACTACTCGGTTTATAATAGTCTGAGAATTGTGGTTCTTGCTTATTAATGTTTGATTCGGGGTGTACATCCCTATATAGTTTAAAATTATGATCCGTATTCCTTAGATTATTATCAGCTATATTCTTTCTTTCATACTGAGTAGTCAACCAGTCTTGATATAGTTGTCGATCCTTTTCAAATTCTCCCATATCTTGTTGGTATTTTTCAAGTGCTTTATCGTGTCGAAGCCTCTCCCCATCAGTATGTTTAGGATCTGAGCTGAGGGCTTTAGCTAAATACATCGACCCTGTAAAGGCTGACGCATTTAAAACGGCCCCCATTATCATCATCGCAATAGCACTTGCCATCTATATATTATACAATGCTATTATCTTTTTATACCGATTTTGGAAGAATCTTTTGATCTTCTAGATATTGTTTAACATACATACTTCCAGCAAGAACAAGCACCCATTTGCCGTAATTAGTGACGCTTGTGCTTGGATCACCAAGGAAATTCTCCCTCATAACTTTCTTACCAGCATATCCAATAATAGCCGCTACCCCAATAATGACAGCGGAATCCATCGTTGACTTAACTAATTTGTTTTCCATCTTCTTATATATAATATGAAAGTTAAATTATTTTTATATAGTTATCATTCCATCCCAATTCTAGGTATTGGGATCATTGATGTTCTACCTGGTTTATCATCTTTTACATCATTGTGATCTATTTTTGGTTGTGTTATAGATTTTATATTTGATTGATCACTTTTTTTCCACCTCAGATAAAGATCTAAAGCAGTCAAACTGATACCAACGATCGTCAGCACTATTGTCATACTAGGCATCCATTTTGAACTAGAACCTTCTTCAATATCATCATCAGTAACATCACGGCTATCTTCAATATAATCATCAGTAACATCACGGCTCTTTTCCATTTCAAGAGCTTTCTTAGCTTTTTTATGATAAAGAGCAAGCTTTTTACCGGCTTCTACCCTTTTTGGATCCTTAATATGGACTATCTTTTGTTCAGGCTCTTTGGTAATAATCTCTGTTTTATTATCTTCAGTCATATATAGTCTATAAACATATTTTATTTTTTTATATATATTTATAAAATATCAACTCAACAGTATGCTCAGCAACTGCTCAAGAGGTTCCAACAGTATGCTCAACAGCTGCTCAAGAGATTCCAACAGATGCTCAAGAGATTCTATGAAAATATTTATTATGATTTTTTAATGTGTTACTTGTTATAAATCCTCTACTACAATATTTACACTTCAATCTAATATCCATACAATAGTTGTTTAGTTCTTTGATAATAAGATCATAATCGTTAGATACAACACATTTGAATCCATTTTCCTCATATCTTTCTAACAAGTTTTTCTGTTCAATAGAAGTAACACCAGTAGCAGTGGGTGTTTTAAATTCTATACAGAGGCCACAATATTTTTTATGAAAGTTATTAATAATCAAGTCTGGTTGTCCCTTCATATAACCTTTTTTATAAGATTGAATTCTTTTATTACTAGAATCCTGGTTTTCACCTAATCCTGCTACCATAAGAAGGTTGGGATTGAACCGTCTAATATATTAAACCACTTTTGTATGTAGGTCATATTCATTTTCAATCTTGAATGATAATGTTTTTGGGTTGTTAAACACTTGATAAGACCATATTTTCTTATGGATGGTAATACTGTAGAGAACACCCATTTTTGAAACTGTTTGGCGGCTTCCATTTTAGAGCTGAAGATAAGAGAATATAATCCCGGTTCTTTTATGAATATAGTGTGTGGTTTAAGATTTCTAAGGAGCTCTGAAGAACCGCCCTGAAATGGGGCGGTTGTGTAATTTGTATTCTGACATACATTTTCCCATTCTGTTTTATATTCCTCATCGACATGTGTTCCAATTGCATTTCTAGGTTTCTTATATTCTAACGCTTTTGCAACATCTATACCTTTGAACCATATATTCTGTTTATCATCAATATATGTATCTATAGAAATACCAAGTTTTATGTTTTCAAATTTTCTAATTGATAATGCCATATTATATATTATTATATAATAAATAATATTTTAAGTGAATTCCAAGAGTCTGCTCAAGAGTGTTCAAGAGTCTGCTCAACAGTCCAAGAGTCTGCTCAAGAGGTGCTCAAGAGGTGCTCAAGAGATGCTCAACAGATGCTCAACAGATGCTCAAGAGGTGCTCAAGAGGTGCTCAAGAGATGCTCAAGAGGTGCTCAAGAGATGTTCAAGAGGTTCTTAAGACAAATCAAGAGTTTTATCAATAATATTGTTAACCTGATCATCTTGTGTTATTACAGGTGGTAACCAATTATCATCACCATTGGTAATTTTAATATGTTTTCCTATTTGAAGTAAGCAACTGGAGAGAGCCACAAATCTACCACCTCGTAAAATTGCAAATCCAGCTGCATTATTCAACTCCTGTCGTAGCATTTCATTGTTTTTAAGATCATTACAAAGCTCATTTTTATTATCGATAGGAACCGCATAAGCAATAGCTTCAACAAAACCCTCAATACAACCATTAACTAAGCTATTTGTTACCATATTCCCCATAATAAGCTGATATCTGTTATAATATTTATTAACATCAATAATCGATAACCTCTTAACATCACCAAGGGACATTCTAATTCCCGTGTATTGATCTATAGTACCAAGCACCGAAAGAATACACAATTGTTCGCGCCTCTCCTCTACCTCTAAGTCATCACCTTTATTAACAGGTACTTTCTTCTTTCGTCCTTTCTTTTCCACTACTACAGGTTCTTCTGGGATAGTATCTAATTTTTCAGCATCCATATACTCATCTAGAATTGAAGTCATTATTATACTATATATACATATATTTAAATAGTAACGCTTGGAAATTCCAAATAGTTGTTAAATGGAAACCGTAAACAAAAGCATATTCTAGCATACTTTTCTGATTTCAATAACCTCATAAATTCTTTTCTTGTTTCAAGATCTAGGCTACCACCATATTCGTCAAATAATAATTGATTAGATAAATTATTGGGTGTGAAGAAGGAAATTATACAGGCTACGTTTTCACGAAATGGCTTACTTATGGCTGTCAACTGTTGTGTTAAAACCCACACCGATATATTTTCATGTCTACCTGAGAATGCTAAATTAATAAACATGTTAGATCTTTGCTTCAAATCTTTGCTCACAGCACAATCGTCTAGGATTATCAATGTGGTATAACCAGAAAAAACCTCTTTACAATAGGATAATATCGTATCTATCTCATCAACATTACTAGCATCTGGTTGAATAACTATAAATCTAGGATCGTTTTGAGCAAATCCTTGATAACTCTTATTTTTAGCATAAGTAGGACAAACCAAAACGATATATTCAAATATATTTCTAAAATGATCTCTTAGTAAATTAACAAGATAAGCTGTTTTACCACAGTTAGTAGGGCCTGTAATAATACAGTGAAATGGAATCTTATCTTTCAGCTCCTCCATTTATATATAATTAATAGTGAATATTACTTTAATATAATATTGCTTTTAAATTACCGTCTTGAATTTCCATAAGAGCATCAGCGATAACAAACATATGACATGTTATATTACCAGATCCCCCAACTGTTCTATTAAAATTAAGCATAACACCGTCTTTTGTTGAATTTAGAAGAAGACCATTTCCATGAATATTATTATCCGGGTTTGTTTTCAAATTGATCCAAAGAGCGAATTTATCACTATAGAAATCTTTCTGGGTTACATTATCTGTTTCACCAAGCCTTCCTCTAATTGAATTCCAAAAATCTGTTTGAACCATACCTTTCGAGAATAATTTATTAGGTATACCATCGATATTCACATTCACTTGGGTTAATCCAGGGTTTATATACTTTTCAGAGTCTCTTGTGCCTACTGTATAAGGTTCTACAAACAAACAAAGAATTCCACTCATTGACCTTCTTGGTATATTTACATGCTCGTTAATCACAGAGTCTGTTGCTTTATTAACTATGAATGTCCTGTGTAGAAGCACGTTTTCATAATAGAACCCTTTACCGACTTGATATGAAGAAAGAGCTTCCCGAGCTAGGTAATCACTATTAATACAAGTGTATTCTAACTCAATATTTGAAAGACTGTATGTATATGGTTTTGTATTATCAGATGTGACCACAATATTTCCGCTTTCTGGAAGAGTAATCTCAAATAATAGATTATTAGAAAGACCCTTTGCATAGAATATCCCATGATTATCTAAAATACTGTGATTTAATGGTAACCGATATTTATCACCATAAACAGCTCCTAATACTACATCCTTAGCATCAGTGGTTACTTTATCACCTGAGGCTGTTCTAAGTTTTCTCATATTGACAGAACTAATACCTTCCATCAACATATTTTCACGTTCTCTTTTCGATAAGAATAAGTCGTTATAGGTTTCATACAGATCAATACGATGGGTGTCTTGTAAAGTTTCTCCGCCATAAAGAACCCTCATACGCGACTTAAGTGCTCTCCCTAGGTTGTTAACCACTGTGTTATTTGCATGACCAGTGGCAGCTAGGTTTAGTTTGAAAAGTAATCCTATTGACTCTGGTACGTATACAATATTATCACTTAATTTAGGTAGATGAACATACAGGGTCTCTCCGGGATTAGCTGTGCTTGGGTTGAAAGTAACACGATGAACGGTTCTATCAGCTTTTAAACCAAATGGTTGTTTGTATTGTCGATTTACATCTAAAATTTCAGAAATAGATTGCGTCATTTATATAATATTATAAAAGAATATTGTTTTATATATTATTATGGAAATGAGGTTATCAAAAACGTACTATAGTCCTAAAGGTTATTGGAAAGGTTATGATGCTATAAATAAACTCTCTGATGCGACCAAAATTGATAAAGATATCACCAATAAGTGGTTATATAGGCAAGCGTTGTGGCAGATCTATTTACCACATCCAAACTATATCCCACGGTATCATTGGTCTATTTCAAAACCAAATCAAATACATCAGGCAGACTTATTATTTCTACCACATGACACTTTTAAAAGAAAGATATACAAATATGCTCTTGTAGTAGTTGATATAGCTAGTAGGTATACAGATGCAGAACCCTTGACGTCTAAGTTTTCAAAAGAAGTATCTAAAGCTTTCAATAAAATATATTCTCGAAAATTACAATACCCTAAAACCATAATAGTAGATTCTGGCTCAGAATTTATGGGTGAAGTGACAAAGATATTTAATAAAAAAGATACCACCATACAGAGATCTGAAGCTGGAAATCATAGAGCACAATCACTAGTTGAGCGCGCTAATCGAACCATTGCTGAGAAACTATTTAGCCACCAGTATGCTAAAGAAATGATAATGGAAAATAATGAAAGATCCCGTGAATGGGTTAATAGAATGCCAGCTGTCATACAAAGTATAAACAGTGGTGTTAAAAGAATTACTGGTAAAACACCGATTGATGCTATAAAATTAAAAGAGGTTGATGAAACCTATGTGAATTATAAAAGACCTGTTGGATTAAAAGAAGATAGACTCCCAGCAGGTGTGAAAGTTAGATATCTCTATGCTCCTGGTGAGCTGGAAGGTGGTGATAAACATCGTGCCACTGATCCTATATGGTCAATGGGTATATATGATATATCACGAACTGTAGTATCATCTGATCAACCTGTATTATATTACCTCTCTGATGGGGCCCCAAAACGTAATTTTGTTAGAGAGGAGTTACAAGTTGTTCCTGAAGATACTCAGCTACCACCTGATACTGTATGATTCTATTGTTTGAAACCAATAGCTAGGGTATGAATACCATCCGCTTGAATATTTCGTTTGTCATCATCTCTAGATAATGCTATTTTATTAACCGTTTCAGTATAAATAGTATGTTTGTGACTTCTGATTACATTCATCTTTCTCATGACTTTTTGACCTTCGAATAGACATTTTTTATAGTCGTCAAATGTGATCTCATTTTTTACTACTGACCTTTTAACACCCTTACAACGTTTTCCAATTTTTTCATCATCTGTTTTATATGCGTATAACTTAGCTCTAAGACCTACAAATTCAGTTACTTCTTCTCCACATGTCTCGTCTTTCATCATCCCTATTACTTTTTTTTATTTACTCTTTCTTTGATTCCACTATGGTTTTCTGGATAGTTGGATGTGTCAAACTTTGTTTCAATATCTTTTTCAATGTCTTTGTAAAAATCTTTTGTTTCAATCTCATACATCAGTGAATCGGTGTCTGTGAACAATAATTGTACTTTCTCTTGAATCTGTGTTAAGGCTGATATACTTTTTCAACCAGTCTGATTCCTGGAATGTTACACCTCTATGAATTTTTGTTATCTTCAATCCGAGGCTCTCATATAGTTTTAATGTTTGATGGTGAATTACATATTTTTCTTATCACCAAGATTTGGAACTAGTTTTTCAACTTTGTTAATCATTAACCTTTCTGGAGCTAGTGGGTATCCGTTATGCAAGTTGTGTAATTCGACTGGATACTCTAGATCTACTTCTAGGATGCATGGGTGTTTCTTTCAGCTCTTAATCTCTAATTTATTCATCCATCTAAAACCCATGTGTGGGTAATTTTTCACTCATGGCCATCCATAGAGGTTGTTGCATCTAAATATTTTATGAATAATGATTTTTGAGTTTTATCATAATTTTTCATATACTTGTTATTAGCTTTAGCATATCTTTTTGAAAATCATAGAAACACCACCACGAATCCCTTTTTCAATCATAAGAACCATATCAGAATCAGATAACAATTCAAGATTAATCTTACTCATCTTAAGCATACCATCCCAGCTAAGACCTGGAGCTGTATAATACCAACAAGGATCTAGTTTATAGTTGTCAATACAGACATCTCTAAAGTTTTTCAAAAATATCAGCTAATAGAAACAACGTCTGACATTAAATAAAGATTGTGGTATTCTCTCATGTTTTTAATTTTG